>ML121570.1:0-304224 GCA_003788615.2 Terfezia boudieri ATCC MYA-4762 | reverse complement strand
AGTGATTGATGAACTTGATGAATGGCAGGGGTGTTTTTCAAACTATCTTATGCTGGTGACCTTAGTTGGAGACAAGACTATTGACACAGCATTGGGGCAATGTATAGAGAACGGCGTAGGGAGTCAGGCGTTGGACCGGATACAACGTGTGAGGGATGTTTTGAACACGGCACCTCTTCTAAAAAAGCTTGCCTTGTCTACAACGTCGACTGAGGGTGCACCCTATTCCCAGCGAACACTGCTTCCCGATTCCGGGAATGAGATTCTGTCCACGCCGTCCTATATTGTGGAGTGCAAGCGTTTTAACACACCTACTACCTGCGCAGAAACACCCTTAGAACAAGCAAGGTACATGGCAAATCTTGCTTCTCATATCGATATCCAAAACCTTGCCCATGTGCTTTCTGCGGGTGACCCGGCTACAATGAATATTCCAAAGTGCTCCGGTTTTTACACAAACTGGGACAAACAACGCTTTGAGCTATTCTACGATATCCCTACGCTAGATGGCGCCAATGCCTCTCCACGCACACTGCGAAACCTCCTAAGTGCAAAAGAGAATAAACTGGGAGCCTTTCACTCTATCAACAATCGTCTACGCCTTGCCTCTCAGCTTGCCCAGTCGGTGTTATATGTCCACACGGCAAAATTGGTGCACAAGAATATCCGCCCGGAAACTATTTTGATAATGGAGCCGCCTGCGAATGCAGATAAGAAAACAAAATACCCATACACCATCGGGTACCCTGTGCTTTTTGGGTTCAGCAAAGTCCGCGAGATTGAAGTTGAGTCTGAATTTATTGGTGACCATGACTGGGAAAAAAACATATACCGCCATCCGCAGCGGCAGGGTCTCCATCCCGAAGACAAATATAACATTCTATATGATGTATATAGCCTCGGTGTGTGTCTGCTGGAAATTAGCCTCTGGACGTCATTTGTTATTTGTGGCCCTGCCTCGGGCGAGTGCCGCGACAATGGTGATATATGCTCAATATTTGAGAAGAGTACAGGTGGGAAAGATAGCGCGGGCCAGATGAGGAAGCTCAAGCCACCACTGGCAATCCAGAAAGCTTTCATACGGAAGGCACAACAGGCAATGCCCAGAATCATAGGGGAGAAATTTAAAGATATTGTAAGTATCTTGTTTAACTTGTTTGGAGGGGGGCCTTGGGGATGTTGATGAGGGACTTGGGGAGGTCTCCATGGGCATAAAGTTTAATGATAGTGTTTTGAGGATGTTGGACGAGATTTCGGTGTAGTGGTGTTGGTGGTGGCCGATTTGATGAAAAGTTAAATCTACTTGATTGAGTTGTTGTTGCCCTTGGAATATGGCTGTCGAATTCTCTGAATACATCCGAATGCTTGTTGCTTTGCAATATGAAACAAACTAATGAAATCCCCTAAACGTGTCATCTTCTTCCGTAGACATTCACTTATTACGTATGTAAAATACGAGTTGCTGCCATTGCATGTCATGGTATGGAGTAATAATTGATGTGATACAGTGATTGTCTGCATGACTAGTCAGAGATGGGCATTGAATACCCCCTACCAGTTACTATCAAGGGTATACATGTTCTGCTCAAGTAAGGGGACCGGGGTTTACCCTTTTCTCGCGCTTGTGCATTACTATACCACTATATTCCAGCACTGGCCGTCCGCTGGTTATACCACTATTTAGAATAATTATGGCCAGGGTACGGAGGCACAGAACGAAAGTCTTTTCCCCTTCTTATTTAGGAAAGTTGCATATGCATGCATAACTACTTATCATATGCGCACTAGTCTATGTCAACCAGACGAGTTATTTCTTGCTCTTCTAGGTACCTCATATACTTATCTTTTCTAACTCATACCTAGTAGTATTTAGAGGTATTCAAAGTTAAGCTGTACGCCCGTATTTTTGCGTACAGCTAGGTGGCAAAACACTCTGAACGGCCTAATGCAAGCCGTGTACATGACTTACATTAAGCGCGCATAATTTAGGCTTAGCCGCGCACAGATACGGTATGTAGTACGGAGTTATATAGATCGAGCGTGCCATACATACATAGAACAAGAGATCTAGTAGAT
Organism: Terfezia boudieri ATCC MYA-4762; assembly: GCA_003788615.2. Classification (NCBI taxonomy): domain Eukaryota; kingdom Fungi; phylum Ascomycota; class Pezizomycetes; order Pezizales; family Pezizaceae; genus Terfezia; species Terfezia boudieri. Next base: position 302,148 of record ML121570.1, on the reverse strand, counting down.
TGTATACCAACCCTCTGCCTTAATAAAAGTCTCTACACGGAGAGGCATTGAGCTATAGAGACTCTGCAATAGCGACTCTGGATATCCTTCCAAATTTCTTGCAATGCATCCGCTAGTACTTCCTTCATTACTGCAGGCCCCCCAGTCATATTCATCAGATCAGGGAATCTTTTATGAAGCTGAGGCTTCAGTATGCCCAAATATGTTCAATTGGATTTTAGGTCAGGAGAGCAGGCAGGGTGGTCAGCAAATACCCAGTCATTGCCTTTGACCCATTGGGGTGCAAGGTTGGAGGTATGAATCGACGAGGTTGTCCTGTATGAAAATTGGATCGTTAATGCCCCGAGTTTCGCTCAACTCTAGGCGGATATAAGAAAGGACGTATGTCAAAATCTCAACATATATTTAATAGCATTATTTCGTCCATGCTCGCGGAGGAGAGGTAACTAGGGGAGGAACATCTGTAAAGGAGGCATCCATAGAGGGTTCCAGGGAATTTGAGGGACAAGGTTGGGCCATATCAGCGTGACTTAACATTAACAAAGTGGTGGAGGATATAGATATTCGTAAGGGACGGCCAGGAGATCATAAGTAATAGAACATATCTACCGTGATATTGTGAGACATTCACCTAGAACATGATAGGCGCGATTTGATGCATTTAATCTGAATCAAGCGCGCTGCATGCTCAAGCCTTTTATGCAGCGTTCAGTTTTTTTTGCTACCTAGCTGTATATACGGAGATCCCTAGGAGCGGTCGGGTTCGAGACTACGGAGATCGTATATCCGGCCGTATGTCGTACTAAGTACAGGTGTCCATAGAAATTAAATTACGTGCAAGACCCTATTATTACATCTGCAAATTTACGCCCGTACCTATCTGCAATTTGTTAGAGAGCAAGTACGAACGTATATATGAGAAGATCTGATAAGATTGCAGGCTAAGATAGGCATGAGTGGCTCAACGCCAAGCACCGAGGTTGATTCAGCCAAAAAAGGAACTGAAGTGCCCCGTGCCGGCGCAGCAAACTAGCGATGCCACAAATGGCTTTCATCGAATGGTTATCATCACGTACTTAAGCTGCACCGCCGTAATTCACTGGCCATCCGAAGACTGGCATGAGAACTATCCGAAGTCACGTTGTCAGACTTGGCAACCCTAACCAACTTTATGTGGAGAATACGAATCGAAATACGCCGTGCTTGTACGAAACTTAGACTAGGTATTCAACTATAAACGCAGATATCTGCTTTCTCCAAGTACGATAGGGGGTCACACGTACAACCTAACTAATAACAACAATAATAGTTGGAAACATGAAGCTGAAGTAGTTCCATTGCGCTAACCCTAGTGCGCTCACCCCGATTGATAGTAGATGTTGAACATGGTAATGGAAGACTGAATGCGGAAATGGAAGACTGAATACGGAAATGGTTAAGCTTAGAACGTTGTAGACGGTTTCGGGGGATAGGTAGAGCTGACGCAGAGGACTTAAGGATTCATGCCAGGAATTGGCAACACGGGAATGGATAAGCTTGGTATGGTGCAATGTTTTCGGAATGCTGAGTGTGAGCGTGGATAAGTGATGTGAGCTGAGCATTTATGGGTATATAAGGTCCGCTCGTTTCTGTCTCCGTATATACAAGCAATCGTTTACCACAGTCCAAGCATTATGTGATTCTTTCATGATAGCAACACATCACGATCACAATCGAAAAAAATGTACTCAACCACCGCTGAATCGTCAGTACCAGTGCCACTGCGACCCCATGGTATTGTCATTATTTGAAAATTACCGAATGGCCTTTATTTCAGGTTCATGGACATCTCGATTACGCTTAGTGATCGGGCAGTGACAGGAGCCTATTAAATTATGTGGCTCAGGGAGGCAGATCCTGGAGCTCCAATCGGATAGATTCAAGGCGGACAAGCTCGTGCTAGGTTGCCCCACCCTTTTCAGTATCCTAGATACCTATTTTATTAAAAAGTTTCTAAAGTATAATAGTGATGCGTGTTGCAATTACTGATAATGATTTCATGTCTAACTCACCAATCACCCAAATTCTGTTGGAATGAAGTTTACGGATGTAGCGGATACAGGGGATCAACCTGGTTGTTTAATGCTCTGCTCTTTGTTCTGCTCTTTGTTCTGCTTGCTTTACTTTGTTCCTATTGACGGTCTGTCACAACTGTTCTTTGTTCTGTCCTTTGTGGGCCGTCGCTGCGCTGCTGTTAGTACGTTACAGCTATTTTGCAGTCCTGTTACTACAGTGGTTATATAAACCACTCAAAAGTCCTGTCTGTATTGAGATGTTGTTAATGCAATACAAGCTCATCCGTCCTCTCTATGCATAGATATTTAGCATCTATTCAATTTGAATATCAGAACCAATGTCTGGCCTCGAGATAACCGGTGTTATAGTCGCCGCTCCGGGGATCATCGACCTCTGTCTAAAATATGCACAGATACTTGGCGACAAAGTCGACTTATATCGACACCTTGACCTCCAATTGAACGAAAAACATCTCCGGATTTCAGACCACCGCATCAAGATCCAAACCGAGCTTCAATTTGTCAAAGCTATCGCTCATAAAATCTCACCTGAAGTCCTGGAGCATTTCTTGCTGTTGCTACAGCAGTTAGTGGGGAAGCTCGAAGCGGCAATTCGCCTCCTGGATTCTTTGTATGGCAGCGGGATTGACTCGTGGCGACAGAAGCTTAAACTGGTAATGGGAGGGTTCTCAGGGGTAAAGAAAGTGATTGATGAACTTGATGAATGGCAAGGCTGTTTTTCAAACTACCTTATGCTGGTGACCTTAGTTGGGAACAAGCATCGTCGACGCCGCAGGACGAGCCCACTTGGTCGATTTTGACAACCAGAGGGTTTCCGACGTCGGCGATCACAGGACTTTATAGCCCTCGGGGACTGAACAGTAGCGATCTAATTTTTACGAGGCAAGAACGGAATTACAGATTTCCCCGAAGGTGAAGTTTTAAGACTTCCTGGGCAATTTTCCCAAGATAAAACACCTACGTGGTAACAAACCACAGACAACAGCGTGGCAAGGAGGCCAAATCAACCAAAGGCTGCTATAATGCCACGGTCGCGAGAGCAAAGGCAAAGGAAAAGGCGGACGCCAGATCCGAATACCGAGCCTATAAAATGTTCCACCGACCCCGCAGGACGGAGCTGGCACAATTACCGACACCAGCTGGCACCCCAGCAGTACCAAAAAAGGCTCCAAGCCCGAACTTTTTGAAAAGAAGGAATCTAGGAAGGGAAAGAGGAGGATATGGCTCCGATTACTCCCCGTAACCAAAAACAGGCTACTGTAGGTTAAGTTGACTAAACCTCAGGCCACCAATCACAAAAGACTACGAGGGCTGCCGACAAGGAGTATGTCGACACGAAGGCCTTCGTGAGATTCACGCTGTCCCATGCCATAGACCCATGGCAGACAGAATACAGGATGTGAAGCGAACGGGAATGAGAGGTATTATGGGAGCAAGGTGGCTCCTTGGGGGAAGTAGGAGATACCTTACGGATCGGTCTCTTTTCATGTGCAGGAAGGCTATTCTAGGATGATGTTGAGGGGAAGATTGCTCCCAGTTGAAGCATATGATTTTGAGAGGGGTCGGGTTAGGGTTTCGGGTCATATACAGTTTCTTTAACGTTGGTGGGTTACAGTTGTACGTACAAGTAGTTTTTGCTTCTAGTACCGAAAACTTAGGTCGAACCTTTAAAGGGGAGGCTTCGGGGCCCCGTCATGATCTTGGTCGATTGCGGGTAAAGACTATTAAAATAAAAAAGAAAAAAAGGGTTAGAGACAAGATTATTGACATTGGTGCAATGTAAAGAGACTGGGTGTAGAAAGTCAGGTGTTGGACCGGATACAACGTGTGAGGGGTTTTGAACACGGCACCTCTTCTAAAAAAGCTTGCCTTATCTACAACGTCGACTGAGGGTGCACCCTATTCCCAGCGAATACTGCTTCCCGATTCCGGGAATGGGATTCTGTCCACACCGTCCTATATCAACAGGTGTAATACACTGCGCAGAAACACCCTTAGACCAAGCAAGGTACATGGCAAATCTTGCTTTCATATCGATATCCAAACCTTGCCCATGTGCTTTCTGCGGGTGATCCGGCTACGATGAATATTCCAAAGTGCTCCGGTTTTAACACAAACTAGGACAAACAATGCTTTAAGCTATTCTACGATATCCCTACGCTAGATGGTGCCAATTCTTCTCCACGCACACTGCGAAACCTCCTAAGTGCAAAAGAGATGGACTTCCACTCTATCAACAAACGCCTACGCCTTGCCTCTCAGCTTGCCCAGGTATTATATGTCCACACGGCAAGATTGGTGCACAAGAATATCCGCCCGGAAACTATTTTGATAATGGAGCCGCCTGCGAATGCAGATAAGAAAACAAGGTACCCATACACCATCGAATACCCTGTGCTTTTTGGATTCAGCAGAGTCCGCGAGATTGAAGTTGAGTCTGAATTTATTGGTGACCATGACTGGGAAAAAAACATATACCGCCATCCGCAGCGGCAGGGTCTCCACCCCGAAGACAAATATAACATTCTATATGATGTATATAGCCTCGGTGTGTGCCTGCTGGAAATTAGCCTCTGGACGTCATTTGTTATTTGTGGCCCTGCCTCGGGCGAGTGCCGCGACAATGGTGATATATGCTCAATATTTGAGAAGAGTACAGGTAGGAAAGATAGCGCGGCCAGATGAGGAAGCTCAAGCCGCCACTGGCAATCCAGAAAGCTTTCATACGGAAGGCACAACAGGCAATGTCCAGAATCATAGGGGAGAAATTTAAAGATATTGTAAGTATCTTGTTTAACTTGTTTGGAGGGGGGCCTTGGGGATGTTGATGAGGGACTTGGGGAGGTCTCCATGGGCATAAAGTTTAATGATAGTGTTTTGAGGATGTTGGACGAGATTTCGGTGTAGTGGTGTTGGTGGTGGCCGATTTGATGAAAAGTTAAATCTACTTGATTGAGTTGTTGTTGCCCTTGGAATATGGCTGTCGAATTCTCTGAATACATCCGAATGCTTGTTGCTTTGCAATATGAAACAAACTAATGAAATCCCCTAAACGAGTTGCTGCCATTGCATGTCATGGTATGGAGTAATAATTGATGTGATACAGTGATTGTCTGCATGACTAGTCTTTGTAACTACGCATATCTCACAGAGATGGGTATTGAATAACTCTACCAGTTACTGTCAATTTTTTTTTTAAAAATATATATATATATATATATGTTCCGGGATGGCATATATGTGCACTCTGGGCGATGAACGAAGGCAAATTGAGTGGAAACCGAGTCTATTATATTTTATACATAACAAAATCTCAAACTTCACTACGAGTAATTTCATGATACCTCTCGTTCATAGTACTATAGGTCTTGTTCTTTTCTGCATGCAGCAAAGTATCACGAACATGTTACATCATGCTCCAAAGCCACTTGTTTCTCATCATTATTTTCCTTCCATCGCAGATTGATTGCTGGGAAATCGCCTGCTGGGGCCTTCAAGTTTGGGTCTCGCAGGTATGCTTTAATTCTGCGATACCTAGGTAGTTCTTGTTAGTCACCATGTACTTGAATTGGATATTAAGGAATTACTTTTCAAAGGTCACCTGGGATTTACTTCAATAATTGCGCTTCGAGATCGAGTGAAACCTAGGGGGTGAAACCGATCCAAATCAATAGCACCATTATATTCTAACCAACTGACATTATGGTAAGGGCAGGAATGTCGTGGTATGTTGGTAATGTCACGGTATGTTGGTAATGCCGCGGTGTGCTCTGGTGCAGAATATGTTACGTTGAACAAGTGTGTTGCGTTGAAGAAAATTCTCACGGACTAAAGGTTTCAATTCCGTAACGAACCAGAACATTTCTCTACATTATAACTTTCATTTTGGGTATACCTCTACTGAGTATTTTTTTGGATAGGTCGCCTATGTTATCTCCGATGTTCTTTGACCAAATGTTTTTATAAAATAACCTTCATATCGGATATGTCCCTATTTAGTAATTATAACGTCGCTGTGGCCGCTGTGGTGTTGTGGTAAATCCCTGTTGCCATCCGTGGCATTGAACAATTTAATCCCGTAACGGACCAGAACATATATATACTCGTTACTCCTATGCGGTACCATTAAGGGGACCGTCAGGGACAAGCAAGTTAATCTGCCAGGTCCGACGTTAAATACACAGAAGCCAGCGAGACCCCATGTGGTCATTAACGGGTTGCCCCCGATAACCTAGACGGCCTGACTGGGCCTCGCCCCTGAGACGAAGACTAACTCTAATGAATTCATGAAAAAGGGAGGGGAAACACCCCCCCCCCGTGAAATGAACTCGAGCGAGCTCGTGAAGGGATAGAAAGAGAAACTGTGAGATTGAAAGGAGACTCGTGAAGATGCTAAAGGAACCTGATGAGAACTCCCAATGACAGATAAAGAAACTGACCTAGTGGGACACTTAAGTGAGCTAATGATAAATGAACTCGTGAAAAACCGAATAGCGTGGTAAGGAAACTCGTGAAGAAGCTACGCGAGACTTAAGTGAGCTCGTGATATAAGTAACTAAAGAAGGCCTCCGTGGCCTCAAAAGCTCTCCTCTGCTTCTTTTCTCCTCGGATCTATCTAATTCCTCCAACTGCTTCTGTCACCCAGAACAGTTACTGTCAAGTTTACTTGGAGTCTGACGTTATGGTATACATGATCTGCTCAAGTATAAGGACCAGGATTTTACCCTTTTCTCGTGCCTGTGCCCATTACCATACTACTTTATTCCAGCACTGGCCGTCAGCTGGTTATACATACCACTATTTTAAATAGTTATGGCCAGGGTAGTGGTATGCCTATTTTTGGAAGTGCCCATTAGACCTTTGTCTTAGTTCTTGTTAGCACAAGCTGGCCGCTTAATATGGAACTGAGAGCTGCTGTTACATATAAATCATTCTGCGGATTAATACAGGATCATTGTTGGACACGCCTGAGCTTTATTGCTACTCTTGCTACGGTAAGTGTACTCCGTTCTCCGACTTTATCTTGGGCCGTATGAGCTATGGCATCAGGAAATACAACCAAGTTCTAGCCTATCAACCTTGTCCAGTCAAACGCCGGAACAAGCTCACGCTACACCCCGACCGCCGTCAGTTAGTAAAATTCACATGCACATATGTACTTGTGTAAAGTGAAAATTGGCCTGGTAAGGAAATATGTCACAGAAACCCCACATGTACATACAAATGGACCCAGGAAACCTTGAAAGCAAATCAAGACTCACCCCAAACCCAATCTGCATTCCTTGAACCTCACCCCTTTCATCTTTTTCCTTCACCCTCCATAACCCTCTCCTCTCCATATCGTGCAAATCCAGGTCTTCCCATTCTTTTCCTTCCTCGTACATTTCATGGTACCTTGTCTCCTGAAGCTGATCGTAGTTGACCTCATCCAAGCGGCGGTATAAAGTTACTATGTTGCCTATTTCCGCGTGGGATTGATTAGCCTGTGAAGGAACTTCCTTGGTGGCATCCGAGGCTTTGAGGATTGCATAGTGCGGGATTTGGAGGTTGGATGGTTCGAGAGAAAGCCAGCTGAGGGCCTATGAAGACAAAGGATATGAAATATATTAGTGAGCGGGTACATTTGCTCTATCAAAGCTCCCATAAGATAGACGTAAGAACTTACTAGCAATGCAGATGGATTGCTTCTGCTCCCAATATCTACCGTAGATAGGGAAACCTCAACATCAGTCACCTCTCTGAGCTCAAAATCTGCAAACTTAATAGTGTAAATGTGGTCTTCTAGTGGTAAGCAGTGACTTGTCTGCCACACCTGCGAGACGAAGATCTCCTACATACAACAAATATCATTTAGGGTAAGTGTGCTACTCGATCGTTTAGATATTCAAGGTCATTTACCTCTGTCTGTGTGGATTTTACTTCTAGAAGCACTGGAAAGTCGTTCCAGCCCTTTTTATGGCTGATCCTTCCGAGGCGAATAACAAGTTGATATCCCTTAGGCCCCAGACCGGAAATAATGTGGTATATAAACCTGAGCCCATAGCGTGCTCGCAAAAGGAGGTATCCACTTCTTTTCGAATTACCAGAGCAGGAGCTTGGTGTCTTGTTAGCTGTGTGGCTTCTCACATATTCAGCTAGAGAGATAGTATGTTACACATGTGATAAGAACTTGACCAATGACAGGTGAAAAATATTGCCTAATAGTTGGAATAAGTATGCCCGCACCACTTACTCATGTAACCACAGCACCTCATTCTCTCGTGGGATAGAGGTCGCCGTGACTCGATATGAATACTTGAGCAAATTGTCCCCTGAACCCACGGGTACGGGCTGGGTCTCAGTACCTGTAAAATAGTCAATTATTTGATCCCAGTTGTTTGTTAAAGCGAAAGTCGGAGGTTTGGTATTATCGACTGGGGCTTTGTAATCCTTCAACTGAGATGCAAGCTGAAATATTGCTAGATCCGAGGGCTGTTCTGGAGCCACTGCCACTGACTGAGCAGCCGTAGCTATAGTGTCTAATTTCCGTATAACTGCCTCATGTTTCGTTGCAGTACCCCGGTTAAGATTCTGGCCATATGTCAAGACGTCATATAACATATCCGAGCCAACTCGGTAGGCCTGATCTTTCGTGAATTCTAAACTATACTTCTGCGCCAGTTCATGTGGTCTAAGGTAATTATAATCACGTAATTGAACGTTAGCACCCTTGTCGAGCAAGAATTCTACACAATCTAAAGAACCAACTTGTGCAGCTATATGGAGCGGAGTTCGGTAATATGCGTCTCGTGTATCGAGCACTTCGGGACCAGCAACTTCGACGGATAATAGCAAACGAAGGAGTGCTGAAGACGTCCGCGCCGCTGCCATATGCAAGATCGTTGTTTTGTATCCAACTCTAGAGCTGAGCTGTCTTGTAATATCCGCAGCTGAGGGTAACAGTGCCTGGATAATAGCAGTCACATTACTTTCTTCCAGGCACCACGCTACCGCAAGTTCAAGCGGTGTTATATACCCGAGTACTCCGTTTGCTTTACGGTTGCTCTGAGCCCCGCCCTTTAGTAAATCCTCCACCCCCTTGACGTCTCCTCTCATAGCGGCAACATGTAGCGCGGTTAATCCCAACTGACCAGCCCCGTCCTTGTTATCGGCGATTTCTGAGGCGTCATAAGTCGCAAATTGTTCGAGAGTTCGGCGTATATGAGTTTCACGGTTTCGAAATGTGTGATACTGGTCCAAGAGTTTAGCTTCCACTCCAACCAGCATCCGTAGAAAAGGTTTGGCCAGGTTATTTGATGGCTCAAATCCTTGACTTAATATTGGTCTTTCCTTGACATCAAAGGCTCGACAATCTCTGACTTCCTGGGTACATAGACCTAGCAGACGCATTTTCTGAATATTTGTCAGGGTGTCAATTCCCATCGTAAGGTTGTGTTGGAATATGCTCTGTTTGATTGCTCGGGAGAGTTTGCTGAACGAAAGCTGAATTGCTGGGATGGACGCTGCTGATTGATGGAAATAGTCGGAAAATTTCGTCTTTAATAATTCAGAAAGTGTTATACTTCTATGAAAATTGAGGATCCCGGGGGTAGACTTACGGATGCTAAAGTTGGAAAACGATTTGTGACTACCATTTTCGTGATGTCAAGGTCCCTGTCGTAAATATACCTAGGGGCGTCAAGGGTTAACATAGCTTAACTTTAGGGGAGTCCTCCAATCTTGATTCCTTACTTTCCAGCAAGGTAGCTCCTGATTGCATTCAGAGACTGTCTTCGCGTCCATGGGTAGACAGTCAAGGTAGTATCTACCAACTTGACTATCCGCTCCAAGGTTTCCTGGTGCCACCCGTCCTCATGGCTATCGTTCCTGCCACCATCTTTCGACATCCGTTCTGCAAATGTACTCCTGACTTTTTTAATGGCTATTTCCCTCACCTCATCCGCAAGTTTCATTCTATCCAACTCTGCCAGGTCCTTAAACGGCAATGGCTCCACCCCATCCAACAGAATATGCACCATTATCAACCCAAACGAGTATATGTCTCTCGCGGCTTTCTTACTCCATTCCCCAGCTTCCACACACGAAACCTCTTCCGGAACAGCTCCATCTCTACTGCACCCCTTCAGTTGTGCATATACGTCTTCCCACCCATTCAAGCACTCTGGGGCATTCCATACCCGCGTCCCTCCACGTGGTGTCATCTCATGCTCATTTTTGAACCCGCTAAAACCGAAATCTGCCACCCGAGCTTGGATCCGTATGGCATTTGAATCTTGCGTCGATGACGACTCATCAAAGCCATCGCTAGGATAAATGAGGATATTCTCCGGCTTCAGATCCGCATGCACCACATTAACATGATGCAATGCATGCAATCCCTCACCAATATCCCCAATAAGCGAGCACGCAATCCCCCAGGTTAGTGGGCGGGGCCGAGAATCCCCTTTGTGATCTAAAAAATGTCGTAGATCGGGATACTCTGTATGTGCAAGTGGAGACACAAGTATTGGACGAAGATACATTTGTACAAATGCCTCATCATTCTCACCCGTAGTACTCCCTGAATCAGAACTACTATCACCAGTACCAGCCTCGAAAGATATCCCATACAGTTGCGCAACATTCTTATGTTGGTTCGCACCAGCTTGATGCATAATCTGGATCTCGTAGAATATATCCCGCATGAGACGTGTATACGTACCCGCTGCTTCCCTCGCACGTACAGCATCTAATGCCGACCCTAGCCCACCTTTACCACGAAGCGCAGCACTCACAGGTGCCTGCTTAAATACTTTAAGTGCAACTGCCATAGACCCCGGAGAAGACCAGTGCTTATAAGGCCTCTCATCCGTATGCCATTTCCCAGGGATGACTTTCATATTTGCCCCTTGGAATAGGACAGCATCAGTGCCGGCCGCGCGGGACTCTGGTATCTCAAGCTCTTCGTGCGGAATAATGCGGATGCCGTTTCTGGAGATGAACTCAAGGAATTCGAGAGTGTCAGCTGTTGCCGGCTGCGTAGGAGATGTATGAAGTAATGCAGCTTGCAATTGCATTATGGGAGTTTCCTTTTGATCAACAGCTCCGGAATCTAATTCAGAGTTTGCGAAAATTGAAGACTCTGAGCCCTGGAAAGCACGAATGCCTCCATGGCCAGCTGCGGAGAGGTTTTCCGAGTCCTCGAAGGACTCGACGCCCTCAAGCTTATCGTCAAAGGTGGCACTAGACGACATTATAGATTTAATATGGTAATTATGAGTTGTATAAACAAACTCTTTGCATCAAGGTTGGATATATATGGTGCTAGGTCTCAATATCTACCCCGCAAGCTGGGCGACGAGCAGGGAAACTACGTATACAGTCCCAAACCAAAAATCTTGGTGTTTCAGCCGAGTAACAGGGTATATATAATATATAATCACATACAAAGCAGCTCCACAAGTCAACACTACCCAAAGAGAAATTAGGGATTTCGTGCAACCTTTTAAAGGCTATTGCATGATCCGGTTACGGATATATCAACGCCAAAAAACCGCTAGCTTAGTATAGTACTGGTACCTCCGTATTTGAGAACCACATAAGGAAGTCATCCTCCGCAGCGCCGAAGTGTAGCTTACATAGTAGTTATGACAAAGTGGGCAGGGGGCAACGCTCTTTACAGTTTCATGGCCCCAGACATCTTCTGTTGAAATCCCTCGGAATGTATATGGCTTCCACTTTCAAGATAGATACCGATGTACACGCATGGATTGAGAATAATATTTCATCGCCTACGGGAAGTCGCTTTCACCAAGGAACCTGGCCAGTAATAATAATTTAATGCATTTGTAAGGTGATTGCAAGGAGCAAAATGCGGCAGTGCAATGCATTGAATACCTTTGTTGTGACCCCACAGTAGATGCGGCTCTTCAGCAGGAACCTTGGTGGGTAATTTTCATTACCGAAGTAATAAAAAGCTTAGGCTTAGGCTGCTATTAGTCTGTCTTGCACTAGCCCCTCCACAGAAGGGGTTCTATAAAGTGCTTGACAAGCCCCATCTCTACGTTCACACTCCTAAGCCTGACCGAACCCTTTTTTTATTTTTTATTTTTTTGAAGTCTATCTTTGATTATGAGACTGCCCCGTTCCCTCATCTCACGGGGACTCGGTACATCCACGGAACAACAGATTGCATAAACGCCCTGCCTCCCGAACCAAAGAAACCCGTAATCTGCAGAAATTACCCCTTCCTCACTCGCCACGCCCCTGCCGGCCTCTCCCCAGAAAAGTAAAGGCTAACCTCCGCTGCCACGCCGCCACGCTCCTTACCGGCCCGCCTTCTCACCACCATCCCCCGCCGCCTCAGGCTAGACCCAAGAGAAGAAAGTCTCGACGAGGTCTACCATGTGTTCATCCCCCCATCTTTCACATTCTTGAGCCACCTCTTCCTCTCATCCATCTCCTCCAAGGTGCTCCACCTTCTACCTATCTCTTCTCCATACGAGCAAACTAAGGCTACGTGCCTGCCCGTTTCCTCGTGTCTTCCACACCTCCAGCAAACAGGGTCAACTGTATCGTCCAATTTCGCTCCCTAGGATTGAAGGTTCCCCTTCCCTGTCTTGCAGTGTACGTAGTTGACCCTCGCCTTCCTTTCGCAACTCACTACCTGCCGTTCCCCGTCCCGGCCACCTTCCTTTCCTCTTCTCGCCTCCTCCTCCATTCCTTCTTCAGCCCCCCTTCCGGGATTAGGGGGTGCTGGGGGTGCTCCATCTCCGCCCCTTCCTTTACTAAGAAATCGGCAAGCTCATTGCCTTCGATACCAACGTGGGCCTAGACTAATTGCTCCTTCGCCTACTCCTCTCTGCCTCTGCTTAACCAGCTCTCCGACCTCCATTAAGTCGGCAGTTCTAGCTTTGCCTTTTCTTCCTGCCTTCCGGATGGCTGCCAGCGCAGCCAAGAGTTTTCATTCCTTGTCGGTCTCCTCCAGAGCTTTCTTCTTAATTCCCACGGCTGACCGAACCTAACTATCCTGTTGCCAAAAAAAAATACTGATCATATGAGTGTCATGTCCAACTGGATCTGGAAGCAGGTCGATTACATATGTGGATAGTGGATTCATATCGATATGCTGAGATGCTATTTACAGATGTTAGGCATGGAACAACCGACGCAGAATTACTAGCAGGTGGGGAACTAAATCAGAACGAAAAAAGCACACATAGCAAGAGATGTACCTTCGTTCAAAACTTCTCCTTGCTGGCTATCGCCGGTATCCTACGAATACAGTTTAAAAATCCCTGGCTATGGTTCGGTTGACGTCATATAGGGCCAACCCACTGCGATCTGGAAATTTCCATTCAACTGTTACCCTGAACCCTGGCTTTCTGCGCCCTCAAACAGAAAAATCTACATACAGCCTCACTCGAGATCGACTTTGGCACATAGCTTCGAATTGGTCACACACACCTCGAGTTATGGGTACTCTGGTTGTCACAGTTAAAAAATGAGAGCTTGCAATGTTAACAACCTTCATATAATATGTAGCTCAATTGTTGATAACAGTGAGGCAAGATGGCCGAGTTGGTTATGGCGCCAGGTTAAGGATCGTATCCTTAGCACCACATCCTGGTAGGGAAACCTGCGTGGGTTCAAGTCCCACTCTTGTCACTACTTTTTGCATTATTTAAAATCACTTGCTTTCTTAATTTTTGCTCTCGCTATTCAATATTGCTAGGGCCAGCTTTCCAGCAATCTCGAGCGCATGCCTCATACGGCTTTTTCGAACCTGAAACACTCAGGACTCCAATTTCCACATTTCGTAACACTCCTATGGCTATTCGGTTTCAATGGAGTTGCAACGTCGGATGGCAAACATCAACATGCCACCGGTGAATTGGTTGGAACTAGATTTAGAATTGAAATTTCTGTGCTATAGGAAACGGAAGCTCGACCGTTGTATGATCTTATTGAGTGGTTGAAAACGAGCTGCGCAAAGATTTCTGTGGTTTCATGGTTGTTCGATGTATTCGCTGGCTCGACGTCGAAGTTAATTCCCGGAAGCTTTCGACTTCACTTCTGGATTGCTCTTCTCCCAAAACCCGCTCTTTTTTTCCTGTTATTAACCTCTGACTTTGCTGACTGTGAAGGACACCTCTCAAAAACAAAAAACTGGCCATAGTCAAAATATCTAGGACCGAAATGCTTCCTCGCTCCTGCAAAATTAGCGTGGATTCGTCTATCCCCCCTCCCTTCAATGAGTCGTCAATTCAGCGCCTCGAACTGAACTTCAGACGCATAGCATAGCCTTTGGAGTGGGATGTTTCCCGGTAGGGAGGCCTGAAGTTAGAAAATCGCCGGATGAGGAGAGGCTGGAGGGCCTCTTTGAAATTGATCGGAGGCAAAGAACATAACCCGTCCTTAAAGACTATATAAGGTTATGCCCTAGGACGAAGGAACGAGAGGTTTGGAGGACATTCATATATCAGTTTACACGGTTAGGTGTCATGTGGGGGCGAGCTGTTGCATTCGCTGCAAGTTTTGCACGAAGCAAGCTACTGTCTAAGAGCGGGTTCACTGATGGTAATGGGCAGAATTGACATTTGGTTCAGGGGACAATGTCTCCCAGATAAAGTCTTCAGACGGTGGGATACTCTAGTTTACGATGTCATTCATGCGATTAATGCGGGTTGATGCAGGAGAAGGTCTACAACGTGTGTTTAATTTGGGATGACATACCACCTGCTTACTCAAATAGGATGACAGCTGCAGGGGTTCTTCATTTGCAACAAAAATAATAGTTGGTATCAGAATTCTGAACATTTTTTAAACACAGTCTAAAGTTTGATAAGATTGTACACCTACGTCTGGATATCCGCGGATATAAGAGGGGTTATGGTCTACCTCCGGAAGCGAAGAATGGATAAGAAAAAGCACGGGTACTTGCACAAAGGAATTCCCGCTTGGGGTGCACAACATTAGGCAACGACAACCTAGACCCGTGGGTTTTCGCAGTCAAGATGATCACGCACGAGCTATTACACTATGACACCTGGGATCCGTGATGGATACCTACGTATAATTCTATCCCTAGCAATTGATCCTTTGGGATACGAGGAATTAAACCAAAGAAAAAAGAATTAAAAAAAGGCTGGATGTTCCTAGGTACCATGATTAGAGCTCACTACTAGCCTCCTCATTTCCTCCGATGTGGTGGATGTGACCAAAAAAAAAGCACCTATTGCGATTCTTCCCCTAGCCGTCCCTGCCGCCGATACGAGCTCGAATCGTAAAAGGCTTACCAGGATTTTATCTCCATTAGTGTCTTTTTTTCAGCTCGTTCGACTTGGATAATGTTCTTGTCAGCCGCCGCCACCCCAACCCCAGCCTCGCCTTTTTTCATGCTTCTGTCCGAGTATTGATTATGCGAACACAGGTGTGAATTTTCCCGAAGCCAGGGGGGCCAGGGGCTGCTATTGCTGTTGCCCGTAGATCTAGACCTAATTCGACAGTGATGCCGCGTTTTTTCGATTTTGAAGTTGTTTATTTGCTTCGAACGAGGTTAGTTTGTTTTAGGTAAGGACGCCAAGTGGTAAAACTAACGAAACGAAAAAGCCACTGGCTGACGCCAAAAAAAGGCGAGAACGAAGGAATCCGGGATTCCGTACTCAGTAGGTGCCAGCGGAACGAAACAGAGCTATGATAGGACACCTTAACAAACAGGGGTCTACGTCGTGGCACGGTAAGCTACTGTAGGTGTCAGGGCAAAGGAAAAGGAAAAGGGGCAAAGGGCGTGGGCAGAAAATCACATATTTTTGTTAGTCGAAGCTGAAGGAGGCCCAGCGAGATGTGTGGTTAGCTGAAGTTGTTGAGTGCAATTGCATTCTTTTATTATTTTAAGATATTTACGCGCTACAATTGAACGTATTTCACATTGTGAACGAATATGCTGCAGGCATGCATAATGCGGGAATTGATTAGTACCTTGTCAGCAGGCCTTGAAATCACATGAGAACAAACAGGTGCACATGATTGGCGGCGGTAAGCATCACGATAATCATTGACATTGGGATTGACAATTAATACACGCAAGCACACATGGACACACATGAGAGAAACCCACACTCCACACCCCGCCTGCTAGCTTCATGTTCCCCCTAGCCTTCACATTAAACTAACCCGTAAAAACAACTCCCAAGATATCGGATCGCTAGAATTGACATGCAAGAAGATGCTAAACAGATCAGAACAATATGACTAGAAGAAACAGGATAACCAAAGATGATTATTAGAGACATGGTAGCGGAATAAAGAAGCTGTTTTGACACCAAAAAAGGACACAATAGAAGACGTCATTTAAAGCTTGTGGGCCAGGTGAACGACCTTGTAGTCAACTGCCAACTCCTTTCCGTGGTCGGAAATAACCAAGACCCTGACGGCACCAGAGCCCTTTCCGAAGGCCTCCCTCAACTTATTCCAGAGATTACCCTGGTCAACGACCTTCAATCCCTGCTTGATCTCACCAGTCTCGGTCATGGCAACGAGCTTTCCGTCATCACGGATGTCAATGAGCCTGTACTGCTTGAATACTGGGCCCAAGAGGGAGTGGAGGACAACAGATGGAGATGGGTGAGAGACAACACATGGCTCTTCATGGAGTTGCTTGGTGAAGAGATCAACACCGAGGTATCTGTGCTGACCGGTCTGAGCAGAGGTGGTAATACGGATGATCTGGCATGGACGGTGTTGGAGGATAACCAAGTCACCAATGCGGATGTGATGGCAAGGGATGGTGAAGGTGGAAGTCTTGGGGGCGTGAACAGAGGAGACGTGAGTGGCAGACTTGTTCTCCTTGTGCGCATTCACTCCATGAGAGGAGCTGGTGGAGTGGGCATAGGTGTCCTCATCGTAGTATTCGTGCTTGGCCATTGTATCGGTGATAGGGTAAGGAGGAGAAGTGTGAAGAAGTTTTTTGTCGTGGGAGAAGAGTTCTTTTAACTTGAGTTCGGGTTTGTGTTTGATGTGAATGTCCTTATACTCGTGAGTCTCGTGAGTGGTCTTCTTTGGAACTGGAACAAAGGTAGGCGTGTCGACCGTATAAGAATGTTCGGGTGTGTGTGGTTCAGAGTAAGGGGTGAGGGCAACCTGGGGTTTATCTACTGTGTAGTGCTCCTCGATTTTGGTGTGGGTGACAGAATGCGCTAGCGGCTGGGCAACCTGGTAGTCGACCACGGTAGTGTGCTTATGCGTGTTGTCTTGGTGGTGGTGGAGGTGGTTGTTATTGTTGTTGTTGTGCTTGTGCAGATGGACGGAAGGCAGCAGACGCTTGACGCCGTGGGGCTTAACGGTGCTCTTTGACGAATCCGAGGATGACGAGGACGTCGAGGACGTCGAGGACTCAGACGACTTGGAGGAGCCAGTGTACGGTCTGAACTCGCTCTCCTTGTGGTGCGACTTCGTATGGACTAACGCAAGATGGTGATTATTGCCTTGATGATGGTTGTTGCCGTGGTGACCATGGCCAGGCAAATGCGGGAGATGGGAGGAGATTTTCTCCTTGATTCTCTCCTTGATGTCGTGCCCGTCAATATGAAAATGCTTGTGATTTTCCTCGATGTGGACAACCTCGACAGGCGGAGGAGGGTGGCTCAACTGCGACCCAGAGTGTGCAGAATGCGCGACTGAATGCGCGACTGACTGAGCATCCTCACGAGCAAAGCTTTCATGAGAGTGTGAAGACAGGAGGTGATCCTCACGATGCTCTTGCTCGTGATGCAGAGTGTGAGCAGGCTCAATATGTTGCTCCGTAATGTGCTCCTCGCTGTGCGTAGACTTGGTTGCCCACGCAGACGGGAGTACACTGGGAGGGATCGGTATTCGAGCGTCAAAATCCAGATTGGCTGATTTCGGTTAGAATCCCCTGACACTTGACTCTAATTAGAGACAAGTGGGATTCTACTTTGGGAAAGGGTTTTAGGAAAAGATTGTGGTTGGACACGTAGAGTCGGGGGACAGGGGAATAGAATGGCTTGTGAATGTAGAATGAAAGGTTGAGAATGGGGAAGAAAAGAAGCTGTCAGCGGAAGTTAAAGAGCACGTCGGAGCTCGTCGTCCGGTGGAGAGCGTATCTAGTGGACGACAGCCGAGAGTGGGTGCCAATAGACAGTTCGGTCCCCGAAAAAATCACGGCGCAGTGACCTTGAAAGCGCAACGTGCAACGTGGGTATAACATGCTGCGCCAAAGAGGCTGGTAAAAAGCGAGCCGTAAGCATAGCACTGAAACTGCTGAATATGAACCAACTCACGTGCCCCCACAATCCAAATCCTTGTTTATTTGCTTAGCCAGCCCCTCCCAATTACCCGAGCTCCCAGAGGTGTGGGTATTGGCATAAATCTGCGTACCCGTCACAATGCCAGGAAGCTGCGTGGTATCATTCTATTCGCTGAGGTGTACATGCGGGATGTAAATATGTAAAACTGTGGTGGTTGGGAGAAGAGCGGTAATGCAATCTCCAACTCTGGAAGTAATGACTGTGATAGGTACTGCCTTCCATTTGTGCCGAACGCACTCTCTCCCGTCTCCATTAACAAGTAAACTTCTTCATGCGGTAATTCACAGCTTGAAATTATTAAGTGATTCGGCCAATTACGTGCCAATGCCTACCGCAGTCCCAAAACAGAAGCAGGCAGTCGGTTTCAAGGCCCCAGAGGCCTAGGGTTGGTCAGCTCCAGTCGACCTTGAATCGTTCCTAAATAGCTCAAACCGCGCGCGAAGCTTATCCTGATCAGCCAACAATTCATCAAGAAGGAAAGAATGGTGACACCTTTGCTGGGTTGAGTCGATCCCCTACACGAAACGTTGTGTCTGCAGTTGTGTGATTGGCTCAGGACTACAGCCCAGACTCAGCTAAGGATTAGGGATCCACCCACCCCACCCTTGACTAGCTGAGGTAGCGATCGCTGTTACATCAGGATCGCCACTCTGAAGGTTGAGCGACTTCGGGAATATTGAGATATCACGTGTACACTACTGAGGGAGAACTTGTATGTTTGCCGTAGCGATGTGATGTAACTGTATACCACAACCGTACTACGAAAGGCGCTCTATAGGCTACAGAGGGTCGTGCTAGGAAACTCGACCCCAGAGTGTTTGAAGCTCCAAAAGCAAGCAAATGCTAGGCCTGCTGCATGTACCTTATTTGCTAAAGTACTTAGTACTTTACTTATCCTCTGACCCCTGCATGTACATAATGACGATATTATCATGCCAGTCATTCACCGTGCTTGAAATACGATGAGGCCTCATCTGAAAATATTCGCAGTCATATTGCCACAGAAAGTACCCTCACGAAATATTCTAGACAGGTGGATTCCCTTCCTCAGACTTAAATCCGGTCCTCGTCCCACGCACAATTGAGACCTCATCGCATAATTGTAGGAAGGTAACGTACAGTATCCGTAAATTCATTACAATCCACTCAAATGACATTGTTTATTACATGACCTGCGGGAAGGTGGGGTAGGTCTTTCCGAATGTACGATAACTTACGTGGTACGTGTACGGTTAACTACGTCTATTTTTATACTGTTAAGCTCAACGGGGATTGAATCGAACAAATGTGAAGAGGACATATGGAGCATCATGCAGATGAGTGGACTTAGGTTAATTCGGGTGGCCCTTAAACTTCAGCTAAAATCCGATGTAACTCCACATACCCGAAATACATACCAAATCTTTTGAGTGAACGTGAACCACGTTCCAGTAAGGAGGATACATGCTTTTTTTTGCACCAATGACTTGACTGCCGAGACAATTCGATCGGCCGATGTAACAAGTAATGTGTTTCACGGCATGAACCAGCGGACCGTTTGCGCGCTGCAGATGCAAGCGATGATTGGCACAGATGCCATAGCGATTAACTACCTACTTTGATGAGCGCATTTTTTTCATTGGCGGCCCTACCTAATGCCCTGTGGATGGGATTTCTAAGTACTTGGGTACTTCTGTTGTTAGAATATACTTGTACAGATTCTCAACCTCGAACAAGTATCCCAACCTGTTTGTTAGTCAATACCAAATTAGGAAGGTGGAATTACCACATGCGGAACTATATTACCTTCTCTGGTTGGCGCAAGTCTGCCAACAGTTGTTTTAGGCTCACTTACTAGTACCGAGGCTTACACCAAAAAGTCTTTTCCTCCTTCCGGGAGCTTCTGTACGTTAACCACTAATCATATCACTCATCTGCAGAGGTCTCATATCTCCTAATATTCATATTTATGAGGCTCAAGATACTTGGATCTTGAAAGATCTATTACCGTGCTAGTAGATATATATGTAGCGACCACTGTATGAAGAATTAAATACCATTCACATAGAATGTTACTGTGTGAGAAAAGGCACCGGACAACTTCAAGCGGTGTTAGTGGTGCCATTGAGATTTCTCTTCGTTGCAATGGCCAGCTCCGCTAATAGTTCGAACTTATACTAGTAGAAGCGGGTGCCTGGAACTTGAGACAATGACAGATATTCACCGTTTTAGACCTAGAAAATGAAACTATTCCCCAATTATATGCAGCATGTTTCAACTCAAGTACCTGTACCATGGCGAGCATGTAATTGGCGTTCCACTTGTTGCTGGGGTCAAATTCACATATAATAAGCTTAAGATCAAGAGCTATGTGTTATTCCCACGTTATGTTGGAATCCGCTTGTCCGGCCCCATCTAGACCAAGATTGTAACTTATTTGGGCCTGACTTAGTCTTTGTAGATTCAATATGCAACATCTCAAAAGACATACAGTGCAGGAGTCCCCAGATGCCAAGTCAATACGTGCTTAAATAGAGGGAGTCAAGAGAAATGAGATCTCGTAATTACGCTCAACATCGGCAGAGTAGGCCTCTAGTTTGGCCAAGCTGTGGGCTTAATCTTAGCTGTAAGAGAAGTAAGTCGCCAGCGCGTAGTTCTATGGGAGGTATATTACATTTAGATCTCCTCGAGTAAAAATTTACTGTTACAGCACGAAATGATTGGTTTTCAAATTTCACGTGCGTGTCATCTCGATTCTGGGTTTAAGATCAGCATTCATATTAAAATGCCTCGTAAAGACAAATATTGTTACATAAGTTGGCCTATTGAAGGGTTGACAGTGATTGGACCCAAAACAACATGGTAGCTCGGATTATGGATATTAGCTATGGTATATCAGGGAAAGTTCCTTAAAAAGTACAGTCGACGTACGTATTTATGCGTGATTCAACGCACTTTTAAGAGATAAAACCTTCACCAATGAGTCTCAAACCTTCAAATCATAGTATTTCACTAACAGGTTCTTCGACACATCTCGCAGTTCCCATGGACAATTCATCTAGAGAGCCGGTATACAGCCATATGCCCCCATTGCTACCAACACCACCATACTGCCCACTTCCACAGCAAATGGTAGAAAGGAGCTGGGCTAATCACAGTCATAATTGCGTTGTCGGTGTCAGCTTGGCCTAGTCACATTCTACGGCTTAGTCTTCATTTACCAAGGTTTCTATCCATCACTATGGGGCGGGCAGGCATCGAATCTAACTGTGGCAGCTAGCGCCCTGATGAAGTAGATAAGGAAAGCTATCGGGCCCCGGGAACAGTGGGAGGGCAGTTTCCATAGGGCTTACACCGGCCGAGGTTCAACTAACCCAGCCTACACCCGACCGACTAGGCTTTATGCTCATGCGCGGCGAGCTTATTGGGAGGTGCCAACCAGACTATATTGGGAGATAGGACCTCGAGGGGCTATTGATCAGTGATCACATAGCTCGTAATTATCTGGAGTGGGGACCACAAGCATATTCACTTGATCCTGTGGCAAGAAGGAGCTAGGTTAGGCTCAGATGTATTGGACAGCCTTAGCCCTCTAAGTAGGCTTCCTAGGAATGGTTAGGAGTGTGCCATACACACTCTCTTTCAAAGAAGATGCCATGAAGTTTGCAATGTATCAACCAATGGATAATGTATTTTACACCTTTAGTATTGAAGTCTGTAGTCCAACTAGGGCCTTAAGGATTCATGGGACTGATACACCATATTTACATAATAGAGAAAAGATTCAGGCTATCTGAATCCACTCCATAGTAGAAGAAAGTAGTGAGTATCCTACCAGAAATGTGTAGATTCTAAGAATACTAATAATAAGATCCCAGAAAGGCGCTTATGGGTGTTTCAGTTCTGTTTTAATGAAATTATCGTGGGGTTTTAGTAAGCTATTATGTCGTTGGTACGGACTGTGTCATGGTTATATACGGTGACTCAAAACAGTAAGTTAACTCGAGTACGCACTGTCCATTCTGCTACTTGCTTGTGCGGGAGCCTAATACTAATATGTACTACATATTTGATGGTTTCTTGTCCTGGTCGGGGTACGGGATATAGTACTCTTTAGCTCAGGGGGGTATTATCTCTAGCTGCGGGGTTCCGATCAATATATGCCCATCTGCCTGCCTTTCGAGAATCTATATTTCCATATTCATGATATATCCCGTAGCTAGTTTAATTTTGACGGTATTTCTGCCTGGTTCACCAATCGCACGTTGTTACCCTGAGCTCAGGGGGAGTGGATGGTGTAGTTGGGAACCATCCTGGTGAATGCAATTGCGTTCGTAGGTTCGAATCCTGCCTCCCTCAAAGATTTTCTAACAGCCAAGGAGCACGGGTTTGTCCTCACGGAGGTTTCCCGTGCTTAAGTCAGTGAAGTTCATACTGAGACAGTCCCAAATGGGCCTTGGTAGTGGTGGATAGGGGGTTAGGGTTGCCTGTTGTTCCATGGGCAAGTGTGGAGATACCAAGTCTTCTAAAGATGTGGTAAACGGAGCTGTCTCATAGCCTAAGGCTCCATAGACGTACAGACTTCAAAAAAAAATCAGTCTATAAACTTTGCATGTTACTGTTTCTGAGATATCCTCAAATAGGTCTATTTTGGGAAGATATCAGCACAAACACAACTAACCCTCCATATTCTTTGTATTATAGCACAATTTATTGTAAATATCAAATGTTGAATTATTTCCTCATATTGGTTACAGTGATACTAGTATTACTTTAAAGGGCTTAGGAGTTCTTGGAATATTTTTCACTTTCTAGGATACCTTTTTAGTTAATTCTGTGATTTGTTTGGGGCCCAATTTGGTATTATTGCTAGTGCCTGCTTAGGCAATTGCAATGCATTCTTCAAATAGTCTCGTTGTGAAACTGACTGTTCATAGGGGTTCGGTGAGATCAATACATAAGCATGCTGTGGGAGTGAGCCTAGGTAATTCCAAAAGGATGCTGGGTCTAGTATCGGCCTTTTCGTTTCCTGCAATGCCTACATGTCCAGTGACCCAGGCGATAGCCATGTGCTGGTTTGATTTATCTGATAAAAGACCTTTAATTTAGTGGATCTGGATGGGCTTCTTGGGCGAGGTTGAGGGTCTCAGCCTCTTGAACTCCGAGGAAGTTTGAGGGTTAAGGGATTTTAATTATTTGCACCAGTAGCAAATGGGCCGAATACCTAGCCTCGTTCTCGTGAATATCTGCAGACCCCAAGCGATAATAACATATTCTTTGTTTACAGGGCCGGTGTCAAGTAACCTAAGAACACAGGTGGTGTTGAGTTGCATTTCGATTTCTGGAAATCAGCTTCTTGAGTTAACATATATGTTCTGGGCCGCTCGCGGGCATCGGCCGCCCGCGGGCAGCATACCCACTGTGCCGGCCGCGGGCAATTAATATAATTCCTCAATTTGGTAAATCTCAATCGTACAAAACATTCTGCGACATTGAAAAAACACCCTAAGAAGTTATTTTGACCGCCCTATCCACATCATATACCCTTCCTGTTGTTTAGTGGGAGACGGCAGACATTAAACAAGGGAGGATTCCGGAAAAACTACCTCAAGCCCTTCAGATGGTGAAGTACATGCTGGTGACGTTAACAACTCATCACCTTCATGGAATAGGGATGCTGTCCTAAAAATCCGCAACCCTATCCAATGGGTATTTGGAAATTAGTTTCTTATCCGCGGGATTCAGGTAAGGTACAAAGCGGTACTTTCTTAATCGCGGGTCTCTTTTATATGTAGATTGCTAAGGTACTCCAATTTCTTGATTTTAAACCAAAACGAAGCAGATTCTACCTAGAGTTATACAACAGGTAGATGCTATTTTACAGCGTTGCCGGAGATCAAATGGCACAATGCTACAACATCATATTTTTGCAGTTGTGATATTGCCAAACCCGATAACCTTTACCCAACTACTGACCTTAGTTACAGGCTTAGAGAATGATATTTTAGATACTCTAACCGCTCGGTAAACCATAGTTCACCAGGCATCTATAACTACCGGTGTTGGGAAAACTTCTACTCAAATTGTTGTCACCGATACTTTAAGAATAGTCTGAAATGCTTAATTTATTGCCATACGAAAGTATTAACAGATCATGACTATATTGCTCTAGCTGAACCAAATTGGAATGTTAGAGGGGGGTCTAATCGACTGGGAAATCAATGAATCTTTTGCAGTCGCTGGGAAATTATCAATTCTGTTTTTTTTCTAGTAAATCAGTACTCGTAAACCTTTATCAATACACCAAATTGAGTAATTGTTTAAATTGCCCGCGGCCGGCACAGTGGGTATGCTGCCCGCGGGCGGCCCAGAACATATACACATATTCATACCTAGCGGTGCTTCACGTATATTATAGTTATAGAATTCGGCACAGTCTAGGCTATCTGGATGCCCTTATGTTTAAAATCTAGTACAAAGTGTAACAAAGCTAACGCCGCAGCCCAACTGAAAACAACATTCTGTGCATAGCATATGATAAGTTAGTATTATATATAAATATATACCAAAGCAACTATCTACTAAGGAACTAGCAAAAGATTAAAAGAATCAAATAGAGATCTAGAACAAGCATTAGATAAATTCCACTTAACTCCAAAGCCCTAGACAAGGAATTTGACCATATGTATTTTCAATTTTTCTAAATGGAGTAGGCAATCCTCCAAGGCAATATGTTTAATCAATGTTGTTTACGTTGACTACACATACATATACCAGGGTTTCGAGATCTTTGTATTTAGGTGCTTTTTCTCTGTAGTTGGAAAGTGTAATGCTAGCGATGAGCCTGCAACATATATACATGTCTCTAGTAATGGCAACCCCGCCTCATCTACCACATGTCTCGCTGTACGTGCTTTATGGAACGGTGCAGCTGTTGCGTTACATATTCAGGAGCATTATCAGCCGTGAGTCTCAATACAAGGATAGATTATTACTATACCAGCTATACCGACACCTATAAAAGAAATAAAATACATAAGATATTGTAAAAATCTACATGCAGAAAAGGCTCATGCCCATATACACTCTCCTACAGAAATACACACAGGAAGAGAAAAAAATAAGATAGGAATATACAACCCCAAAATAAAAAGTGAAATAGACTATCAATCTCACAAATCAATGAATATCAAACTTAGAAACATCTTAAGTGAGACCAATGGCCGAGTCGTTATGACATTAGTCGTATAGCTCTCATTGATATTTCCCTTTTTCTTTACCCAGTTCTTGGAGCCATCCCTTTCGTGCTTATAGCATTCCTTCGACCAACCAAACTCCCCATACAACAGCAACCACTAAAGCCAGTCCTTACGCAATTTCTCTAGCTATCCTTACTCCCGCACTCTTGCTCCTTATGCTGTATACCTGATTAAAACCGATTGTTGTTGAGTTCTCACATCGATCCACCATAGAATCCGCTTCCGCTGCCGTCTCAACAAGAGTAACATCTGCGCACTGTTCATCCACAATCCCAAATTAGCCTTACAAAACTCTCTCCACATATGTAATTCTGCTCCTTGCTTATGAGCACTGGCAGTATACTTATGTTATACAAACTCACCCCGTGCAGCGCCACCTGAATAACCTGGATAGTGACATTATCACCTGGCTTCAACCCCGCCTACTCTATAGCATTCACTGGCAGCGGCACCTTTCTAAGGCAAAAGCTACCCGAGTACGCGTCCCTACTCGGTCCCGTAATCTAAAAAATACTAACCATAGGATTTGAGTGGTTGGCTGGGTTATTGCCATATCCCATGTTAACGTAGAAAAAGGCCGTTGGCTGGCCTGCATTCCAACCGGGGATGATTTGAATATTTCCACCGTTCATAGGCCATTTGGTTCTGTTCTAGCCAACAGAAAGACCAGCACCTACGTGCACAAGTGGGTATTAATCTTCTAGTTAAATTGTTATCTTGGTGCAGGGGAACTGAATACAGTATGACAGAAGGCTTCTACGTACAAGGCTTCTACGTACAAGGATATTGCTACTGCATATCGTCCTTCAACGTATTCCCTCTCCATCCAGAATACTGAAGTTGAAAATGCCCGCTACCAGCAGTATTAATAACAGAAGTATCGCAAGGAGCACCCTAAGGACATTTTGGGTTCGTATTGATGATACCGATACGTTTGCGATGGACATCTTGTTTGCTAATCATGTAGAAATCAGGAAAGACTATGTCTGAAAATTTTCAAGATAAGATATATTGAAGGTTGTATCTGAGCCGCACCCTTGATCATCTACGTGAAATGTTGGAGATTACTTCGGTTTTATTGAATATGAGTTTGGATTTTTCTTTTTTTGCTTTTACTATAAGTGCCGAGGATTTGTTAGCTACAGTTTAAGGTTGAGATCCATGCAACAACAGATGCAAAATCACAGCTAAGCACTTCAAGTTTACTGTCGACTAGAATCAGATGAAGGGATTAGGAGAGTAATATAAAGGACAGCACAATAGGCACTATACTTATATGTTAATTCGCAATTATTTGTACCTGCGTGCTGATTGTGCCCTAGATATATTGTGGTATGAATCAATATATAGAGACAGCAAGGCAGTCTGGTATTATTCGGAAGCTGATGTTCCAGTCATGTAAGGTATGATAAACCACTAAGAAAGTAACAGGAAAATTCCTTCAGAAGCCTCAACTCTAGACGTACCCTGAAGGAGAAGATAGCGATGCAAATCTAGCAATATAAATTTTGCACTCTGCACTCTGCGGCCAAAACTGAAGAAACTACAATTTATAATCTTACACCATCAACCTTCGAAGGGCCAGCTAGCGTAACAGATATTCAGGGCAATTTATATTCCCAACAAATAAAGGCTTAGAGTTCAATTAGGTCCACTAAGTACTTAATGGTTAAGCTCTATGTGAGATAGAGTACCTAGCCTGTGAGGTTGGTAAGATAGAGGTTCCAATCCCTGTAGTTAGACCAACAAAATGAGAAGAAGAGATACGCTTATATCGAGACGTTGAGCTTATATCACCTGGCGTCCGGACGGTTCTTGGTATATGTGAAGGTCATTTGGATCCTTTTTCCGTTGATATCATGCTATTAACTAGCATTACTCAGTTCTAGATACAACTTCGGTGTCTCTCTTCCTTCACAAAATATAGCCTGCGCTTGTCCCTTTCTCATTGAATCATTAATATTTGGCCCGATCCGAAACCCTAAATAGCTATTTATAGATATAACTATATCTGTTATAATTTACTTAGTGTAATTTATTTTTTCTTATTGGTACTGTTAATTTGCCCATTTTAGGTAAGGCTTGATACACGGCCAAAGTCTAGAGATCCATATCCTAAAATAAAAGAAGTGCTAATTTAGGAAGCCATTAAAATTAACTAATGTGCCCCAATTAGATATGTATAAACTATACTTATATATTGAAGTTTCAAGCCAATATCGATCCATGTCAGCTATCAGACATAATGTATATACTGTATGAACATTATGGAATAAGGATAGTGCAATAGTAATATCTGAGTTTCTGCTAGATAGAGTCTAGCTCTGAGCACAGACTATAACTATATAGTCAGTACTTAGTACATATTCAAGTTATGTATCTATACATAGCTGTCAGATAGTAAGAAACAATTATGAGAAAGCGAATTTATGAAGAAAAGAAAGAACAAAACACCTTCCTCTCTGCAATTCAGTTTTCTATATCTTAAAGGTAGTAAATATTTTATGCGGCATTCCAGTACAGTCTCGCTATAGACGTTTTGTCAGTTGGCAGAGGTTTAGTCGCTAACAAAATGTCTATAGCGAGACTGTTCTAGTACAAGCCGAGTTTGAATGATACTTGTCTTAAAAGCAATGTCTGGCTACAATTCTTACAAAACACAAAAGATTTTCCATAAAAGCAAAATAGTTCACTGTGTACTCACTCCAGTTGTAGAAGAGTACGCAGCTAGTCTGCACTGGGAGGTATTAAGTTCCTGGATTTTACCAGTCAACTTGGGAGTCGAACTGGGAGCTTCAATGGTTTGCTGGGCAATCCTACCTTACCATAGTCAAAGGGTAGGATATGAATAGGTGGATGCAACCAGAAATATAAAGGCATAGGCTGTACAGAGGCTCATATACCAAAAGTCTTTTCCTTATTTCGGTTTGGGAATATTGCATATACAATACCTATGCAGCTATGCAGCTTGGCATTATTCGGCTCCAAACGGGTTCTAAAGGCAATACATTTTATGCCAGCCATTCAACGGCAAGAGGACTTCCTATCGCCTGCGACGCAGGTGATGCCAAAGGAAATAACAATAATAACACAATAATAATGAGAGTCGGAGGGATTCCATCTGACTCTCAAAAAGGACTAAGGGGTCCGGAAACGAGAGTCGGACAGAACTGTCCAACTCTCAAAATAGACCAGGAAGGGATGGTTGTGACACACTCTCTGATCTTGTGCCGTGTCCTCCAAATGAACCTGATCCATTGACTCGTATATTGCATAGAGCTGTTATTGCAACCGTTCAACACATGGCCGCACTCGACCTTCTAGCATTCTGTCCACTGCTCTCTTCTTCAACCCAAGCAATACCCATAGTCTCATACAGCTCCATACCACACTCTGCAAATATCATCAAGCCATCCCCACTCCATTAAGAGACTACATGCTTGAAGAATATCATCTTGGGATAGCTTGCCATGTGGAAGTGTCCGTAGTCTGATGTCTCATTCCCTGCTTTAAATTCACAATATCTTGTCTATTCCACATATATTAATTCTATCATGTTATCTCAAAATGAGCTTGATAATACTAAGCACTTTAGAGACGAACCACCTAGCCGCTCTGAACCTTCTTGTGTGCCTGCGCCACGTATGGCATGGTAAATCTGGTAAATCTGAGCTGCTGAATAAATTTTGGCAGCTTTATATTTGATATACCCTAACAATGTATCCGGTTTTTTGATACGGAAGCTCTCTTCAATATCGTGGGTATGGGTATGCTCATCGGGGCTTTCAATTGTCACTGCTGAACCATTGACAGGCCGAGAGACCTTAATTCATACATGACCTAAATAGAACACTCCTATTCTCTGCATTCATATTCAGCATAGCTACGTGAAATACTTGATTGTATTGGGCGTAGTAATTTGATATATATCTGTGCTGCGGCAATACTATAATAGAACCGCTTCCCGCTTGCACACATAGTGGGCCATATCCCCGGGTACTACACCTTTAAAGCTTTTGGTAGTCGTATTTTACAAGGTACCGAGTCGCATGCAGCATGAACACTCTATTTTGTCCATCGCTACAGCCACAGGTATGTAACTCAAAAAATTTATATAGTTAGCCACAGTTGAGTACATGCCATCTCAGGCCTTTGTTGCATGCTCGGCAAGATGTGACCCTCTTAGTCAGAGAATGCGACCATAGAAGGTTACTCGGCCCTAGCAACGAAAGCACTACCGTGGGGATAGGCCGAGGAAGAAGCGTTCCAGGGACGAGCTTAAAGCGCTGCCTTTTGATCCAGACGAAGGCCTGAGAGGCGAAGATATGCATCTACCCCGCCTTGACACTGGAGAACCGGTCGATCTTGGTATAGTTCTAGGACATTAATCTTCGCACCTAATTGCGTTCCAATCCACATCACACATCTTGCAACATCGATGACATCACCACCACATCAACAAACGCAGGAAAATCGGTGTCACCTACCATGCGAGCCTATATATGTGGGCGTAGAGATGCTGGGGACACATAGAACATGATCTCAGAACACTGGTATTCCGAAGTCACTATCCAATTCATCTACAAGAACGCAACCAACCACCAAGTGGAGTTCAAATCCGCCCTTCCAGGGACGTCACGGAAAAAATTTGTAACGCCCAGGGGGATTTCCAAGAGCACCATCTAAAGCCGATTGAAAGAAGCCAATATAAAATAGTGGAGCAGCTCAGCGACCACTATTAGATGATGAGATAGCCTCACTGAGGTCGGTGGGCGTTGGAGCATCGAAATTGGACCGAGGGGAATGGGGAAGGGAGTAAAGAGTGTTCTGTCAAAATATCTTGTGAAAAGTGAGAAAGGATTGTGTCAATCCACGGAACAATCTGGAGCTGTTACACAGATGGTCTGTGCTTGTCTTCCTTGGGCTGAGAAGGTACTTATCGTTGAGATGCGTGGTGACCCAGACTCCAAGAGGAGGGGGTTTACGGGGAGGGTATTTGCGGGACTACCTCCCAGAATTTCACCTACGGCCCAGTTAAGGAATGATTTCAATTCCAAGGGTATATGATCATGGATTAATCCCCGTCTGGGTGCGCCTCAAAGAAACCACCATAAATACTACTACTCAACATGTCTGGCGATGTAGGGACACTCAAAATCCAAGCTGGTTGATGCAATTATTCACTGCTGGGAGCTTCTTGACCCATCAAAATCTGACCGACTTGCCAGGAATCGCCGTGGTTATTGAGGCTAAGGGCTAGTATACCGAGTATAATTTTTTGAATGAGGCACGGGGAAGCATGTATATGTTCTTTAGATATAGGCACGCTCTATATTAAACTATTTGTTGAGATATCCGAGAATATAGATGGTTGCGTTGCGACCAGGTGCGAAGACTAATGGCACGGAACTTTACAGTGGTAACTGTGTGGCCCTCAGATAATGCACACCGAATTCGACCTTACGTCTTTGCTTCATACGAC
Source organism: Terfezia boudieri ATCC MYA-4762 (assembly GCA_003788615.2). Classification (NCBI taxonomy): domain Eukaryota; kingdom Fungi; phylum Ascomycota; class Pezizomycetes; order Pezizales; family Pezizaceae; genus Terfezia; species Terfezia boudieri. The sequence continues at coordinate 271,046 of ML121570.1, read as the reverse complement.
AGATAATCTGGGGAATACGCCCTTACATGTTTCGCATGCTGACGCAAAGACCATCGAGATTGTAGTGAGACGATCCAAAAATGTCTGTTGCAGGAAACAAAGCTGGACTCTGTGGGCCCGAATTGGCCAAAATACAGTTGCTAGAGCATCCGATAATTTCCTGCCCTATCATTGCATGTGGCCCGAAAAGAAAATTGTCGATTGGGTAACGCCCAAAGAAAATCTACTATCTGATACCCTAGTCGCTGGGGTATACTCAGCAATGGAGAAATCTTGGTTGGAGTTCCCATATGACGATCTCTCGGTTGAAACTATGTTCATTATGGCTGATAGAGTGTGTAATAAGCTGTCCGGGGCGCTTAAACAAGCAGCTGAGATAAATAACGAGTGCGTCTGTAGCTCAATAAAGTAGGCCTGGAAGAATAATATACATTGCTTAAGTGCCTCTCTAAGTCGAAAGCGAGCCTTTGTCAAATACAGCAATTAAGAGCACAGGCATGACTCTATGCAAACGGGAGTCCATAACAAAACAGGGAATCCATCTAGAGGAGTATAAGAAAAAAAATTCTCTATCCACTTTAGAATGGTCCAGAAACAAAATTAGGTGCAGGTTGATGTGTTTGTGTTACACAACTGTCATAGCATCATAGGCCTAGGAGGTTCAAGATCTGCTCAGGCAGTACCTCAGCATATCCGCTTTGGCACCTGACAGCACTGTGAGTTCAGGGTAACGATCTGAGGTGGTGGTGGGGAGCTCAGGGTAATTGTCTGGTGAGGTTGAGACTTGAGCCTTGGGACCGTGAAGACTCAATGCAGATGGATGTGGGGTGTCTTACAAACTATATTGTCGGTGTAACTTTGATATTACTCCTTTTTATGCAAATTTAAAGATCTTCTAGCACATCAAAATATTTATCTAAATTCATCGTTCTTACCGTGTGGGCGCTACGACGGGCTATGAATCCATGACCCTGATATATACCAAGATCAGATTGCTCACGTAAACTACCCTGGCATGCGGTATGATCAGCCCTACAACCTCCTAGCCACCAGCGCTGTATATGGCGATTTCCAATTAGTATGCGCACTTAACCGTTTACTATCATTGCTATTGAGGTTCCGTGTCTAGCTTGCCAAGTGATGCCCGCGCTACTCTGGAAGACAAGCTAAGGATAACTTACATTCACTGATATCTTGCGCATCTGGATATTCGATTCTTTCGTCGTCTGGAAAAACGAACTGGGCATTTAGTCCCTACCCACTTTCTCACACCTAAACAACCCCACATGAAGAGACGGCTGGGCTTCATTGAGTTAGTGAATTGTAATTGAAACTGGTGACACTAACCTTTCAGTTGGCTTTCAAATCGCGCGAAGGCTTCTTAGGATTAATACGGGGGCTTCTCAGTAAAGTTATCAGTACCACTAAACAGTTTCTGGGGTGCGGGAAATCGGGGGGTGCATGATCGAAGCAGCTCCATGCAAGAATACTCCAGCCGCGGACCCAAAGCCACCCAATTACTCGGAGCTTTGCAAAGGACTGGGGATGTTTGATGGAATGTGATATCACTTCGAGTTTAGTAACTTTTACCTAGTAATATATGTAGTAGAGTATTGAACTTCATAGGTACAAACTTTCCGGGCTCAAGCGTTTCTGTATTATACCTACTATAGGTAGGGTAGTTGCAGCAAGATATTTATGGGGAAAGAAACAGCCACGAAATCATTGGTTTTTGTATGCTGCGCGAATACCGGTAACATACCTTAGGGCCTCCGTATGCTGACCAACGCACCACTTACATATTGATATGTAGACCAGTAGGGTAGCAGACAAGAAGGCGGTATTTGATTTGCAACTAGCTCACAATCATAGGCTCTCTGAAAGGACACGCAACGATAGTCTCTGGAATGTCTAAAGGTATAAATACATACATAATATGCATAGTTAGTACACTGGGCTACGGGGGCATATATACTGGGAAGGTTAGCCGATTGCAAGCTAGCTACGGAAGGCTTGTGGCTTCTGGGAACCCAGGTGGACATGTGTTGCCAATAAAAATCCCCCTACGTGCCTGTGGGCGACAGTCCCCAGTACCAATATCGACGATGAAGACCGTGACAAGTTGGCTGATACTAAATATCAAGCAGAGTAGTCATTTTTCCCTTTCAAGTGGATACTGGGTGCAATATCTATTTGGATGGTTATTTGTAGATCACACTGGCTCTTAGTCTATTGAGAGTCTTATCTATGTAGTCCCAGCTCCGAAGGTTCTTTGTTCAGTGACACTAGCTATTGTATACAGATACTCTCCCACATCCTTTGAAATTCATAAATCATGATGTATTGGAATTAAAAGCTAATAAAAGTACAATTTTTTGCCTTGAGATTAAATCAAAGGTACACTAGTGTGTTACCAGACAAGCTTGATAGTAAAAGAGGAACTTTTGCTTACAGCACCATCAAAGCTTCGGAGCTGAGGCACTAGACTGGAAAGTAGAGGATCACGGAGCTATTTCCGTGTCCAATTGGAATTGCAAGTTCCTGCCTTCTATTCGGTGAAAATCAATATCTTGATCTGAATCATGTCTCATTAATATCGCCAGCATACATCAGCGATCACTGGCCTAGGCAGGTTCCTTTTCCGCACCTATCAAGCTGTGGTTCAGCAGCTAACAGCCTTATCGATAAATAAGGGCAAGGCTGCCTAGTTGGAGGGAGCCCCTTCCATTACAGAACAATCATACAAAGTTCATATTACGCACAAAAATTAGCAAAAAATTAGCATCGGAACTAATGACTGTAAACATGACCTTGATTCTACTCAGTATAACAATAAATTATTGCGGTGCACGCAGTGTGCAGACCAAGATTCATTAGCCAGTCCACCAAAATTCAGTTGATAATTGGAAACTGCAAGCTGCATGCACGACAATAATTTATCGCTGTACCGAGTAGGCTTGCGCATGCGGGAGGAAAAATATGCCAGCGGCCGGAGTCAGAAAGGCCAAAGTGCTTGTTATTGAAAGAGGTACTGTATCAGAGCTGTTGAGTGGTGGAGTTCTGTTCCATAGTACTCACGTAAGTTGTGAGCGCAACCCTCCTCAGACCACGCTGAAACTGCAGATGCAAAAACCCCGTTTAGGTTGATCTAGACATCTCCCGGCAGAAGAAATATTTTGTGTCTTTTTACCTAGCTGTTAGGGGTGGGATCGATCTACAGTAGGTATGGTACCTACCTACCTATATCAGACTTGTCTTGAAGGTTGCATCCTGATTATGGCACATCTTAAATGCAACAAATCCTTGAGAACGTGTGCACTTACTTCAGTACAATACTATGTCACATTATCATCTCTACTTAGCTATGTTATGAAGAGATACTCATGTGTATTGAAATATTGTACTGTCTATCAAGAATTTTGTAGCGTATGTAGTCTTAAGATGCGCGATTTGAACTAAGTACATTCTGAGGTGACATTAGCTTGTGACTTTCACCAGTTAAGATGGGACCATGCAGTGCATATTTACAGTAGTGTGGATCAAAAAAGCAATGACATTTATCATGACTGTGGTGGTGGGGATCTCTGCATGCAAGCAGCCGAGTCGCTGTCGGTAAAAATCGTACGACAATGACGTTACAGTGGGCGATGATCACTTTGGTTGAAAATACATACGCAATTGCAGTTGGCAGAATCTTTGGTCAACAAACTAATATACCAATATATTCCAGATCAAGTTCTCATACAGGTTAAATATTTGTACTTAATGCTGATAGAAGGACTTTGATTTAGCATAGAGGCCTCATCTCTATTATTGTATGTACCAAATATTATCACCTCGCACTGCTAGTTGTAGGCTCTCACTGCTAACAGTGGACCAGGCTCGAAGAGACTCACACACATGTATGATGCATCAATTCATTATTTTTTCCTGGTCTTACTCATTAATGGTGTACAGTTCAACATTGAGACACTGCAGTCTAAATGTGAGTGCCGACACCCCTCAAAGATCAATGCAAAGTCGAAGAAGAGAGTGATTGTGGACATGACGCCAAAAAATAAAACCATACTGTCCGGTAATTCCATAATTCAAACTGCCAATCGGGTGCCTATCGAATGTTTTACTCTTTACAAACTTGGCTAAGGCTTAGATGTTATTGATATGGGCACATGGGCAAATAACTTAGTCATAAAACCAGGCAAACCTCATCATGGACACCTTGGGGTTGCAAGGTTTTATAGCCAACGAAGATTAGCAGAGATCGGCTGTTGCCTTCTGCCCAATCAGGGACTAGAAGCATATATCGATTGGCGGCTCACCCGCAGAGCCGGTTGATTTCACTTGTTGAAACAATCAATAGATTTACAACATATATCTAGATCCTGGTGGGGATTACTGAAGCAACGTGACTATGGAAATGATATTATATTTTATAGATTTCTCGAATGGAGGCTTTGTCTCATCATTTTGGGGCCATATCACTGGCGCTAGAAGTTGGAGACCCTTAAACTGCCTTCTCCCGGTATATACGTATCTAAAGAAGTGAGGTAAACCTCGGTGTTGTAGATGGCTCTTTTTCTGGGATACTCGGGGCTACGAAGTCATGGCCCAAGACAAGGTGTACGTGATAACTCAGTATTAGGAGATACCTTCGCTTGAGTTTTACGCGTCCGACGAGAGTGCAATCGGGTTAATTCAAACCCTGACGTTTTACATGCACTGACTGTCTTTGAATTTCAACGTTCTTTCCTTAATTTACTCGACTCTAACCAGCACTCGTTAGTTGGCCTGCTCACCGCCTGACTGGTTGCGCTGTCGGACGCTGTACGGCCACGGTAAAGTAGTAACTGCTCACTGTAGTACCCGGTCACAGCAACGTTGCAACCTTCCTTCCCGATGTCCAACCTGTGTCCCCAAGAGTTAACCTGCAGCAATTGCAAGTGCAGGAACGAACTACTATTGGCAGCCTATCTAACGGAAATCAAGCTTCTCTGGTTGGGTCATTAGAGTGCAGCGTGGCGGCAAATCCAGACCTAAATTTTCTCTAGACTGGTCTGAACCCATACATGTGCTGAACGGCGCAGAGAACACGCATAGGTTCTTTGAGGTCTCCTCTAGGCACATATCGACTTGAATTTGCGGGACCCATTGCATCTTTACCACAAATCACTCCCTGGTACAGAGTGAATAAAGCCAGGGCGCTATCCGCGGCGCTACAGGGAGAATAAGGCAAAGGGAGAATAAGGCAAAGGACGAAGCATTCATAGTGTAGATCGACCTAGGTAATAAATTGCTTGAGAGCATCTTGCTAACTTCAACATCGAGTCGGGCACTCCCAAGCAGTTATTCCCAGCAATTTAATACCCGGTATACCTGCCAGTGCGGAGCCCGCCAACAACTCTTGTATTATACATCGACATAAGCACACATTAAAGCTGTCTGAAAGAAAATGCGTGAGCTTCGCCCTGCTCCTCCGGCGCAGCACCCTCAGAGCCATCTCCATGGTCCTCTGGCTCCGGAGGTAGCAATCCCACAATTCAATACTCAAAAGTCAGCAGTCAGCTCCTTTCAGCACCATCAGAGCGCCCACAACGCTAGCAAGGGCCATAATTTCCCTTCGCAGCACGAATATCCAATATCGCCGAAGTGTGAACACATCGTTCAGTTCTACGACTCAGATTCATACCTATATGATTCAGTCTCTAGCTTCCTCCTGACCAGCTTCTTCTCATCGCAAGAAGCAGCCGTAGTTGTTGCCACCGCAAACCATATCGTTGCCCTCGAGCATCAACTATTTCACCAACATTGCTTGTTCCCTGAGGTTATGAAACGGCGTGGACAGCTGTTGATGTGTGAAGCAGAGGGGGTCCTCGAGATCATTCTCGCGAACGGGTTAACACAAAACTCGTTTGAATCCTTCCTTACCCCCATCATAGGCAAACTGCGCGAGAAGGGTTACGCAAGGATTTTAGTATATGGAGAGTTGGTGAATCTCCTGTGCGAACAGGGAAGATATTGGGACGCTGTGCGACTGGAGAAAATATGGAATGTCTTTTTGCAAGGTCCAATTGGGACTGAGAATGGTGTGGAGCTTTTATGCGGATATAAGATGGACGTTTTTGCCTTGGACGAAGGGGACTTGGAACACGGCACGAGTAGGGAGAACACTAGACGTACTGCGGATTACAGCACAGATGTACAATCTGCAGCTTTCAGGGAAATCTGTAGGACGCACTCAGACGTGAGACCTACGGAAAAGGCTGCAGGGGAACTCGGTAATGCTGGTGCTGGGAATTTCTCGGGTTCCGCCACCACAGTTGATATACCTCGCACGTTGGTTTCAGAACCGCCAGTACCAAAAGAACAGGGTGGTATGATGATTGCAGTACTACAACACCGGATTCGCACGCTGGAGAAGCAAATCTTGAGAGAAAAGGAGTCTAGCAAACAAGACCGGGAGCTGCGTAAGCTCTTTAATAAGCTGCCAGTTGGAATATATGCCTCCTACATCACGGCGGAGAAAGTCAATCAGGACCCCAGGAATGCTGAGCGGGGCAAGCTCGTATTGGCTCCCAAGGGGAAAGGTAAAATGCAGAACCCACATCTGCAGACAGAGCAGGCCTCAGATAAATTGCCAATCATGAACCATGCCTTCACAAAACTCCTTGGTTTAGATGATTCCGTCATTTCTAGCTCGGATTTAACGACCGTAACTTCGGCCCACCGGAAATGGATTGATACTTTTGTGCACTTCGATGATCGAGAGAAGTTAGTGGCGAGCATCGAGAGTGTTGGCTTGGGGGAAGCCTTAAGGGGGGGTGGTCTCGAGGAGGTGGGTAGGGTACATGACAGCAAGTGTACCTACCGTGTCATCCATCAAGATGGACAGGTGAAATGGCTCTTGGGAGAGACTGTACCGCTAAGGGGGATTGTGGAATCCGACAATGGGAGTGAAAGTACCGAAGGTAAAGAGCGGAAATATATCCATTCGATGACGGATTTGACTCATATGATGGGAGCACTGGAGATGCTTCCTGAGGCTAAGAGTCAAGCTACTTCCGCATTTTCAAATACAGCAGACATGGGTAAGAGGGGCCGGACTGAATCTCGGAGTAGTACATATGAAGACCCCCAAAATAGCGAGCCGGTGACATCAGCACCAACAGGAAGCCACAAAAGGCGGGTAATTGAGGATCCTAAAGCACAGAGCTCACCGCTAAACCACTTAAAACCCCAGGGGAGCCCTCACAAGCATCACCAGTTACAGCAATGTGTTGGTCTGGATATTCTGAACCCCCCTCCTGATTTTCTTCAAGAACGAGGTCTTGACCACTGCACTACTGCCGATTCTGGATTATCTCAACCTAGTCTGCATTCATCAGGCGTACTGAAGCAAGCCCCACAGGCGGCACTTGTGAACCAACAATATTACCCCCCTGCGGCCCACACCCAACACCAGTTTTCTGATACCAAAAATTATCCCAATGCCGCATCAGGTGCATGGGGTTCAGACCGATATCTACATGCCCATGATCGACGCAATTCTGCGACCAGCAGTCAAAGCACGAACACAAACAAATCCTATAACTCCAGTCGATTCTCTGCCACTAGCAGGCGTGGAGGGACTAATGATGGCATGAACAGCGCAGCGCCCAAACCATCAGAGACTGTAAGAAGACAATAGTCGAAGCCGGGGGGCGGAAGGGACACAATGAAAGTGCGGCTTTGCGTACGAATTTAAGTTGAGGGGTCACTCAATTTTTATATAATATATTATGAAACATGGGTGTGAGACAGCTTTTCGGAAGGCATACATGACGTGAAATGGGCTGGAGATTGTCTGTTGACAAGGTTTCGGCATCAGGAAGTGTCTATTGAGACAGACGGCAATAAAGAGGGAGAAGCGGAAACACCATGATATAGAATTCTTAATGAACGCGAGTATTTTGACCTCTTATTTTCCTCGGGCGGCGTCAGCGGTATGATTTTATATATATATATCTCTTTTTGAGTGTCGATGATTACTTACTTGGTTTTGAAGTGTGGAAACGGGTGCTTCAAATTCTTGTTTTCCACAAGAGTGTCATAATGATATCGATTTGAGCCTAGAGTCTTCGGAGCCAATCAGGGCCTCTGTGTTGGAGTTGTTTTCATTCAGTCTTGACGGTATTGTCCTGGCTTTCTGTTGGTTAATTAAATGGATAGCAAAAGGCTTGTTACCCCATCAGCACCTATCCGAGTCAGCTGATGAGGGGTGAGGTATGCATGACTTTCATACCCTTCCTTCCCACATCGAGATAATACAAAATTGTGTGCCTGCAAGGCACTTTTTAAGCTTTTTGGGAGGTTAGAGAGTGTTATGTCGAGTATAGTTTAACAACATATGAATGTTTCGATAGGTTTTAAGATCCATGTGTACTGTGCTATCGCAAATTGGTGATTATGATATGCACTTGCGAATAGTCTGGTTCTCGCGAATGGCTGTGGATCCTGATCAATCACCTTTGGAAGGTCCGTCGTACAAACTACGTATCTGATACAATATTTCCCCCCAAAGCACTTGGTCGGTTGGGTTATTTACTATGAATAAGGTTTTCAAGCAATTGATTACAATTTCACTGCGCTAGAAAACGGCCGAACTTTTGAGAAATTTCTCCGCTTTCCCTGGGAAATGAATATTACAGAAAAACTGCCAAGTACATATAACAAAAAGGTCTAAATATTCTGAAAATGTAAATTAGATTTTTCTATATTTACAAAATTGTAGAACCAGAGAGACCAATGTTATTTGTCCCTAATAGGAAGAGTAATTCAATGTTTCAAACGTTGTTTTCAGATTTTCAGCTCGGATTAATCCATCCCTGATCTGTGAAAAAGCAGCCAGGGAATTAAGCTCAGTTGTGAGACTAGATTTGTATCACTAATTTAACTTGCAAAACACATTTCTGATGGTTCACGAGACTAACTTTTCTTCAGATCTGGATCTTTGGTTACCCTGAAGCTGCTCCAATTAGACTATGTGATCGTATTGGCAAACGGAATGCACATAGATGTGACTTTTTTGCGAGTTTCTTCTGGCTAATGCAGCCCTGACTAGTAGCAGACAATAATATCAATTTACCGGGTTTCCATGTAACTGGTATTCACTGATACCAATCGTGGTACAGGCACAAATTCGCTAAATTTGTTACCCTCAGTTATTTACAAAATAGACACGGCGGTCTAAAATGTATTAATGCGAGGCCGAGAGTTAAATAAAATATCCAAGACTTTTGTGAGCACATTCAAAAACATCTTGCTATAGTGTGCAATGAGTAGGGATGATATTGTAATGGTGTGATGGTATTTCCAGCTAAGGTGAGTGGAGATGCTAAAAAATATGTACATGTTACCCCCCTTGTTGTTTGCGCCTAGAACAGACCTGAAAACTGAGCCTAGTGTGACTTTGGAGTAATTCTTTCAAGATCTCACCCCCAACCCTATAATATTCTGGGCCTAGTCTTGAGCCATCTAAGTAAACTAAAAAGAAGGTCACTCACTTTGGAAGCGGAATTCGCCTCGTGACCAGGGCGCTTTATAGGCGGTTCATAATCATCCCTCAGATACGCATGGGAGTTCTTTGCCAGAAAATCAAGTTTCCTGTTAAAATTCAATCGCTTTGCACTGACATTCCTGAGCCTGTGTTGCCAAGATGTAGGCGAGCGCTGAAAAGTTTCTTCCGGTAGTTCAATTGCAACTGATTGCCCACCGTCCGAGGATTTGACCCATCGCCACTTACCAGTATCACCATCTTGCACTGGCGTAAAGCCATTGAGCGCTCTAGGCCTCCATTTCAGCTTCTGGCATTGCCAGCGCCTCCTCACGCTGCAGTGCATTACCTCGTTCGTTATGCCCTTGCTCTGGCCAGGTTTTCGATAAGACTTTCCAAGCAACGGCATGAGACTCGTCCAGTAAGAGTCTTCAATTTTGCCTTTGGCCCACCCTGGATAGATTCGTGAGATGCCTCTTTTCAGCTTTCCAAAATTGTGCTGCGGAAAATGATTCGCTTGGATGGTCTGGGCTATGAAAAGCTCCTCAAAATCCAACAGACCCCGACACTGCTCTAGCATCCAAAAGAGTGAAAGGTCGGCCATATGTGAGTCCGGATAACCACCTCCCACATTAGTGTGCACACCCGGGAACCAGCATTGCTTGAGCTTAATTTCTAGGACACAGTGAATTAGAGACAAATTCTACTATATACCAGACTTGCAAATATGAAAGGTAAATCACCTGGGAAACCCGATGCATTGCTTTCTGGGTCAGGAAGGTATAGCAACATTGGAGTGAATGGTGCTCGCAGTTCATCAATAGCAAGTGCATGAAATGCATTTTCAATTCCTAAGTTTGACAATTTATAATTAGATCCTTTAAATAGTTTAATCAATGAATACGTGTGGGAGCACTGACCGTACACTAGCGTTGGATCGTAGAAAGAATAGGAGCTATTGAATCCGCGAGACTTAACCCATTCATAATCAGGCATACCAACACTTCCAACAGCATCCCATAAGCCTAGGACCTTGATAGTCACTCGCTGGGTGCGGTCCGTATCAATTCTCCACATATTCTCCACAAAGTCATTGAACGCTACCCCCTTATCCGGTTGGATATAACGTGACCAGGCTTTCCGCATCATCCACAGATACCGTTTTTGGAATAAGCCTAGCCGGATTATCATGTTCGCTAAAACACATGCAGCGAATCCTCCGCGGGAAAACCCAAAGAGGTATATCTCGTCACCAACCTCATAATTATTCGACAGAAATTGGTAGGCATCGAGAATATTATCATTGATCCCAAGACCGGTCCCGCCTACGCCATTTATGTGGTAAGTCACAAGATCATATGTACATAAGCGACGTTATCTCAATTTGGTGTACTTGCAATTGGTTGTAACTTACTTGCAACTGTGGTGTACATTTCCCCTATTGTGGCAGTGCCAACTCCAGATTGATAGAAGATGATTTGTGTAGCACTGCCGTGCAGTGCTGAGCAAAGACGTGTTACATTTGTTGGTATGGCAGCAGGACCTCGCATTGAGGATTGTCCTGTACCATCACAGCCCACGATCAGCCGTTTTTGCATCGAAATCGACGTATGAAATTGAGATTTTGCGCCAGTATAAGCGCTGATTGGTAGTCTATACTGTGCTATAATGTCATTTTGGAAGGGATGGTTTCCTCTAGTAGTGATAAGCGACCACAATTTAGTTGTCACTGGGGACGTCTGAAGTAATTTTGTAGTGTGTGTATGATTCCCAAATGCCATGCTGCTCACGATGATGGATTTTGCTTAGACAGGGATTCATTCCAAACACCGTGTGGGGGTTTGGAAGGTATAGTTGATTGTAGTACCTTATTTGAGCCACAGGCTTAAAACGACCTGCGAGGGTTTATGGTTTATATATAGGTGCCCAACCGAGAGGGTGCTTTCATCATATCAATCCTAGCTAGGCTTCTTCTGGTGCCCAGTCAAGTAATCTGTTGCTAATAGAACCCCGCTCTGGATTGGATACCACTCCTCTTGCAAATATCGGGCCCAGAGCCGATTAGCGCAAGCTGTGGAATCTTATAAATCTTCGAGTTTGTGCTGAATGAGAACAACTCTTCACTCATAAACTGAAGCGGGGTTTCTAAGGGTGCATTAACACTGACTCATGGGGCAGAGCCTCAATGACCTAGGATTAGCAATATTGTATTCTTACATGGGGTCTCATATTGGGATAAACCACCATGCACCAGAGAACCAAAACTCATCCTAAGCAATTACAAAAGTAAGGCTTACTCTTCGTCGGATATGTACAGAGGCTCACACCAAAAGTCTTTTCCTCCTTCCGGTTTGGGAATATTGAATATGCAATGCTTATACACCTATGCAGTTTGGCATTATTCGGCTCCAAACGGGTTCTAATAACAATGCATTTTATACCAGCCATGTAGCGACCTTTACTGTTCTCGCCTCCTATCCTGAGTAGCTTCTTTGGGCGCAGAACGTCTTCACTGTCCCTATGTTGGCCTATGCAGCGTCTTCTAAGGCTTCACCTATGCGAAGTAACTTGGCATATGCATCTCTAATGCAGCAGGCTTGGCATACTCCGCTGGCCACGTTATGGACGTAATAAGCCATTTAGGTTATAATCAAGGTAATATAAACCAGACTAAGTAATATAGATATTCAGGTAGTCTGGTTATATTCAAGGCAGAGTACGTACAAGGTAAAACTCATCAGTACATAGCTGCATTGCTATTACAACCTGTTTTGGAGCTGAATAATGCCAAGCTGCATGCAGTGCATAGGCATTGCATATGCAAGATTCCCAAACCGGAAGGAGGAAAAGACTTTTGGTGTGAGCCTCTGTATGTACAGCTAGTATAATCCGATTATAGGCTACTTTATAACGTGAAATACGTGTCAAGACGTCGTGCCCGAGTGGTTAAGGGGAGTGATTAGAACTGCGAAAACAATCACTTACGTTCTGCGTGCGCAAGTTCGAGTCTTGTCGACGTCGTCAAATTTTTTCTCTAGACAGAAGCGTGGCCCATGTGGATGGATGACCCCCTCGTTCGTTAGAAGGGTCTAGGCATGAGACTAGGATGACCCCTAAACTAGCCCCTCCATCCGCTGAATATAACATTAAATATTTTGGAACAGGCGTATTCGTATATCTAGGTTTACATCTTGGAAGCGCTTGAGGTAACATGAAGATTAGTTACTTAGTGTATTGCATTGCTACTCTCTCGCAAAATTATACGGTATTTGAGACCCAGAGTCGACGTGGATATTCGCTAGCTCTATATATCAGCCTGGATATTCGCTCGCTCCATATATCAGCCAGGATATTCGCTAGCTCTATATTACTGCCTGGATATTCGCTCCTGCTCGCTCTATATAACAGCCTGGATATTCGCTCTCGCTCGCTCTATATATTAGCCTGTTCGCTCGCTCTATGAAACAGCCTGGATATTCGCTCGCTCTATATAACAGCCAGGATATTCGCTAGCTCTATATAACTGCCTGGATATTCGCTCCTGCTCGCTCTATATAACAGCCTGGACATTCGCTCTTGCTCGCTCTATATATTAGCCTGTTCGCTCGCTCTATGAAACAGCCTGGATATTCGCTTGCTCCATATAACAGCCTGGACATTCGTTCGCTCTAGGGGGAGTGGATGGTGTAGTTGGGAACCATCCTGGTGAATGCAATTGCGTTCGTGGGTTCGAATCCTGCCTCCCTCAAAGATTTCTAACAGCCAAGGAGCACGGGTTTGTCCTCACGGAGGTTTCCCGTACTTAGTCAGTGAAGTTCATACTGAGACAGTCCCAAATGGACCTTGGTAGTGGTGGATTGGGGGTTAGGGTGGCCTGTTGTTCCCTGGGCAAGTGTGGAGGCATACCAAGTCTTCTAAAGATGCGGTAAACGGGGCCGTCTCATAGCCTAAGGCTCCATAGAGGTACAGACTTCAAAAAAAAAAAAAAAAAAAAAAATTCGCTCGCTCTATATAACAGCCTGGATATTCGCTCGCTCTATATCAGGGTAATTCGAAGTCAGCTCCTCCCTTTGTAGCAAGGCGCACAACCTAATTTAGTGTTCAACTTGATAACCATGCTAAGACTTATGAAAACCCACAGATTGGTGGCTCCGTGTTTTGAATCTGTTACCTATAACAGTAACTAATAAATTATTTTGTATTTATATGTCTCAAATCTACCTCCCGACCTCCACACCCTGGATTTCTTTCTCATCTTCCCATATCTGTACAATTGCTTAGGACACGTGGAGAGTCTACTAGTTAGATCGTACTTGTTTATACTTAGTGGGTAGAGAGCACAGGAAGGACCATAGTCTTTAGGTATCCAGTCATGGCGCTGCAGTTGGATAGCGAATGTGGGATTTAGCTGCACGGAACTGGGGTTCGTCGATCAATGATTAAGGATTGAGTAGATATTCCTTTGCCACGTTGCAGTCTAGGTGATGATCGTGATGGTTCCGTGTCAGCTCTTGTGCGCTGATTACTGTTGGTGCAATACTGTTGGTGCAACAAATTGAGCAAAATATTCACATCTTGCGAAAACACCCTGTTATTTGCCAAGAGGATAAATGAACCACACAAAAATCCGACTCCAAGTGTAGATTTTGTTCAAGCACGCCCTTTATATCATGTCCTCATAACTGATATTGAAGCATATACATTTGTATTGTTATCGGCAAATTCTGAGTCCGAATTTGAGTTATGGACTCTTTGATTATTTCGTTGTGGGAATCATGAACTACGTGTACTCAAGGGGTTTTCTGCTATTATCTAATCTCTTTAAGTTTACACCTTCGAAATAACTACTTATACTACCTGGTAGAAGTAATTATACGTGATGCTATAAATATACTCTATACATATCACATATATATACCTCCATGCCATTAGTCTACGAACCCACCAAATTTATGAAACTTGCCCTTAGCCCAAAAGAAAGTCAAGTTCGTTGATATATTTTTTTGGGAAATATTTCAATAGGTTATGCTAGTCTCTTGAAGCACTTGATGATCTGGGGCTGTGGTGAAATTTGACAATTTTATTGGATTTTCTCTGGACTGATATTATAACTTGCCTAATTCGGACTTAGCTTATACTCAAAGGTCGACGTCGAAGTCGACATTGTAGTATAGATATTATCCAGAGGAATAGCTAGCATGGTATAAGCAGTCATCAGTGCATTTGTATTACTGGGACGGAATAGGAGTAAGGAGTATTTAAAAAAAAAGTTGCATTTGTATTAGTACCTTTAGGAGATGTGTCAACGGAGTATATTAGAATCAAGTCCGCGATTACGATTCGCTACAATATCGTCCCGTGGGACGAGCCAAAGCCAAGATGGAATAGTTATAAAATCATAAATAAAATATACTCTACTTGTATGCGGCCCCATATGTTATGGCGAAGTTCCTGTTGTCTTCCTCCAGCCATGGAATGGAGTCATAAATAAGCCTAGGGTTACAGTTAAGGGTTTACTGTAGCCTGGAGAAGGCTGAATTCGAAGATTAGGTCATGGCTTTCTCATTTCGAATGTGAGTACGCCTTGGCCCATGCAGACCAAAGGTGAACAGACGTCGCCGATGGTCCTGCCTCACCAACCAGACTACCTACTGCCTCACTAGCCGCAGCATAAAGTTAGAGCTTCTCACTATTCTCGGGAGCTTCTATTCTTGATTGGTTCATGTGCATGTAACGTATCCTGGTTCGGGCCGCGTCATGCATAAAATAAATTTGTCAAGGTCCTGACGAATCAGATTCAATTATTCCAAACTCGAAGGAACTACCTAGGTGAAAATTGGTTAGTTAGGTATGTACCCCAGCATTGATTGATTATTCAGCGGTTATTTTAGGATATAGCTACTTATGTACATTGAACTCTAGATATAAGCAACCTCTTGATGTATACAATTGGGATTTATACAGGAAAATAAGAAACTCTCTATATACAGAACACTCTCGATATAAGAATCCGGCTATATAAACATTTATAGGCTATGAGAATAATCCTTAGTTTCATTTTTTGGTTCTTGTTTTGGCACTTGAACCATCCTCTTACATCGAATATAAGTATTTTTTATGCCGTATATCGTATATCGTATATTAGTCTGGTTATCGTATATCGGACATACTTTTGTTGTACTTTTTGAGTCTACTGTATAGAATTTTGTTAGGTATTTGCTTAGTAATACATACAAGCGGCCGTCTAACAATAAATAACAGGCTCATTTATTCCACTGTTGGGTACAGCAAGTGCATCCCTTCACGCGACCGCTCCTTTTTTTTTTAATTTTTTTTGAAAAATAATACTTAGTACGCATATGCGGTCCTGGCACTCGGAAACTTGGGTGGATTTAGGATAAGACAAGTTAATCTATCAGGTCCGGCAGATATGTACAAATAAATCAAAGCAGCAAGAAGTAATTCAGAGGTGTCATGAGTATTGAATAAAATGACCTGTGCTATAAGAAAGCACATTTAGCAACGGTCCTGAGGACTCGCTTGGCTTGTATCGAGGGTTCACTATACCTGTAACATCCCGAGATAGAATGATTCCCTCCTAGTGTCTTGAAGAATGCTGTCGTCCCCTGATAGGATGGCCCTTTAGTTTGCCATATGATGGCTCATCGTGTAAGAACTGCAAGACCAGCTTCAAGTTCATACAATGGGTGCGACTGAGGGCAAGAAATCAGTAAAGTTCATTGAGGAATACAGTCTACTATAATCTGCTCGTACTCTCCTTAAATTAAGGATTTAAGAACAAAAGACAACAGGTATTATTGTCTATAGGAATATGCTTGACAAAACCATCAAACAAATCTTTATGTATGCCTTTCCCTTGTATAATATGCCTGCCTCGCTACCCTCTAGAACCCAGCCTATATAAAAAATTTCCCATTCTCACGCAAGTCCAAAATGTTTCCACCATCAAATAACGCCCAAGTCAGTGTCCATAAAAAAAAGTACAAAGAGGATCACAGCCGACCCAAAAGGAACCAAAACAGTTATATATATCCAACAGTAAAAAGTAAATTAGATTGGTAATCAATAACGAAAGAAGCACCAGTGATGGTGCCAGCCAAACTAAGAAGATCTATTAAGCCCCGTCATCATGGGCTGCGGGCTCTTGTTCGACTTCAGAGCCACGGTCATAGGTAGGATCTGACTTGATGCTCGTGTTTTTGGACACGCTGTATCCTTCTGCAAAGCACCATCCTGGGTGAAAGAGATTCAGAATGATGACAGCAACAGCAACCATCCTATAAGAACACAATTAGAGGATATTCGATGTACAGGGGGAAATCTTGGGGACCTACACTCCCTCGAGGACAAAAAATAATGTTTGGTTCGCCATCAAAGCACCACTCCATCCTTCAGCCATCTCCACAACTCGGAAGATACTTCTGATCAAGATACAGATTGTACTGATGGCCAGGGCAGCCAAGAATCCCCTGAACCGCTTGCTCTGCCTGAGCTTCGCATGAACAGGGTCGAGTTGTCCACCAGACTTGACACGCTGCATCACTCTCCAAGCATATTCAGCGCAAAGAATAATGAAAATAACCAAGGTGAAGACCTGGAATCCCAAACCCGCAAGCATCACGTTTGTGCCAGGCTGGGGACTCTTGTTTGCACTCGCAGCGGTAGACGCAATTCCACCTCCTGCACCCTGTAATACGAGGGAAAAGAAGTCGCAGGCGACGAAAATGTAGGTATACCACTTTGGGGGTATGCGAGATATGTCAGCACCGAACACGATTACAATTCGTGAGAGGCAGAGATAGATTCCGGCTGCGAAGAAGGCTGGCGCAAACGTAAGGCAGCAAATTTGGATTCTACAAGCCGTGCAATTAGCAAATGTTCTCTGGCTACGGACTCGTCCATGAGGCACTTACAAGAATGGGTTTTGCCCTTCTATGTCATTGTACGCCATGATCCTGCCGATGTACCCTATGACTTCACCTATTGACTCTCACGTTAGTTGGAGCTAGACACTTTAATAAAAGGTCAGATATGCAAACTCACAAACATTGCCAAGTACCATTGCAATGAAAAAGCCCCAGGTCTTCCAGCATATCCCTTGAATGAAATGTGCGGCCAGGGAGGCGCCAAAGATTCCCACGAGTAGGCTATTGAGGGCTAGTGAAGGCCGGTACTCCCATGGGCTGTTATTAAACATGCACTCTTCGACAGTCAGCCCAAAGCATGGGCTTGTCGAATTATATGGGCTAAGGCTTGAATCCATGGAGTTCTTTGTTGAAAGTATTTTCTAACCGTCCAAGCTCTATAGCTTCGTAAAACTATTATAATTGCGAATTGATTGTTGTGAAAAGTGCCCCAGGCCCTGCCCAATATGTCAGAAACAGTCGAAATCGGAATGTTGCGCAATCTGTATGGTCGTCAGATCGTGGTCCTGATTAACATCCAAAAGTTCTTGTTGTGAATGTTCTCGCTTGATTCCTGTACTTCGTGGATGTGTGCTTAATTCGGGACGGGCGTACGACTTTTAAATATCTTGGAAGAATCTGGAGGCACTAACATACAATTTGGCAGATCCTGAGGCATGGATAGCAATGTAACCCCAGACCCAATAGACGAAAATAGAGCTTAGGGCCATCCGGTTTAGGCGATACATGTCTACATTGCGCCGTCGACCGTTGGGCTATGTTTCCTGCTGCATAAACTAGGGCCCTTTAAATGAATAAGCCGGTGTGTTACGGATTTACATATATCCATATAAAGCCTCGAAGTATCGGGTTTTAATTCCTCTCTGAGGACTAGTATTGTATCACCAGTACGTACGTATAACCAAACAGATTCTCACAGTGGTTTTTTAGCGAGAGTGCAGGGCGATATGTCAGCTTGGTTCAGGAGGTTGAGGCCATGGTTTTGCTTCAAAAAACCGGTGTGACTGAAGTTGATTTAATTAAGACCAGTATGTATATGCAGTTCAGCCTAGTAAATGCATGCATCATGAATAACATGACGTTTACAGTCTACAGGCACTATGATAAAGAAGAAATAACGGGATAAAATTAACCAATAACAATGGCGAGTAGGGCTGTGTCGCCTAGGCGAGATCCCACATGTTTATATCAACGGAGAGTTAATTATTCCGACTCTGCAGTTCCTCCGGTTCAGATACGCAATGAGTCGTCCAGCTTACGTGTGTATGGGTCATGGAAACGTCGAATTAATATTAGAGGGTGGGGATTCAGCCCAACGGAGATGGCACCACCATTTTGGGTTTCCGAACTCCGTGCGGGTTGCGGTGCAGGTCCGCAGCCGGTTTGTCGAGGAAACAAGCCGCAGAGCAGGGGTTCATGGAGAATTGCTTCTGTTAGTCCGCGTGGGGGCAGTACCGGTACAGAATGTGAGTTCCATGTAGATATGCGCCAAGACCATGAATAATGGACAAAATTATGCAGCGAACCTATACTGCACTATCAAAGAGCCTGTGACCCAGGTGTATTCAAATGCATCAGAATCATCCCCGCTGGCTGGAATGGAGCGGTAGAAAGTATCCAGCTCAATATCCAATGCTGGATCAGTAGGCGCTGGACTCGTGAACTCTCCATCACCAATAACAAAATCTGAAGCTGGAAAATGACATAATTCTTGTCCTTGCAAAATTGGACCCACGCATCTCCAACAACATGCGTTGTCTATCCGCCTGTCACTTACTGCCCACCCCTTGCTTATTAAGGAAGGTTGTTGCTTTTCTTGCTTTGCAACATACTGGTCGGTAAAATCACGTAAATGTTTCTTAAATGCTTTATTTACAGCGGTATCAAGTGGAATTAGAGAAGGCATGATTTTTGCATCTCTTAGACGTGCTAGAACATCATCGGTGTGGAAGGCAGCAACATCTTAAACAAGCAGACTTGAGGTGGATTCGGATTTGCTAGGATTGAGCCAAAACTCGTCTGCGTCTTGGTGGTGCCCCCAAACATTATGTACAAATAAGCTTAAGCATAAAACTAAATGGATGAACCTCATTGTGGTAATTGAGTTTGCTATCTACATCTTCTGCCTTCGATGAGGTTGGTTATTGTTGTTTGCTCAATATGTCAGTATGCGGTCCTTTGCCTTCTGCATGCTTAGCGACTGTGTTCGCGCTAACATGCATATACACTCATCCCTATATTAGGTAGGATATAAAGTATGTAGACTCTCGCATAACCACGTGAGAAGAATTACGTGAGCCAACCTAAAGTGGCCAAAAGTAATAGTACATAGTCATGAAAGAAGGGCAAGAAGTCAAGTATAGAACTGATGTTCGCATGTATTTAGAGCTCCGTTCCATGAGGAGCCTCGATCCCATGGAGAACAGGTCACACCTTGAATCTACCAATATTTCGCCATTCCGAATACTCGTACTCCTACTCTTAATAAAGCTCTGTATAACTGGTCCAGTGAAGCTAGCATGTCAATATGAATCCGCAAAATACGAAGTGGAGTTGAACTCCACTCGGTGGGGCATAATTTGGAGATGTGGAAAAGCAGGTATTCGAAAAATGAGAAAATAGAGTGACAAGCAAAAAAAATTTTTTTTAATACTCATTTTTCCTATGCGGTCCCGTTAGCGGGACTATGAGGAGCCACCAAGAAACCCGGGTGGATTCTTAACGGACTCTGTCCGATGACCCAAGGACTCGACTTCAGAAAGAAACCGCTAAACAAGGGGAACTCGTAAAATAGACAGTGGATCACAAAAAGGGACTCATGAAACAAGCCAAGATAGACAGAGAAACGTGAAATGTAAAATAGAGCGACAAGCAAAGAAGATATAAACAGAGCCAAAATCCCCAGCGCAGACGAGGTTTCCTGCACACTGCACAAACAACTTCACACTGCACATACAACTTCACACTGCACAAACAACTTGTGCAGCTGTTTCAAGGTAGCTCGCACCAGCACTACTCATTGCCATCCGCGAGGTGCAGGTAATGCAATTTGCTGCAATATAGTGAGCGGGGGTACTATGGATAAAAGGGGGGGGAGGGGGGGTGCCAACGAGGGAAGAGCGATATCAGAGGAAGAGGAAGAGGAAGATGAACATGGAAGCAATCTGGAATAAATAAGCATCACTGTGTATAATTGATTAGATGATAATTAATCTTAAACAATTCACTCTTTTTCTGAACGACGGGTTCATTCATGAATAGACGGTCATGATGACTGGGCGGACCAGTCAATTTGTAGGGTCAGTCATCAACAAACTGGGCTATTCATGAAAAAAACGTCTGTCGTGACTGGGCCGGAACAAATATATGTATATGTGGAGACTCTACATAGAAGTGATTCCCCGGAATGTATCGAAAATGATGTATACTGTGTCACGGATCCTGAGGGATATTGTTTTGACAATCCCTCGCGGGAATCTAGTTGTAAAAGGGCTGCCAAATTTATCGTACAACGCAATAACTGCCCGGGCACTCTAGTCTGGCTGGTACCTACTTGTAATCCATATTATGTCCACTTAGTGTTATGATTCACACAGAAACATTCACTGGCTAGTGTGCAAGTCGGGTGGCGGATTTAAGCTCAAGTATCGTACAGCTGCCGAAGCTCCTCCCCTTAGGCCTCCTAGCGCCGGCAAGTTGAATCGAGGTGCTATTTTGGGGCTTTTTCAGTAATCAAGCATTGGCATTTTAGATATAAGAAATTGCAACATGTATATACAGTGAGAGATAGGGTACATATATATGCCGGTGATCAATTCTACGGTTGCCTTGACAATATAGATGTTTTCTTAGGATTGAGGTATGGTGCTCTATTAAATTCCCAGGAAATGCTGAATACTAACAGCAATTAATACCTAGTGCATGAGTTGAGGAGACCTGGATAGCGGGAGGCTCTGAGGTGGTCAATTCTGTGAAGGTCTTTACAGTCTACCTAGAAATGTCGGGCTCTGTGCAACAATCTGAAGTGGTTTTGGTGGCATTAGAGAACACTCAATACTTGATGTACAACCTACCCTTACATAATTTATAGATCGTCGATTTTGACTATTGGACTCATGGGGTATTTCGAGTTCACTGGCTATTAACAATGCACGCTAGGCTACCTCTTCTCCTCTTCGGGATCTCCTATAGGTGAGTGATTATATACGGACGACTAGTCTGCGTCTCGTAACCCTCTTCTACGTCCCTCATATCATGTGCACGAGAGGCTATAGAGGTGTCTTGCAAACATGGTTCGTGGTCAATATGTAAATTCACAAACCTAAATCACCGTACGGTAGGGCAGCTCTGGCACTCCGTGTCTGCAGTAAGATGCTTTAGGTTCCCATTTGCGCATAATTTCTAACTGGCTTACAAATCATCAATTCAACATATTTTATGTTTATATCGCTAAGTCTAGGAGAGCAGAAGTTAAACCCTGGCCTTGGCACAACTTCTAGAATGAGTTTCCAGGGTCTAGAAGGGGTATGAATCTTTACCTCTTAAACATGAGTCCGTCATTTAAAATGCTAGTTATAAAAACAAGTATCTTAAGCTGAAATTCCAATAAGTATTGAAGTCAAATTTGCAAGCATGGTGTTCAAATCTCAAATCAGGGCCTCCATATATAAAGTCTATTCACGAAATCTTCCAGCGTGAATTTCTATGCCCACCCCTCGAATAACATTGAATACTCATAGCCAAGTGTCTCTATACAATTTCCGTTCGTAATCACCTTATTGAATTTTGGGCATCAGCTGAAAGCCATATACCATAGGAACTCGCGGACAAAAACCGCCTCAGCGTCTTAATGATAGTTACTTTCTTAACCTACAGTTTGAATGAAAACCCACCCCGGACCCGCCCTGTCAAATAATTTCTTCACCCAAGTGGGAACCCTGGTGCCTCGGGTTCATTTTCACTGGAGTCAGACTCGGAGCATTCACATTCTTCTTCCAACTCAATTGCCCCAACAGTATATCCATCCAGCCCATGTTTTGATCTTCACGGCCATCGAGTGCTACAGTATTACCACATTCCTGGAAGGAGCAAATTATAAGATCCTTATGATCTTTGCAGATATCCTCCCAAGCCTCCGCAATCCACTTTGTAAGCAGTATTCTGCGGTTCAGAAGAAGTAAAACGTCCTATGAAATTTGTTAGTAAGAACCTAACATGAGTAGAACCTAATGATTATACCTTCTAGGCGTTTAGCAGTGTTTTCGGATATTGGACCATGTCGCTTTGGAGGCATATTGTGCTTGATGAGGGGGTGTTTGTGTACCTAGGTAGTGGTGGCGATGGAGGAGGTGGTGTTTGTGTATAAACACTGGAAAGTAGGTTTACTCTACTCTACTATAGCAATTCCTTTCTTATTCGCAATCCAAAATCTGTTCGGAGTATTTTGCCTGCCTTATTTGAGGGTACTGTCTTATACATTATTACTTTCTTGTCCGCGAGTTCTTACGATAACTGCACTACCTAGGGCAATGTAAAGTGATTTACCCTGCGCCTTTAGGTAGAGCGTCGATTGGGCTGGTCCTGTTCACTAGATCTCGAATGGAAACTTAGGATAGTGTTTTGATAGATTTGAATTTTCTCAGACGATTATGGATTGTAACAAGGAGCTAGCAGTATAATTTATCTTGAAGGATTGTGCGAGGCTGTTTAATTAGATGTAATCTAGATGCTCGAACATACTTGAGTGTCTTCTCTGTTAAACCTGACTACCCCCAGACAGCTAAAGCAATGTTGGCTGTAGTGCTGATAAAATCAGTGTAGGTCAAGGCAAAATGCTAGTGGCTAACATTCATACAGATACATATACATAGAGATTTTGTAGGTGAATTTAATTACCCTGAGCCGTTTTATATCACCTGATCATGACAACCGTCTATTGGCTACTTATGTATGTACTCTACGAAAACTTAATTCTTTCGGTGTTGTCTGGTCACGCACATGATCAGTATGATTTTACCGCATGACTCTCTATTACAAACCCTGTTATGGACAGGCATAAGTACATATATAAGACTACTACTTTTAAGTATGAAGTTCTCAAGTAAATATACAATTATACCTACCTACCTGGGTAGGAATTACTTTCATTCACTAGACTATAGATCATGCTGTATTGGTGTTTATATAGACTTGCACGCTATTATGCTAGCTATTCGAGAGTACTTTCAGTGAGCGTTACATAAACGCGTACTTGCAAAGGCTCATACGACTATCTTTTGTATTAACCCAGGCAGTTTACATACCAGGGTTGCAGCGACAAACTACAACATCAGAAACCGTGATGATATATCGATTTATAAACCCATGAAGTATCGGTTACCTAACTACTTGATTACTGTTTCCCATGCGCCGGTCCTCCTATGATACCACAAACCAGACTACGTATACCGGTAGATGCCCCTACACCAACAAGGTCCGCTTTCTGGCCTAGAATGTCTTTTAATTTGACTAATTTTTGAAGCTGCATCTAGCGATGTCTGCTGCCGAGAGCGCGAGCGTGTTGTACAAGTATATCCTTGCGCCAGTGCCTACACTTAGCCTCAATGACTTCAATATAATAGAGTGCTGCTCAAGTGGGTACTTAGATTCTACGTCGCCGCCAAGTGTTGATCTTTACAATTAGCGGCAAGTTTTCTCAAACTTTGACGTCACTCGAGAGCTTTCTCTTTCAAAGGTACGGTAGTTCCAGCCAGGGAAGAAAATCCTCGAAATGATCGACGCAACTTGAGGCAAGGGTATATATTAATATAAAAGCGAGCTGGAGCCGCAAGTTCAGAAGAATAAGGAAACTTCTCAGGGACTGTTGTTCTAAGTTTGGTTATTAATTTACTTTAACAACGTGAGTTTATCAATATCCAGAACACTTGGATTACTAACGATCTAGAGTAGTGATATCGAGGAAGGCGATATTACACCATACGGGGTTCATAAGATAGGTTAAAAAGTGGCGTAGATGGTAGATACTGAAGTATAGCTTACTTAGAAGTGTTGCTAACCTAGCACAAAAACATCAACAATGGATTCTACCATGTGCAACCAGGTCACTGCGACTGAGAACCTCAGGAAGAAATTCACTGGCGATATTACACTTCGATTGCGCGTAACCTGGAAATAAACCGAAACAGCAACCGAAATTAACCCCTTAATACTGGGGAAAGCAGAGCAGGTTATTGACGATACAAATACCCAAAGATACAACCAATGCAGATTCAACTCCTTGTTTCCAATTGCTTTTGTCCCCTCCAACAAATTTTAGACCGCAACCTAGGAAAAAAATGGAAAGAACTACCATTTTTGCTGTAGTCAATAGAATCAAAAACTCCAGGAAAACCGAAACCCTAAAGGCGAAGGTGCCAAAAAACTGAATGGGATGCAACAAATTGGCGCCACATCCTGAATGCCGTAACCGATCTAATGTGTCCAAATTTAGACGCTCTCGGATCCTCGAATAGCCTGGATCTCATCACGGCTCATGGTACCACCGATGGCAGAATTGGAAGCGTGAGAGTTCTCAAAACCTGTTCCGGTAGGGTAGCCATGGTGAAGACCATCAAAGTCCTGCCCTGGGTTGGCAGTCTTGTACTCGAGCAAAAGAAGAAGCTTATAAAAGCCAGTTGCAGCGACAGAGCCGAGACATGGACCGACCCCTGTGAAAATTGATGTTAAAATCCGTTTTATCACGGATAAAAGAAGAAACTAGACTTACAGTAGATCCAGTGATACGTAGGGAAATCCCTAGTGATGACAGCAGGACCGAAAGAGCGAGCTGGGTTCAGAGACGAGCCAGTGAAAAAGATACCAGTGAGATGGGCAATGAAGAGAGCGAGGCCGATTCCAATCGGTGCCATAAATGTGGCTCGGTGCTGCGCAAGAGGTGTTACTAACGCATGAATGATGGGAACAAGCAGGGTAGATTGATAATACCTTCTCAACGGCAAGCATATAAATAGTCAAGGTCAGCTCAAATGTGAGGAATGCCTCTAGGAAAAGCCCCTGAGCCGTATTGATTCCGCCGCCCAAGCCTGTATTTACTGATAGATTTCCTGGAAGAAGAAGCTCAACCATGCCAGCAGCAAAGATCCCTCCAGTAAATTGGGCTGCGACCAGAAACACACCCTTCAGTGGTGGCATCGCACCCAGCAATACTATTCCAAGTGTCACAGCGGGATTGAAGATACCTCCGCTAATACGGTAGAAGATCCAGACATTGACTGCCAGGGAGAAACCGAAAGCTAAGGCAACATAAAGGAGTAATCCAACTGTCGGTATGGCATCCTCAGCCATACCTTGCTCCTTCTTGAGTGGATCGAAGGCGAGCTTTGCACATTGAGTTCCGGCGAAGGCGAAGAAAAGGAAGAGAAATGTGCCGAGAAATTCGCCCACCTATGCCAAAGAGTGATTGTTAGTCGTTGATTCTTTCCAGCCCTCTTGGATCGGCGTTGTGCATCAAAGGCGACCAATAAGGAAGCATACTGCTGCAATTGCGTCTGTCAAAGGAAGATCATGTTAGCAACAAAAACAAATAACTATTATGAGATAATTGCTTACAATTCTTTCCCACACTTTGTCTCCATCCACGGGCAGTCAGTGCCTCATTATCACTCCCCTTGGTTTCACTTCGAGGAAATGCACTACTCATGTTGGTCTATGACGTTGACAATTGTGAAGGTTGTCAAGATGCCAGACAGAAGATGGTTTTTAGAATACAATCAAAGCTGTGGATTCGGCTTTCCTAAAATTCTGGAGACCTGAAATTCTGGGAGAGAGGGTGAGGAGGGAAGGCGCTGGAGGTGATATATGTAGGTTGGCATCCCCGAGCCTCAAAGCTATTACCACCCACCACCATCCCAAATCTAATCAACCCATTAACTTACACGCACACATGCAAGACCCCAGGACCCACACCTCTATACATAGTGGACAAAATAAAAAAACCCATTTTTTTCTTTTTATTGAGTCTTGCAGAAGCATGCATCGTTAACGCCGCGAATAGTCAGTTGGTCACGATCCATCGACTTTATTCCTTCAAAGCAAGATTGCAGGGCTGAATTTACACCCATACAATTCTACAGACTGGTTTGGTGCACAGAGACTCTGGAATCCTGATATGCTGGAAAGCTATAACTTTGAGCACTATACTATAGCATGCAACTACAGAGACGAGTATACAGACATTCCATTAGGGTCATATGCTGTGCTCTGATAAACATAAGGGGAAAAAAAATTATTTAGACGTTGTTATTGACCCACAAGAAACTACCGTAGTACCCGTATCCGTTGCAACTATGGCTCATGGACAGACACTGGGCAACCATGCTGTCATCCATGATAGCTTTGCCGTTCAGCTACTCAATTTGGAATTTTTTTCCTACCTTACTTTTTGCCTTCCTTTAGAGAAATCGAGTGCTGGAAGGCTTGGATTGTGCCCAAGCATGGAGTGGACGCCGGGTCGCACCCCCCTATCTGTCGTACTAGGCATGCACCCTGTCGCCAACCTCCCGAGGCCAGCCATATGATTGATTTATCGAATTGCCATGCGACATGCAATGACCCTTTCTGGTCCTAGCCTCGCGGCGCTCGGTCACCTCCTCTACTGCTTTTTCGAGATGGTTGTATGTGGCAGTTCCTTGGGTACCTATTATATGGAAGGGTTGTCTACGGTACGGATTGCTATACAATGGTAGAATATCCAATTATCCAATATATGTATGATATTTTTTCATGGAAAGTAGCGTCAGTTTGCAGCAAGTTCAGTGTGTCTGTACTAGAGCTCAAGCAAGTGTAAACCAGCGCTCTCTAACTAATAGCTCGAGAACTCTACACGGATTCCAAATGTTATTTAGAATCGGTTTCGACAAATTCAACCCCATCGCATAATTTAAACCAGGTCTTTCTGAAGCAAAACAGTACCACTGACATCCCGCTTCTCTAAGAGATTACACTGTATGGCACATTGCATAAGATTGGCTGCACTTGTAATTACAATGTTTAAATTACTTAAGTACATACAGCAGGGGTTGAAAAGCTTAAATATCTCTACTATTCATTAGTGAAATCTGGCTAGAGAATTGCGAGCTGAATGACACATCGACTGGCAAGGGATAAGTTGAGTATAAGTAATGTACGAAAGAGTAGAGACTTTGAAATACACGACTCTGTTTTACCATTGTGGGGTTGTACGCGAGGCGCCACGGGTTTTTGAAATTGAACTGCTACGTATCTTCTCTTCGTCGTCACGCCAAATCGAATCAATGTTGCGAAGTCGCGTCACTTGGGCGGCGCAGTAAAGGACAACTGGAGAATGATGGATTTCACCGAAGGTGGTTGTGGTTTAAACTGATGAATAGGAGGAGTTCAGATGCGGGTTTGCGGGCGCTAGTAATGGCGTATACGGAGGTGCAGCGTACAAGACCTAGCTAGGTAGACGACAATTCAGTAGGTACAAGTACAACTACCTAGAGTGCTTACTTTGATGCATGTGGTTGCAATGCATGAGTTGGGATGTGTCTACACCTGCGCCTCCTCAACGGGGATAACGTAATTGGATCGACTTTCAATCCGAGAACCCGCAGAAGTTCAGTATCGAACACTTCACCGTGTATAATCATTTTTCCTTTTTCTGCATTTAAACAGTTTGAATACGAGGCACCTATATCTAACATATACTATTCATAGTGGTGGAGCGTACAGTCAGTCATATGGAAATACAGAACCTAAAAGTGAACAAATATGCAGTACCTGAATTGCGGGGCCAATGCTATTGTAAGACAAAGGTGCACATGACGCTAACTGCTCTAGGGCTATTGCACATTGGTTGGGAGGGACCGTTTCATGCTTGTGTTTACTTGGAGCTCAGCTTTGAAATGTTTTGAACAGAGCTTATATTGGAGTTATTTAAATGATCTACAACATCCGCGAATTAACAACTCTTGCTGAGTTAGGACGAACACTCAGCTGCTGAAATTCCGGCTTTCTATTTATATTTAATTATAGACTCATATCTTATCATGTCAGCGTAATAACGTCGCTTGTGCGAACTTTCAATCATTGGACGCTCGCTCGGACATTGTCCCAGCTCACCAGGCGCGCCTCCGTTTCCCAGCCGGCCCACTACAAAGTCCAGAGACTAGCCTTCATCTCGGGTAGGTATGTATATGCTCAACAACTTGCTACACAGACTGCTGGAATAAGAAAAGAAAATATGTTCAAATTTTCCCTGGCAAAAAACTCAGTTTGGTAATCGTCTCCTACAGGAGCAGAACCTTGTATCACATTGAGGTGCGGCTTGAAATGCTTATACTAGGGTATATACTGGGATATATTGGGAAATATCCCCGCAAACAGAAGCCCAGATGTTATGCTTTGCCTATTTTGGGCTCGTGATAATGCTTGGGTGAGAGCAGAATCAGTGTCATGCTGTCTCAGGTAGAGAATTGATTTCACGATTGCAAGAGGCATCGACGTGTAAGTAAGGGACGCGACTGTGGATGGTCGCCGGTGCCCTCGATCCGTTGGATACAGACGGGAGAGGATGAAATCTATCAGGCAAGAGCAGCCTGAGTTGACGTCATAGATCTGGAGAGGAGACGGAAAACGTTAGAGAATTCTACAAGGAATTTGTGTTTCCGAAACTTCTTCGTTGGAGAAACAATACGCAATCACAATCCCGACTTTCCCTATCCCCTGGTCCTCGTTCACAGCGACATGACTTTCCACGTGCTGATTACCACCTTAACCCTGTATATATATCCTAGGTACTTACTTACACAAGGGCGTATTAATTCTACCCGGTTCGCATGAAGAGTTTTGTGGAAATTTGTGACTCAACTTTTATGGAAGAGATTGAGACATAAGGCAAAGAAAAGGGAGGAAAAAAAGGAAAAGTTTTTTCAAATCTCGACTGAAGCAATTATAATCAATAAAAAAACCAGGGCCGAGTTGGAAGCATGGGATGTTCTGGTAATATGAAACTATTACAATGAATTGTGGGCTGCATCTTACCGTACTTTAAGTTACTACCATAAAGGAAAATCGCGAGTCTTAAGCCAACATTTGCAACGGGGAAGAGAAAGCTACTTCATGTACATGAGTGGGCCTAATTTATAGAAACTCACCACGGAATGAACAGCCACAGATATATATGTATGGTTCCGTGAGACCTCTACTTCATCTTCCCTCGCTTACACCTTACAGAGCAAGAATTAAGTGCTTTAACTAGGATGTTGGCAGGAGACATCTAGGGATGCCTGGACTATTGGCCTGAACTAGATCCAGTCCTGCACAGCTGTTTATAGTTTTGAGTTCTAGGTGAACTCATAATGGCGAGGCTTGTGAAATGGCCAACCAACTACTCGAGCACTCCCCAGTATGTATCCCCTGGTGAAACATGGCCGATGTTTCAGTGCTAGATGTAGTGGAAAGTCAAGGGAGCTCATAATTAGGTAGGGTGCAGCTGATCGTATACACTATTGTGGATGACACGGCCGAGCAACAGCCTACGGCCAATGTGGGACTGAGGTCGCGATCATTCGTTCTGAGGCTCACTGTGTTAACATTCTGATTGATCGAACACTGCTTACAATCTGATTTATTAATACAAGATCCTCTATAGATGGGATTTGCCTTACACTCTCGAGTTCATGAATAGCATGTTTGATCAATTTTACCAATCTTGATTGATGAGTTAAGAGACCGGAAATACATACTGCTATGAGTTATTGCATTCTTCCCTTTCATTGGGCATGATGCTATCTCATAAGCACAAGAGCAATGATGACAATATCATGCATCTAGTCTGTCTCAATTCCCATTCTTTGCTGAACGAAACAATAGTGGTTTGGTATGTGGGGGTTTGTCAAATGGTAAAATACTCACAATGCTCATTATTGGGTAGGTAATACAGCAAGGTTGCACGCAAATAGCGTCGTGAATGTTGTCATTGGATGGAACGTTGTTAGATTTCGCAAGTGCAATGGGAGTTGGTATTGTTATTCCTAGGAAACAAAGCTTTATGCCAAAGTCTTTGATTGTAATCGTCAGTACAGATACAACGAAAGTGAAGTACATCCTCATAGTATATACATACAAATATCTCTCCACTAATAACTTTACCACTCCCTAGGCTTCTTGGGACCACACGTGAATCGATTCAGCTCGGTAGGTTCCACCACTGCCAACCACTTCTGAGTGGTAGCTCTCGATCGTCGTGCAGAATGCATCATTTGTTGGGATTTTATTTTTTGGCCATATCGTGCATCGCGGTGTGGAAAAAAAAGCAATTGACTGGAAGCAGGGAAACTGAATCCCGAAGTCACTTGGTATTTTTGTCACGTAATGTTACTTCTTTGGTCCTTGGCCTTGGTGCCTTTCCCCACTGAGCTAGGACTAATGCAGGATAGTGTGGAGTATTGTTGCCTAGCGAGAGGACGATCCTAGGAACTAGAGGGGCATTGGGAATGTGTAGTCTGGCTTGCACTACCTTCGGGAATGTGCACTTCCAGTTGGCGATATGCGATATCGATTGCTAATGTCCATTCTAAAATAGTATTCCACTTGTATAGCATGTTCGATATCTCAGCCAGACGCTCATCTATCGGCCAACAAGGATATACAGTACCTACGTTAATTTTACGTATACATACATAAGTACTATCAATCACAAACGAGGCTGCTGCAGCACATGCAAAACACTAGGTGCGCACGCTACACTCCTGTGTTGAAGGGTACCGAAGTAACTATTGGAAAATAACACCCACCTCTTGAAAAATAACACCCGTCTCACAACACAGATCGTGACCAACGAAATCTAGCTAGTGATAAAGGAAATCTAACGACATTGGATTAGTACATGCAGAACATTGTGGTATTGGTCCAGGCTTCCTGACACGCATCATAAGTACTGGTATTGATGATTCTTCTGGAAATAAATACCTACTCACCTACTTCATCCACCGCGTTCAATCCAGTGCCCACTACATCAATTGAGGTGGCGTTGATCTATTCACATATAGGTATATGCACATGCAGTATGGTCTGTGTTGTGGGACGGTGTTATTTTAATTACTTCGGTAGTGCAATCAGACAACAATGGTACATCCTATTAGTCCGGACAGCCTCATGATAAGTTCGATCTTCGGTGGCGCTGTTACCTAGAGCTGTCATATATAGGATGTGGGATGTACGCAGGTTTCCACATGTGCCTCACACATGCTGTGCTCGAATTAATTTATGTCACCTAGGCTCGTGAGATGATCTATCCCGGTTTTTCTAGGTTTATGGCTCAGTCTCTTTGTATAGCTACAGCTTAAGAGCTTCGTTCATTCATGCTCCATACCCGTATTATATGTATGCAATTCAGTGTGATGCTCTAAAATCATCGGATCAACATTTTTTATTTTTTTTATGGTCTATACCCGTGATCAACCCAAGGTCCCGAAGCCTCCCCTCTAAAGGTTCGGCCTATGGTTTCGGTACCAGAGGCGGGTCCAGCCTCCCGAGTCTATGAAATAACAAAAGAAATCTGTCAATCGGATCAACATTGCATGTCTGGTGTGTAACACTCCATCAGATATTGCTTACTAGTATACATATGAATCTATAGTGCCCCATGGCAGAGCACCTCCTCAATTCATTTGTATCCAGACGAACTTCGAATCATCCATCTTATAGTATTGATCAGACGATTTTAGATTACCGTTCATGACAAGAAAAGTATAATTTCCGTGCTTTGGTGGCCGCGACCATCCGGCTAGCGTTTGAGCTCTAATCTAACCAAAGCTATTGATATCATGTATACGAGAATGAAGTTTGTTTAGGTGTGTATATTTTTTTATTTTAATGCATTTCTACCTAGACTCGGCTTTGGCCTCGAGCTCGATCTTGATGCATCTGCCGGGAAATTAGCTATAGCTGTAGTACTCAGCACCATAAGTATAAGTCTCGGAAACTCACAGCGCGCAAGCCTAGTGACATTCCGCTAGCGGCCATCCTTCGGACATATGCATGCTGCACTGTGGACAGGTACAATGCACCTCCGCGAAGAGGTTATATTTACTTATGGATCCTTTGTTGATGTGACCTAACTAGGGCATGTCCGCGCGGGGTCACCTGTCTCTCCCAGAATAAGAATCTAGGCCCTTCCTGGGTCACAGGTCATTTTTTTTTTTTTTTTCCTTTCCGATGAAACTTACGTAGGCTGCTGATATATATTAGTCTTCGTACAGAATCTAACAATCTGGGTAACTTTGGATATCATGCATAAGGTAGCTTCGAGACCAAGACGTCTGTAAGACCTTAACAAATGACTACAGTGTGATGAGAATGAAAGGTGCCTATACTGATATCTAGAACATCCCATCGATGCCATAAGTACGTTCTATCTCGGTATACATTCTTAGTAGCTATAGATGGAACTGAGCTCTCAGCTTGGTATGCTACGCGTACTGTAATACCGTAGAAACTCTCGGACAAGACTGCAGTCTTATTTATAGGACGGCGGGTTTGGCAAAAGCTGTCTCAGCGTCTTATTCTCGGTTACTTTCTTACTCATGTGTACTTTCTTACTTTCTTAACATACAGGTTCAATGAAAACCCAGATTCTTGCTACTATTCCACCCCGGTCCCCGGACAACAGCGCCAGCCGCCCTGTCAATTAATTTCTTCACCTAAGTGAATATGAGATGGGAGCCCTGCACCATCAGCTCACTTTCACTGGAGTCAGACTCGGAGCATTCAGATTCTTCTTCCAACTCAATTGCCCCAACAGTATATCCATCCATCCCATGAATATTAATGCTTTGATCCTCACTACCATCGAGTGCTACAGTATTACCACATTTCTGGAAGGAGCGAATTATAAGATCCTTATGATCCTTGTAGACACCCTCCCAAGCCTCCGCAAACCACTGTGTAAGCAGCAATCTGTAAGCAGCATTCTGTAAGCAGCATTCTGCGTTCAGAAGCAGTAAAACGTCCCATGAAATTTGGAAGTAAGAATCTAATATAAGTAGAACTTGTGGTAGTGGTGGTGGTGGTGATGGCGGTGGTGTTACACTCTACTAGCGCTAGAACTTTCTGGCTCTACTACCCATAGCAACTCCTTTCTTATTCGCGATCCATACCCCAAGCAAATCAGGTCGGAGCATTTTGCCTGCCTTATTCGAGGTTACTTTCTTATACATTATTACTTTCTTGTCCGCGAGTTTCTACGGTATTTTTCTGTTTCATATCATAAATTTCACAAAGCAGTGTATCACAGACACGGTCGCTTCAGAGTTGTTAAAAGTTGCCATGATCTTGAAAGTGATGTTGGTTAAGATATTTCTAGGACCTGCCAGCCAGAATGCTTGAATACGTATATGCATACGTACAGTCTCATCCAAGATAACTTGAAATTGGATAATCCCCGAACACCAAGGCTTGGAAACCAACCACGAGCCATATTTGCCTGGTCATGAGACCCAATAAGAAAACCAAAAGCACAAGGATACATAAGGCTGCTTGAACAGCTGCAGCTAAACATTAGGTATATTTCCCAACTGCATGCTGACCCGTTGCAGACACCCGGTCCTGTTTTGCGGTGGCACAATACCTACTAGTACATATATAGTGTATGATGTTTTCCCAGGCGGGACGTGGATTGGCCATGGTCAATCGGTATTAGAGAACATAGAATTATGCCCGCCCTGGCATATATATGACCCGCACATGTACACCCCAGAAAAGTAACTATTGCATATAAAGGTTACACAAATCATAATCTGCATGTTTCTTCACTAGCTAAAGGTGTGATACCAATATCAGTAGTCCAGAGTACATTAATGAGCACCACTGTCAGGTCTTAAGGTTGCTCAAATAATACAGAAACCTAGGTTTAATATTGTTAAACTTAGGTTTGGCTGTTTTCGTTGATTTGGCTAGATATCTCAATTCGACTGTTACCTAATTATGTCAATGACTTCTATGAAGCGTACCTCAAGCGGAACTAATCTCGTCGAACTCCTGAGGCTCGTAAAATGCACTTAGACAGTTAGACCTTCTGGGGGATATTTCTATTTCCCTATCCTCTTTGAATGTCCCGCGAAACTGGAATCAGCCTGATGATCTCTGAGCAACAAAACTCGCTTTAGGTTTTGCTTCTGCTCTAAATATGCAGGCTCCGAACACTCGGCTCCGCCGATACGGCTTATTATTTTTGATAACGAAGAGAAATACAAGCGTCAGTGAACGCACTGAGCTATACAAAGAAACTCAGCCAGTAGAACAGGCTTATTCAGGGTAAACTGAAGCCTGACTGTAATGGTTTTCTGTAGCCTTGAGAAGTCTGTCCCTAAATTAAAAGCATTAAGGTTATGTATCAGCCGGATTTTTATGTATATAATTCCTTAGACTATGAAAACTTTGAATTCTAGGTCTCGCGAATTAAGACCTTATTCGAGTAAAAATAGCCCCTAGACATCCCGGTCATATATGCCGTCCTGCTCAAAGGGCTTCAAAAGCTTACTTATGATTTGGGGGTCGAATACCGCCTAAAGGTTTTTCGAGTCCCTGTTGCGCCGAGGTTATACCACCCTTAGGTTAGGGTCCTCCATGTGAGTCAAGAGATGGAATATTATTCTCGAGTAGAAGAACCTACACCATAGGCATAAGAGTTCACCTAATCCTTTACCTTTTTACCAGTGTTAAGTATAGAGAAGTTGGAATAAAGCTCACATGATTATAATAATGACCTGATTGGACAAAAATCGCTGGCACCGCGGCCTCGACTTCAGGGTAATACCTGAACCTAAGACTTGAAAGTAACAAAGCCCTGATTCCAAGTATTTTTCCAGTTTAGATATATGAAATCCTTATTCAGTGCTCCTACTACTTTGAATCTCAAACTTTTTTCCTTCTATGAAATTGAAATGATTTCCCAATTCCTGGTGATAGGGTTCCCCATGATCAACCTCCTACATCATCATCTCCCCTACACTCTCAGGAGTTTCATTCAAAGCCAATTAAAACCTTTCCAGCAGCATCGAACCTAAACAAATTGATCTTCTCTAGCTCATCACTTTCGGGTTTGTATACTTGGTATATTTACTTTAGTGCGAAGCACCGATTTCCAAGAGTGCGAACTACCAAGACTGAATCATGAATATCAATCGATCTCAATATTTATGCTGTTCTTTTTCCTTGGTTGTTGCCGATCATAAGCATCTTTGCTCGTTAAACAATAAGTGTGTCAGCCATTGAGGATGTAGTACAGCATATCTCAATCCCTGCACCTGTGCTTCCAAATTATTCGACGTGCATCAGCAAAGCGGCCCATCTTCCAGTGCGGCAGAATGCAAAGCGGGGAAGCTTACTGATGTTCATCTAGGTCCCTAGCTTGAGCGCGAAGCTAGAGCTGAACTTCTGCGTATAACTTTGCAGCAGACCAGAAGCGATCATTACCGAGAGAGTTATCCCCCGGACTACGGGTTAGTGCTACCTGAAAGTCATCAACTCCAATGCCAACTTTACTCGATCTCCCAGCGGAACTATTGCTGCAAATTCTGTCTTACCTCCGTGTTGGTGGTAATATTCCCAGGCAATATTCTAGAATATGCAGACATCTCCAGCAGTTTGTCGATGCTGAAAATTTACGCATCTTTTCTCTCCGCTCCCCAGATTATCATCATTTCAAGGCAATCTTCTCATACTTCCCCCACCGGCGCAGGACTCTGAAGGTATTGAATTATATTATTGTACTCCCGGAGTATGATAGGCATCGGGAGGAGAGTGAATTGGAGACTTGTGCAAATGATAAAGCTTTCCTGAATGCTTTAGTGCCATTATTTAAGATATTAAGTACCTGGGAAGAAAAAGACGGCGACAATCACGATATCGATGACAGTTACCGATTTACATTAGTCCTTAATGCTGTCGCTAAACCACGGTTTTCGAGAGCTGTTTGGCTATCCGAGAGAGAAATGGGACATTCTCAAGTTGGTACACTGGAATCTCGGCGTCGCCTTAGCTATAACCATAGAAACTCTGGGGCCCTTCCGGACTCGCCTTTAAGCGATAATGTCCATACTCCTAGGAGCTTTCCTAGACAATCGCCTGTCTCTCTCCCACCAGGAGCTGAGGCAAATCTGTCAACTATAAATTGTGTCCGCTGTCTAAGATTGAATACTCACACCTCAATTGACTCAAACGACTCCGAATTTTCACGAGATGTTGACCTTCGTGTTTTGCCATTGCTTGAGGCCCGGATGATTGGCTTGAGGCCAGAAGGTGCCAACACGATGACGCCAGACGCACCTGATATTGAGTCAGATAACTAGCAATTTGGGGCTTCGTCTATTCGCACAGGCACCGGGCCTTGGATTTCATATAATGGACTTAGGGTTCAAGGCGGATGGGCACTATGCCATTGCTAGTTTGTGGATATTGCCTCTCTTCTGTTTTGAAGGCTGGATTTCTTTTAGGATTGCTTCCTGAGGTCTCATAAACAAATGTCGGTCGTTGGGAAGAAGGCCCTATTAATTCATTGTTTGGCCCCTATGTATTTACTGTCAGTGGTCTTCTGTTTCCTAAAGTTAATCTTAACATCAATATGTTTAGGCCCCTGAAAGAATTTTCTCTCGCGAGCAGCTTAGGTCACTCGCATACACACTTTCTGTCTTGATCTCTCAACGTGCTTAAGGGGTACATGAGCATGCATGGGTTGTTGCAGAGCATAGAATAATGCCAGATTACTTTCACATTTTTATGGAGCAAAACCACATACTTATTACTTAGCCAGTGATAGTGATTTTAAGAGATTGCGGTCAATATTTTTACCTAGTAACGCTTGCTTATAATATTTTATATGGCATTTAGTCAGAGTCGTGGCGGATCCTAGCTTTTCTCCCGTTATGTTGCCGAGATGTATTGGTGCATACATAGTCTCGCTATGAGATTGGTATATACGTCCTGTTGGATTTACACTGCGCTATCCTTCTGTTCCCTCTGATATCTTCGGCCTTGCACTCCAGTTACCATTAGCTACTGAGCATATTCTGGAGTCTCCAACTTTGATCCCGTAGTCCTATGAATAGAATGTGTTCTAGGTAGGGAAGCACCCCCACGTCCACTAACTATTCAATTCTCATTAGCACCAATGATTTTATAGTCATATACACAAAGAATCTCAATAGATCATATATCCGTCTCTTCGACTGACATCATGATGGTATAATTGTTATTTCGAGTGATGCCTGGACATTCTCTCCACTGTACCTAGACCCGTACCAGTAAAAGTCCGTTCAATCGTTGGCTTAAACACATAGACAAGTCCGAGCCCACTGCCTGCCCAGCCTATCGGAGGACGGGACCCACATAGTCTCCCACTGCCCTAGATGCTAGCGGCTAGGGCCAAGCTCATCCCAATGGCCACCAATTTCTGGAGGGACAGCCACTGTAGACGAGAAAGAGCGGGGACGAAGAAGAGTGGCACGCAGTCGAGGCATTCTTCCCCACATTTATACCATACTGGAACAGAAGCAGTTCCTTTTTGTAATTAACTGTCCATTTCGTCCATTTCCACTTTCCTTTTATTCTCTTATTGCAGTCAGGATGGGCACCAGTTGCATTATTCTAGCAGTTTAAGCTGCATATACTCCTCACGGGGGTCAGATTAACTTGCCTCACCCTTTACTTCATCCGGGTTTCTTTAGAAAAAAATGGCTACATACTTGGAAGAGAATATGGTTCAGGGTAATGCTGTCGCTTTAGCTTAAGTTCTCGGACCGTCTTCCCTAGAATGTATGTCTTAAGACACTCATAAGTAAAAAAATAAAAATTCCATTTTTCAAAAAGCCTAACTGTTCTTCAATTGTTCTAGTTTTTCTCTCTACCATCAGCTTCCTACCTTGGTCATTTGTGCCTCCACAGCTTTAAGCTCGAAGGTACCCTGAAGTATGGTTCCGTAGAAACTGGTGATTAAGAATCTCCACCTTTTTCAAAGAATCTCTTGACTCAACCGAATATGACGCGTAGGCCTTGGCAGATTTAGATTCCTCTTCAGCGCTGAGTGAGTTGTCTGAGGCAGGGGGCTCTGGCTCCTCTACAACCCCACTTTCTTAAACTCTTTACACGTGAATGGACCATTAGAGATAGATGTAGTAAACACATCATCTGGGTTTTTAGCAGTGTTTCTTGACGTGGGACATCATCATTTTAGTGGTATGTTGGACAAGTGTCAGTGTAGTAGTGGTGATGTTTGTGTATTTAGACATGGGGGAATATTTAGTCATAGGTTCAAAGCTATAGAAGGATTTCGCCGCTAGCGCCTTCTACTGTCAGCACCTCCTATAGTTGCGGCTTGCTGGAGTCTGTTTCCTTAATGACAGCAGTATGTGATGTTGACCTTCCTCCAAAAAGTTAAGTGTGTACTGCTACGTTGGAATACCCACGTTTTCGGGTAGGTTATTTTGGACCCCGGTCATGGTCAGGGTTCTAGGCCCTGTTGACTGAAGTGAACATCGAATTAACCCGGACGCGGAATATTTATATAGGACGTCACTTCACTGGTGAGGGAGTCCGACATCCTGAACTCAGGTCTCGATGTTGTAGCAGTAAGTTAGGCAAGTGACATATTAATATCTGGCCCCTGGTCAACCTGATTTTATCTCAAAACACGGGTGGCTCATGTATATACTCATGAAATGAGTGGGAAGCAGAGACAAAGAGCCTATCTCACCAGGACGTGCAGTGCGCATCCCTCTATTTACGCCCTGGATCACAAAAAATGTAGGATGCATACTCAGCTGTCAATTGGAAGCGCTGAAATCCCACAGCCTTGTTATTGCCAATCATTGGTATTTTATGAGGCCGTGTAGTATAGCGCGTGCGTATGTAGGACTAATATATTTCACCTAGATAATTCTCCAAGAACTCTATCAAGAGCATGCAAATAGCATTTCAGTATTCGTAATGGAGATCGCATCATCAGATATCTACCAAACGGGAAAGTTACAACACAGATTGATATGCATAACAGAAATATAAATACCGATGCCTGAAACAATATCAAGAATCAATAGGACACCGGTACCGTTGGATGATAGCTTCCCGTTAGGATACACCCATGGTTTAGTACTGTTGATCGAGGTCGATATCCAGCAGGTGTGTTTATATAGACTCCAAGGTAATTCAACCTACATGCGCAGAAATCGATAGTGATAAAAAGCGCATTGCCATATTGATAGCATAAGGAGGAAGGAGGTATATGATAGTAGAAGCCATAGGATGGGTGTGAACCATTCATTATAGGATAATTCCAAATTTCTTTCTACTACTCTAAAGATACTCAAATAAATGCAAAACTAGACGTAAAAAACTACCCTTGTGAAATTCCGAGTCTAAAACTTTTTTCATAAGTGCGCTTGTTGATTTCAATTTCTTGTCTTGAGGCAAATGAGCTTGTAGCCTCAATCTTTGTGTTGGTATGTACGTACAAAATGTGATTAATACAATTACAATCCACAAACTGATGTATATACTCTCTGGAGGAGGGCGTAAGAGTATTATGGTTGCTACCGCTGGTAGAAGTAAACATACGACAAGTGTAACACCTGTACGAGGTACGTACGTTTTGGAAGGAGACTTCCGCAGATCTTTTGATTATGGGACAAGAGGTTTAATATGGCATTTTAGCTTCCATTTCAAAGCCTCCATTTCAATGTCCTTATAATGTATTTTCCGTGTACCTTAGCTTACTGAATAAACAGTCTTTTTTGGTTCATTTTGCGCCCTGTTGATATGTTCTGTTTGAAACTGGAAAGCTCAGCAGGGAAGCGACACTACTACTAGTAGATACGTTCAAGCCTTAGGGTCCTTACAACGTTCTTAGAAAGAAAACTAAAGGGACTTCTCGATCTAAAATCCCGCATCGGACGCGTATATCTGCCTAGTATTAGTCTACTCGGCCTCGTCCTGAATCCACCCGGGGTTCTGGTTGGCTCATCATGGTCCCCTAGCGGGACCACATATGAAATATGAGTCTAAAAAAAAAAAGTATTAGTCTAGATCGGTGCAGCAGGTTTGATTGAGGCTTTCTGAATGGCGCACGAGCATGACACTTTGATCAGCTTCACTTAAGCTCCAAGAGCTGACGGGACACTGCAGGTCTAGAGGCCTGTGTACATACGCGTGCACCTCAAAGACTATGGAGATTACCGGCTGTGCATATGCATCTGTGGGTACAAAACATTCTTACCCATCGAGGCTTGCTAGGTTGTGTGAGGCACTATTACTAAGAATTCCCACGTTGTATACATGATTGACCTTCGATTGGACCTCACCAAGGATCTTGAAGTTATTAAGCCGCTGATAAAGCACATACAAATACCAAGCTTGATATGAACATTGTGTCAAAGCGGCACAGGGCACTGATCACAATTATAGTCGAGGCCCGGGCGCGGGGAGATAAATTAGCGACTGGCTTTAAGAATCGCGCTCAGTTATTACGCAGCTATATGGATCACAATAGTCAGATGTTCTCCAGTTCTTTGATGTGTGCTCTCATCATATATTAGATAGTATAAATACGAGTACTCTTTTACCAAAATAGAAAACTTCTTCAATTTTCTTATGTATTTAAGTGCTTCACGATGCCACCGCTTTTGTAGTCGTATTACAAGGTCATAAGTTATACTTTCCCTTCGAAGCTACTCAGGCAAATAGTACCTGTATTAGCTACCCAAGCTTCCGTCGCTACATCATTTCGACGAGTTACAGTTACTTTTATTAATAACATTACCCCTCAAGATGAATCGACTCTACAGTAGTCCTCTTCTAGTCCCTCAAACATCACTCATTGTTCACTCGTTGTCATCGTTGGCATTGAGTAACTATGGGTCGAAACTTAGATAGCTGTCAACTTTCTTCTATCCCTCTGGGAGGAGCTGGGCTTCTTTGAACTCTGTATACACATGATAACCTATTTACTATGTTGAAAAAACACAAAACAATAGCCAAGTCTTAACTTCTATGTTTCTCATTTGAGTGGCACATCTTCCTGAATTACTCTGAGCCCCATACCATAGATCACCTATGCGTTCTGGAATTCTCTGTACATACCTTGTACTAGATGCGCTTTTGTGATTCCTTTCGGCCAGCTTAATGTATAGAAATTTTATATAGACGAGAACGAGTACTGTCGGATCTGCAGCAGCAACGCATATTCGAGCTCTACAACATAATACGACATCTAGCGGAGGGCTTAGGACTATGGTAGCTACAACCTATATCCATAATTGACGTTTCTCATCGTTGACGTCGTACCCGGCCCTCGGATAACCAGGTTCGGAAAACCTAAGACAGCACACCCCACGTGGACCCCCTGCCTTATGCCCCTGCTCTCCCTTGCTGCATGATCGGTCGCGGCACTTCGCTGATCGATTGCAGATCATGCCCTTCCCCACCTCCCCGGATTGCTCATCTGGATCCCTGGTTGTCTTGATCATTATCAGCCAGGGTTAAGAAATATATAAAGGCTAGCTCCCTAGCCAAACATCACACACATCAATGGCCTTTGATCAACCACTTCCCATTCGTATCCCAGACCCATGGCCAGCTTCGTGTTCCTCGGCCACGTGGGCGGTATCCTAGCTGGGTGTACAAGCTAGCTCGTTCTGTCCGCATA
The DNA here is from genome assembly GCA_003788615.2 of Terfezia boudieri ATCC MYA-4762. NCBI lineage: Eukaryota > Fungi > Ascomycota > Pezizomycetes > Pezizales > Pezizaceae > Terfezia > Terfezia boudieri. The sequence goes on along the minus strand of ML121570.1, from coordinate 228,856 downwards.
TGCGTTAGCGTCCGACATGGTGGTGCGGCCTGTGTGTCTAGTACTCATACATGTATACCTGTGCATTGAGGTGTACTTAGTTACAGGTACCAAGGTAGAGGGGACTGGAGAGGTTTCTGGTGATATTTCTTGGCAAGTGTTTACAAAATGAACGAACCTCAAGCGAAAATTACTAGTGATATTGGGCAACCTTAAGTGTAAATTGAAATAACCATGTACAGGAAGAGTGTAAATTTAACAATATCTCGGGAAAAACGCCCCCAACGTAACATTTTTTGCTTTAGTTTCTACTCGCCTCTACGCAGCCTAGGCAGAACGAAACGAATAAAGAGCCCCAACCATCACCTGCCAGTGTATGAGAGTCTCTGCTGTTATATTCTTAGGAGAATTGAAGGATCATATACATGTATTGGGCTCAAGAGCAGATCTATGGAGAATTCTCATTATAGATAGTGCTTTTCAAAGGGTATGTTTCTATATTCATGTTACCAAGTCTTCTCTAACAGGTACTTAGGAGTTTCAACTGATAGAATCATCTAGGTCAACAAGAGCTAGAGGTGAAGTGGGCCTGGATCTGTATCAGATCTTTATCCTAGAGCTTTGTAATATTAATGAGAGGCACAGTAATGCCCTCATGTTTTCTGCTTACTTTAATATATTTAGCTTGAGATTTAGACCTCAAACTTTGTGATCACATGAGTTGATTCGTACAAGCCTTGCCCGGCCGGGCGCACAGGATACTCTAGCACTGCTCCTAGTTCATGGGACTGGCCAAACTGGGTATTTGTCATTATTCCTTGCCACTGCGACGGCTCGGTCTGCCACCGCCCCTGAAACTTGCCGAGCTCCTTAACAATATATGTACAATACTAATATATATAATGACCTCCACGGCTCCGGCAGAGATCGGGTTTTTTTTTAAAATTTTTCTTCTTTAGGTCAATACTCGCATGTAGCATGAGTTATGTGTGACTATCTATATTCGCTGATTAGGTCTCTAGGTACTGCGTAAGCTCCAGTACTTCCGTGTCCAGTCAAAGTCATGGATCTCTATGTGTGCTGGATGGGCGCCAACGTCACCGTGGAAAGCTTCAATTGTTCTCTAGAACAGGCTGTGGACAGAATTTTATTACCGAAATGCCGTCCTCTCCATTCCAGGGTCCAGAATAGTGTAGATGCCAATATTGTGTGAACGAAAAACAAACCCCAGGTCCCTGCTGGTGACACTGACCAGAGAGGTGGTGACACTGGGCACATTGATTTGGAAACCAAGCGTCCCGCATTAGTCATTGTCAAGACCAGGTAGACTAATAATGAGTAAATGAGATGTTTAATGATAGGTAAGTGAACTCAAATTTGTGATTCTTAAAGAGGAAGATAAAAGTCGGGAAGTCTTATATCGTAGGCTTTAAGAAGTGAGGCCTTCTGGTGAGTCAAGTGCAAAGATCTGACCTAGTAGGAATTTATGCGGATGAGAGCCCACTATGCACCAATGGTGGTTTATCCCTCTAGCCGTGCTGACTGAGTATATGTCTGTGCGCCTTAAGCTTCTTATGTCGCTTCTAACAACGATATAACCTCTTGTATTCTTCAGGTATATGCATATAGATGTCTGAATAAACGCCAACCATTCTGCCCGCAGTTGTCGATTGACATATCTTTTGGGTAACTGACGTAGGTACATATCTCTATTGTTCCTTAAATATTAACCTTTGGTACCAATTATTTGAATATACCTAAAAACTCACGAGTCTTAAACACATCATCTCTGTCGATACCCCTCACCCCCATATAATTAGCTCAGATTTTGCAGGTGCCCAGAGCCCTATACCTTGGGAGTTTCTTAAACACAACCATATGCACTAATTCGAGAGACTTTCTTTATCATTGAAGAACTGACAAATGATAGTAAAATTACGCTAAAATCTGGCAGCTAGGGTAATCTCCAAGGAGCGTGACTTGTGCGTACAGGGCGGTTCTAAAACCCATCCAAGTACGCCAAATACCTAGCTTTCATTCCGCATGATACTCTATCACGGAAATTAGAATCCCAAACAACCCTTGTAAAATCCATTCCCAATATCCGTAGCTTTACAGGTTACAATGGAAAGAATGTCCATCGTCGGTCTCCATCAAATGGTATGCAGCCAGAGCGCTTTTGCCTTGGGCGTGTTTCGGTGAATAGATCGTCACAGTAAAAGTATTTGGGTCAATGCTGCAAAACACAGTAAGTACCTTCAAACTTTCATACAAGAGCCCAATATGTAAAAGCGAGAATACTTGCAAATTACTTGAAAATGTGCTTAGGTGCTTAGTAGTCTAGTTGTACATGCCCTTATAAAGACCGACCTCTACCGGAGTGCAAGAAATACCATTGAGATGTCCAGGATTATATACATACATAAGTTGTGGAGGTTTGTTTAGATATGGATAGTGATCTTATACCCAAGCAATGATTGATATATATATATTTCATACCCTACTTAAGTACCTATAGGGAGTATTGTATGTATATGCCGGTAGTGCTAACGGAGTAATCTGAGTATTGGTTGAACCAAAGTCAACCTTTTCACGTGCACCAGCTGTATTTTGACTTTATGCTACCGATTTGTTCTATGTTACTGCGTCCCATCACAAATCCAAATTCAAATCTGGCACACCAGGCTGCCTTGTGTGATGTGGTGTCAGGTGCGTGACCGGAGAGCATTTCCAGCATTTCCAGCTTCCCGACCGACCTTCCCGGAACAGTTCAACTCGGCCTAAAAATACTTTCTTCTGTTGGCTGTTTCTTTGTTCGTTCGTCGGGGGTGACGCGGATACGGGAAGACTCCTGTGCAATGGGATCCGTGTCAATACTCCGCCTGATTGAGTCTAACACCAAGTCGTTAAGGGACCTTTAAGGTTTTTAGCACTTGCTTTAAGAGGCCGACATATTCCAACAGGATACCATACCGTCCGACACGCAATTTTAGTGACGGCTCCTTTCACGCGCATCATCAACCAGCTACCGCTACCTCTATGGCAAAATGAATACGCTGGTAGGTACGTATACACAGCTCGTTGTACTCTCGTTTCCTTTTGCTGATAAGCTCCCTGCTGAGAAACCTACTAGCGCGCGTGGGGCCCAGCCTACAGAGCCAGCCTCTCAACTGTACCGGATCTCCTCATGGATACGAGCCCTGCCTACCTTGCTCATCTTCGAATGCTTATGACATGCTACGACTTCAGTTCTGCTGCTTTGTGGGCCACTGGATTGAAGGCAGCTGATCTCATTGAATGTAGACTATGATCAGTCTGATGCTTCTGGCAGTTCAACTTGGTGTAAGTAGCTTTTGTTCCACGGTTCCGCTCTCCCCCCCTCCCCCTCCCCCTCCCCTATTAATGAATAGCCATAAATTAGGTACCTAAGAGCAACTCCCATCTTTCGAGGAGGCTACCTTACACCGGCTGACATCCAAAATGGTATTACTGAAGCCTGTCCGTTAGTTAGCCATGTGGGGGTGAAGTACATGCAGCCACTGACAATTCGTCCAAATCTGAAAATTTTCCGGCACATGACCAACCCCCAAATATGATATGTGTGCTTGTATGTGTAGGTGACTGGTCATTCCCAGACACTCCTAATCGACTGAAATGAAAGGACACATCATATCATTTCGGATATTTCTCAGAGCAATGAATTACTTCACCCCACCCACGTCACGATATCCGAAAGCGTGTACATGTGATTTCTTCAGTTGAGTATCACCACGAAATGCTGAGGTGGGTCTCACTCTCTACGATTTTGGGGCGAGACAGAGATAAAACTAATCAGACATAATTATAGACAATATGATCAAGACGAAAGATTTTGTTTGCTAAGATACACATTGAGCTGATTCCCTTCGTTGAGCAATGGTTCTAGTTTTGGCTCCACCTGGTGAGATAAGGCTAGGTATATTTCACTGGCGTTAGTTTGTCTCACTTCTTACTAGAGGAAAGAAGGTGGTAACGGGATTTAGTTCGGAAGCGACGCGTCCATGAAGACCCAGAGTGCTGTGGCTTGCTTAGAGGAAAGGGATTGGTCACATACGAGGAAAGTACCGAAGAACCTTGCCCAATGTTGTGACACGGGACAGCTCCATATGTCATGAAACAGCATCGCTTGCTGACAGGGAAATTACCCCGATATAACGATCCCTCAAATCACGGAGCAGAGCTTCTACTTTTGCAACGTTAAACAAAGAATTTATGCAGCTCCACGCAGGATTTAGGGGGTCGGGGAATTTCCTCCAATTAATCATTCTTCCCGAGAAAAATACCTTTGAAACTCACAGCATTATGCCGAAGTCAGTGATAGGGGCGAGGCCTGTATGTAGCCCTCCTCCCTAAAATCCGAAATCTCCATTCCCTGAAAATAAGATCTGTTCTGGGGTTCTGCACGAACCGGTATCCGCAAACGCCACATAATCTAGGTGGACGACACATATTTACAGGCAAGCAGATGAGGCCGGTGCGATGCATCTTGATCGGACTCATGGACCTGCCCCCCTTGTCAACAGCCCGTCAAGGTACAACAACCAATCAGTCCCCCTACATGAAGCCATGGAGTAATTACATGGATCAAGCAGGGATATTGTCATTTTATTCAAAGCCGGTTAGGGGCTTTAGATGCAGTTCTCGATTGCATCACAGCTCGGAAGGCGATGATTTCATCAGAAATCTGATCCGCTCTCGAAGCTTACTGGTAGACGGCGTTTTGGCCTATACCTGAACAAACAATTCAATGCGGTGTGTATATTCCACCCGTGGTACATGAATACTTGACAGATTAGCCGGTTCGGCAGCTCGTCATGCTATCAGCAATATCTACCTTTCACCGACATCCCCGCTATCCCTCTTCTTCGATCAACCACTTTTGATTTCATCTCGGTTGCTAAACGGCCCTTGTGCAAAACCAGTGCTAACCGTAGGTACTGACGTCTTGAACATGGAGCCGACTGGATGGTAAGTTCCTTGACTAAAAGAAAGGATCCAGGAATTACATCCCTGAATGGGATTTTCACGAGGGAGTAGCACATGGAGGTCAGAGCCAATTAGATGGCAGTCTGACGAATCGCTGATAAAAGCTTAACCAGAGCAAAACAAATCCCGCAACAAAAACAACTGACCATTAGCGCTGGTCGGGTTACCATAAACACATTGCACAATGAATGAATGTGTTGATGTGGATCTCAATCATGAAAGCAAAATCATAGGGTTCAAGTCTGATAAAGTAACCTTCTTCCTACCCCATCACGACATGGTTTAGCGAGAGGAGGGATTCCTTCTGGACGTTTTGCATCCTTCGGGAGCGTACCCTGTCCCATGTCCATGTTCATCCACCCTGTTTCCCGTCGTGCACTGGCTGGGGAGCCTGGCATCCTTTGAATCAGAAGCCCAATCATTTTCCACTCGTAATTACATGCCATGCAACGGTTTGTTTACAACCAGCTGGTAAACGGTGCACTGTGATGGAAATTCAATGAATCAATGGACGGCATTGGATTATGGACGGTAATGGCTCCACCAGGTGCCACAACTTGAAATAGCTCAGCTAGCGGCATAGGCTTGTAGACGCCAAATACCAGTAGGTACCCCGCACATAATCATGACTTTGACCCACAGTCTTCTATTTCATCTCCAACAGTCAACAGTGAGAATAAAATGGACTACCGTAGGTGAGGTGGGTACTTTTACGCTAATAACCTAGTTGATTATCCCCCCCACAGATTACCGGGGGGAATCTTTGCGAACCCTAAACGCGATCAGCTTGTTAAACCCAATTTGGTTTTCACATTTCCTTTTTTGAAGTACGCACTCTAGCAGAGCTGGTCATATGTAATTGGTAATCTCTGTTTTCAACGAGCTAGTCAGGTCCTTGCGGTCATGTAAGTAAATCTACCCCGCATGAAACGGGGCAATGCTTAACGAAGTGTTTGATCCTCAATTCTAAAGGCTTCCAGGACGGAATGCTAGGCGCAAGTCATTCGCAATCGCAATCGCAAGTCACTAGGTCTCGCGATCGGAGCATCACTACTGGGCAAACCTTGAGGATTCTTGATCCTTGAACAACGGCTGTCATTCAGGCATTTTTGAATACCTTGACTGTGACACCTGTAAGACCACTGGCAGGGAGTTACTTAGAGTACCCCCGCTTTAGTAGTTTAACTCATGAAGCTCACTGAGAGGACGTTGTTCAGTGGCTCCGCTGCTGTGGGTCCCCGGTCGCCCTATCTTAAGGTCCTGGGGACCCATTCTAAAATACACTCATCCTGGGATGAACAGCACAAAACCCTAACTGAACGCCTTATAATCCGTGAACATATACTAGAGTAGGGAGAGAAGTGTGGAAGTACTCTGCATACCAAGTTGATATCAGTTACTAAAGTCTTTAATTCACAGGAAGGCATCGCGCCTGGATATGGTGCCACTCGAAATTGGGTACCTATTGCCACCTAAACCACTATGGGGATCTTTCCATCAATAGGTGATTACAGTTGGAAACCTGGATAGCAGGTTACCGCACAAAGCCGATTCTCTACGCCAATCAAGTCATCGATAATTTTACGGCCGTCTCGGTTGAGGACATGCAGGTGTAGAGTAGAGGTATTATTATACATGTAATCTACATTTGAAACATGAGTATCAAACGGGCAGCGACCCTGTTTTCTTCCAACCTGGCTGAAGAGGTTAGCCGTGCAGAAGAATGGAGAAGAGTTCCATACAAAGTATAAACTCAGTGGAATTAAAGCGATATTTTCTGTTTATCAAAGGAAAAAAGCAATCGATAACAGTCTCCCACCAACCGATACGCTCCCCTCAGTGATTTTTCTTTTTTTCTTTTTTTTTCCATGTATTTTGTTTCGTTCTAACAAGTTGGTTGATAGAGGTAAAATTACGTCTTCTCCACTCTAATCTCGATCTCCCTACGACCCATTTGTAGCATCATTACTCCTATACGATGCAATGCAAAGATGTGGCTAGGAGTCATCACCCAACCGCGGCATCATGAAGCAGTAGTCCTACAATTTCCTCATTTAATCGATTATTCAACTAATCCCTGCTTAAGTATAAGTACATCACACCCCTGAGGTTGGATACAAGGAGCCCCGGTCCATCAGACTTCGACATTCATGTAACGTACACACAAGTAAGGTACTTAATTGGCAACTAATTTGGATTGCGGATACTGGGAGTTTCGGCTTCGCTCCGGCAAATCTGTTACCGGATCCGCAAGCAGGCTTCGTATTTGTCTTTTTCTTTGTAAAATGAATCTACGCGGGGCGCAAGTAATATCCAATGGAGGAAGGCGCATTGCCTGTGGTCTAGCCTTGTTTCGGGGAAGCGCCATAGGCTGGTCAACAGCCAATAGATCAAATGGCTAAGCCCTATGTTGCAGAGTTTTTCTGCCGAGAACAATGGAGGCTAGAAGTGACCACGCAAGCGATACCGTACTAGAGTTGGGAGGCGAGCTAAGGCTCTGATGTTGGTTGTGTTATTTTTTTTTTTTTTTTGCAACAGAACCCAGGAAAAGTCGAACTTTATCAAACTGTTGTTTCTGTATCTCCATCTGATATGTCATGCTGATCAAAGTCAGGACTTCCATCCGGGGTCGCATATCCGTTGCTATTGCATCCTGTTCCAGCTTACTTTTTCACAGGGTCATTTATGTGGTGGGTTTCTTTCGCGCTTCGATCGCATTAATTAATTCAGCTGCAGTTCAGTTGGTGTAGCCTACCCACATACGAATCGGCTGGATATGCGGCGAATGATTACGAGTGGAGGTATAAAGTACCCTATCGATTCTTCTGCATGTGCATCCAAACTGCGCAAAAGCCCCGAGCTCTATGGCATGAGACCAGGTTTTTTTATAGGTCTTTCTACTATTCGTCACCAGGTGGAGGAGATATGGTTGTTTGCTCATTGTATGCATGAGTAGTATATTCGTATCTTCCATTTCAACGATTCGGTGACAGGGGGGCGGTGCAAGAGTGCCACCCACCTCATCGCACTAGTAATCGGCGCTATGCCAGTTTTTCCATATCACAGCTTCTCTTTTTTTTTTTTTTTTTTTTTTTTTTTTTCTTTTTTGCCTTGTCTGAACATGATGAAATCGTCATTTCAATTTGTGTATCTTTCCCCTTCACATTACCTAGTCAATCTCCTTCGTGCAGGAGTGACACTCGAACGGGGAGATTCGCCGTGAGACTTCTTTTGCGATTTATATATATGTACGAAGTCATGATAACCAGACTAAGCCATGACAGAAGAGGTATACGTATCATTACCCCTTCGTACATTTGATTTGGCTCTTGGAATTCTGCATAGTGGCTAGACGTACATGCTATTTAGTGTAACTCCTGGCACTTCTTGATGACTGTATCCCACAGGCTGATGCATCTGCCTGCACCTTTGTGCTCGGGTTGAGTGGATTTGAAGCTCTAGGAATACTTTGCTGAGGTCACAAGTACAAGTACGTTATCAGCAGTGAGATTGTCGCCCTACTTAGGGTGTCGCGACTTTGGCCGTACGCGGCTTGCTCACTCACCATCCCATCGTCTCACCGCCGGTTCATATTCCTCGCCCCATACGCAAATTCCCCCAACCCACACACACACATTCGCACAAATGTGTGGTCTCGGCGTACATTCACATTTCCAAGATTGCCACCGGCTCCCCCTCGTTTTGTGTAGTTGATTAGGTTTTTCTCCCGTGTTGTGAAGGTTCATCACATCGTGGTAATCAAGGGGAGTATTAGCATATTTTTTCCTACTCGCAGCGCAGGGAGTGTATTTCTATACACGATCTGGAAGCGACGGGCAGCTGTGTGCCACGCCGTCCACGCGAGACCCATCACGGACGCGAATCAACCCTTACCTTCAATCCCTGGCCATCTTCGTTCGCTCGACGTCCTAGTTCCTTAGTTTGCTCAGAGCCGTGTGAAGGACCCTGGCCCCCAACCTGAATCCGAGCAATTGTCAGCCATTCCCACCCGCCCTTGCCCTTGCGCAGCTAGTTACGCAAGGTACTCGGAGAAAAGATCCAGACCAGGTGAGCAGGGAGATAATGCATTTCCTCGAACAAGCCCAGCTAGCTGTTTTTAATTGGCAGGGGAAGCTGTCCTGGACATGTAGAGCACGAATATGGAAATAATTGGGGAGGGGGCGGGCGCATAGAGAAGGTATCAACCAGCAGCGGGGAAGGGGGGCCATACTCGACCCAGCGTCTGTACTTCTGCGATGGCTTGTGGCATCGAGCAGCTAGGGAGGGGGAGGAGGGGGAGGGGGAGAGAGGGAGAGGGCGTGGCCGTCTGCCTCGCCTCCTCTCTGCTGCCACCTCTCCAGTCGCATAAATTTTTTTTCTGTACGAATCGCGCGCACTAAGCCGAGCTTGCCAGGCTAATACATTTTCTGCGGTGGAGGCACAAGACCCAGTCCGGCATCCCTTGGCCCACAGAGTCCCGCCCTGCCCATCGCGGCCCCTTCGAGCGAGCATTCCATCGCACGAAACGGAGGAGGTTGCTCGTCACTGCGACCGGCACCGCTGTCGACCCATCGGACGGCCCCGAATACGCCGTGCGTATCGCCTCACTGATCCTCGTTGATCCCGGTGTTGGGGGAAGAGAGGGGTGGCAGAAGTGTGTGGCCCAGAGAGCGTCCATCCAGAGCGTTCCGTCGAGCGTGCCCAGCCATTTCATCCATCCAAAGCGCCGCATCGCCGCACGACCCCGGTCGGCTCGCAGAAACACCCGGCGAGCAGAGCAGAGCAGAGAAGAGCAGAGCAAAGCAGGGCAGGGCAGGGCAGGGCAGGGCAGGGCAGGGCACCAGGCAGCACACGCTACATACCTGGCTCTGGCTGGCATCGTGCCTGCGAAGAACCAACCCTACATACAAGTACCCTGCCATTCCCACGCACGACGCAGCAGAAGCTTGCTCGTGCCTCGCCTCGCCCACTCCCGTGCCTGCTCCTCCTCCTGCCTACCCCCGTTCCAGCATACGAAGCCATCCATCCACCATCCACATCCACCGTCCGCCGTCGCCAACCAGTGCCCAAAGGAGATCTCGTACCCAAAGCTTCTCTCTTCTCGCGCCTTCCCACCCCCCCTTCCCCCCGCCGGGACCAAGAATATTTTTTATTTTTATTTCTCCCCCTTTCCTCTTTCCAAATAGTCGGCAGCGCCGTCTGAGCCACCACCACCACCACCACCCTCCCCTTCCCCGAACCTGCTGCTGCTGCTACTGCTGCCACCCCTTACAGCTTAACAAGGTCTTTCTTTTCTTTTCTTCTGAACCCCTTCGCTCACTCACACGCCTCACACGCATCCTTCCCTTCTCCTCCGCACACGACCCAGACTTGTCCTCTCGAAAGGATAGCAGTGAACCCGCAACCAGCTCTCTGATCCTTCCCGCCGTTCCTCCATATCGTGACCAGTACCACAGCTGCCCCTCCCCCTCAATCCTCCCTAGACAGGCCTCCCACCCTGACGCATCCTAAAAGTGAAGCTCCCTCCCCCCCCCCCCCCCCCCCCAGTCCCACTCCGTACCCTTACCCCTTCCCTCCACACGCATCCCATCCCATCCGCAACGCAACGCAACGCAACGCAGCAGGCAAGCAAGCAAGCGTCAACGCGAGACAACCCTATCCCCTCCCCTTGCGACAGCCCCATCGCGACAGACAGCCCCTTCCGACTCTAATCCCACCAAACATCCCTTCCTGTCCTGTCTTCCAGAACCACCTACATACTTGCTACATACTTGCTACATACATACTCACTAAGTCACCTTCATCACAGGTTCCCCATCCCAAAACACCACCCCCCCCCAAAACACACACAAAAAATTAAAAAAAACCCCTAACCCAACCCCAACAAGGGAAAGGCTCAAAAGACTTTACGCCTCCTTCCAATCACCATACCCGCGAACAGGAAAATTAACCACCGCGGAGGCAGAAAAGAAGCCACGAATTAGACAAGCTATCCCCAACCTTGCCGAATACATCTCTCTGTCCTCAGCCAAATACCAAGTACTGCGACTCAACCCAAAATTCTAATACTGCCTCCATCCTAGTCCGACTCACAACACAAGCTTCAGCAACCTTGATCACAGTGGCCGCAATGTCGCAAGCTGAAGTTGGAGGGTATAAGGTCGAACCGTCCGCAGAAGCGGATCATCCGCAGCACCAGGGACATCATCCTCACCACCCTAACCATCCACAACAACACCCGTCCTCCCATCACCAGCAGCACCCTCCGCATCCTCGACCGGGTATCCACCAGAGCCAGCAGCCGCCCTCGTCGTTCCCATCTCCGCACCAACCCCCACAGCATCAGAGCCCCTACGCGCAGGCGTCTAACATACCAGGGCCCCAACACCCTCACCATCAGCAGCAACAGGATCCCATTTATTTCCACCCTGCCCCGTACGGGACTACTAGCGGGAATCCCCCACAGTATCAATCACAAGGTACGTCGCTGAGTACTGCTTGAATACTATATATATATATATTTTTTTGCTTTCAGCAAGGCTGTTCCTCCCGCGCCTTGCCGTACTTTTGTTGGTCGTACCTTATTTTTGCTATTTTTTATTGCGTCGTGTGGTGTGGCGGGTGTGTGTCTCGCCCTGAAGCACGCGTTGGCGGTGAGTACCGAGCAGGCGGGGGGATTCACGACTGGGTTCTTTTTTGGAAGCCGATGTTGTTTTTGTGTTTTTGTTTTAAGCGGCGTAACGGTGGTTGCTCAGCGTGTCCTACCGCATCCGTCGGGAGTTTAATTCTAACTTTAATTTTTTTCCTCCGAATTTTTCGCTCTTACTAACGATACAAAGGCTCAGACTTGATGGCGCACAACATGAATCGACCACCGTATCCTCCAATGTATCATACTCCACAGTCGAATTCCCCTGCCTCGGTTGCGTCTCCAACCGGTCCAGATCCAAGGTCGGTCTACAATAATCCCCCGATGCAGCAGCAGATGTACGGATACCCGCAGAGCTACGCACCGATACCCGCGCCTCCACCGACCTATGCGCCTCACCCTCAGCAACACTCGATAACAAGCCAGTCTATACTGATGTCACAGGCTCCGGGGCAGAGCATATCACCCCCGCAACACCAACAGCATCTCCCTCATCAGCAACACTCGATTACAAATCCTTCTCCGAGACCACAACAGCTTGCTAAAACCAATATTAGCAATCATAGGGCCTCTCCGGCCACACCCGGTAATACGGCCAACGGTAGTTCGGGTTCCACTGGGAGCGGTACTGTTAACCCCAATGCAGCCCCCGGTCCTATCCCAGCAACTACCCCATTGGTAGTACGACAGGATAACAACGGCGTTCAGTGGATTGCATTTGAGTACTCACGCGATAGGGTCAAGATGGAGTACACCATTAGGTGTGACGTAGAGTCAGTGAACGTGGATACCCTCTCGCTTGATTTCAAGACAGAAAACTGCGTGTACCCACGTGCATGCTGTGCGAAAGATCAGTACCGTGGGAATCGATTGGTTTACGAGACAGAATGCAACACAGTGGGATGGGCGTTGGCTGAGCTAAACCCATGCCTTAGGGGAAAGCGTGGTCTGATCCAGCGAGCAGTTGACAGTTGGAGAAATTCTAACCAAGATCCAAAGTTGAGAAGTCGACGCGTGAGGCGCATGGCTAAACTAAACAGCCGCAAGGCAAATGCTGCTGCTCAGCATCAAACACAAGTTGGTGCAGGTTCGTCAGTCCATAATACTGTCTCGAATACGAATACAAGTGTAGGATTGGGGCTAAAAGGTGCGTTGTTGGGTGATGGCACAGGCCAATCTCTCCAAACCCACCATCATCATCATGCAGTGCCAGCAGCAGAAATATCTAACGGAGTTCATGAAGACGGGCCGATGGGTGGCATGTTACATCACCATCATAATCCTGGTGGAAATAACTATGCCCCTGTAGGTTCTATGCCGTCAACAGGAAACTCGCGATCAACCTCCGGTCATCTCTCGCCTGCAGTTGGCGGAGATGAATTCCCAGGTAGCAACGGACACCACCACCATCACCACCAAGGTCCACCGACCAATGGGGATGATCTTCGCCCTAGAACAGTATTCCACGGCTACCCCAGCTACCCACCGCAACCAGTGACGGGTGCCAGCATGGCGCCAAATATGCACGACGGCATTGAGACTATGGGCTCGTCGAGTAACCAGACCAATGCCGTTGCAACCTCGGCTCCAGCTGCAAACATGGATACCGCTAGCGACTCAAAAAGCTTGTTTGGAGATATACCCGACAGCAAGCGACGCAAGTTTATCCTAGTTGATGACCCACATCGTGGCTCTCGAGTGCGCGTTCGTGTGATGCTTGACCAAGTGCAAATGCAAGAAATTCCAGACTCGTATCGAAAGACAAACAGTGTTTACCCTAGGTCTTACATCTCTGAAATCGAGTCCATGCCATCGATTGACAAGGAATCAGATACCGTCCACTCGAGCCAAATCACAATCCCACTATTGGACGGCTCGTCTCTACCCGTGTCCGCGCCTCCGCCTGCTCCTGGCAAAAAGAGAAAGGAGAGGCAGCTCAACGAGCTAGGCTACCGAATGAGCTGGAGCCAGAGCAGGGTATTCGCAGGCAGGACGATATTCCTACAGAGAGCACGTAAGTAGTCCAGAGAGCAAAGACTCAATTATTACCCTAGACGCAAAAAAAAAGAAAAAGAAAAATCACAAAAATTCCCAATCCCCGGAGCAGTCTGACTGATGTGCATTGGGGGTTCAGTCGATGCGTATAGGAATAAGATGAGGAGCTCGTTGATGACTACAGGGCAGGATGTGACAGTTTCGGCACCGCATCTTGAAACCCGAGCGGGGAAGAGGCGATGGCTTGAGCGAGGGGGACGGAGCACAAGCGCGGCTGCCTCTTCTTCGAAGTAAGTGGGGATGTGGTTGGGGACTGGAGCGGCTCTCTGTCATTCTGTTACAATGTGCATTTGATATACCCGAGAGTGTGTGTACGTTGAATTTTGCATGACCATCTGGCATGGGGAGGCAACAATGTTTGCTTTTCGTTGGTGTCTTCTCTCTGTCCAAAGTCAGGCTTTTTAGTTTTCCTTTTAGCTTTTTTCTTGTGACTATTTTTACTTCAAATTTTCCTTTTTCTCTGTCGCTTTGAATTTCTCTTGATCGGATCCATAAGAATACCAGCACAAAGCCATGCGGCATCGGCATTTCTGGACTTTTCCCTCTACCAATCGAAACTACAAACATACATACAAGTCGCAAGCCGCATTTCACACTCATAATCCGCTATGCCATGGGGCTGCGGACTGGCAACGTATATATATATATATATGCATATGGTATATGGCTTGTCCGCATGTGTGACATTTTTTGGGTTAGCTTTATTTATTTTTCTATCTTGGCTTGCTTTTGTATGGGCCACTTGCCGTCTTGATGACCCCCTTTTTTATTCCCCACTATTTCCTTTATTTTTTTTAATTTTTTTTAGTGAGGGGCTTGACCAACCTACTTGTGTTCGGATCTGGATTCGGGGTGGGCTTGGTTAGGCTTGGTGGAGAGGTGGAGAGTGGAGGAGTGGAGGGGTGGAGTGTACGAAAATACTTGAGATACGCGATGTGGGCTGAGCTGCGTAGGTGGAGTATCTGAGGGTGGCCTGCCCCTATTGAGTCCGTTGTTGTGCTTTAAGTTACCAAAGGAAATATGGATAAATGGAGGTATTGCTTGTTTTGTTTTTGTTTTTCCTTTCCTGTTTTTCCGTTTATGTTCTTGTCTTGTCTCTTGCGAATTACGTTTTCTTTTGTTTTTTTGTTTTTTTGTTGATGTTCTTTCGGTTTTTTATAGGTTGGTTGTTGAAGGGGAGGGAAGGGATGGATGGAGATGGGATACACAATTTAGTGATAGGGGAAATTAGGGCGGATAGGGATTTTTTATTATGGTCTGGAGGGTTTTTCTATGAGATGTGATGCGTGCGAAGATGAAAGCTTAAGATGTGCATGTTGTTTGATGTATGTATGTATGTTTGTATGTATGCGAAGTTTTGTGTTTTGTGTTTTGTGTTTTGTGTTTTGTGTTTTGTGTTTTGTGTTTTGTGTTTTGTGTTTTGTTGTTTGTTTGTGTTTGGAGAAGAAGCGGGTGGGGTTTCTCAAGATAGCTTGGTATTAACTTAAAGTAGTTTTAAATTGAGTATATTGATATATACCTATCCAGGTGTGGGGCTGTAGTTATAAATTGAAGGTTGTGACGTTATAGGGAGGTTTTACGGTCACGTGACTCATAGCGGGGGGGGGGGGGAAAAAAAAAAAAAAAAAAGGCCAAGACCTGTTGTACATACAACTTACCTGGCAGTTGTTATATCAGCTGTTAGAATTTACAACTTTCTACATGATCATAAACTTAGCTACAACTGGTGTGGGGTATGGTTTGGACCTAGGACGATAAAGTTCTGCTGCCTTGGTGTTCGTGCCAACCAGACTAGGTTTGTTCCCATTTTCCAATAAATTTTATACATATATCGACTTGGGGCGTCACGCGTGAGAATCTGTACATACATATACAATCTGCATCTGCATTTTGCATTTGCATGCTGCGAGGTTACCTTATTATGGGGGATATATATATGTATGATACGTATGTGACGCCAGCTTTGGGAATCTAGATGGGGCCGATAGGTGGATGGATGGATGGATGTAGGTGATATCGAGCATAAACATACTGCCACGTAAATCTCATTGCCAGCCTCCTCGGGCTCGGGAACTTGGGCACTGGTGGTGGTGGGGTTATATGGCAGTGCCGTGCCGGAAAACTGGGCTAGGTTTAGGCAAATCTTCTTACACGGAAGAGGAGGAGGAATGAAGGAGGAGAGAAATTTCAAAAAGATAGATATATACATTACATTTTTATGAGATGGAACCTTTTTAACTTTTTTAACTTTTTTCTTTTCAAAGACCGGACCGTAACTTGAAGAGGACTGGTGTATGATACATGATAGGTACTCCGATGCCCCTTCCCCCCCCCGGCACTTTGGAATCTGTCCAACCTTTGGAGGATTTTTCATTTAGCTAGCTTTATACTGCAAATGTTTTACAATAAAATAACAGTATTACCTAGTACTCTTACAGTACATACATAAACGTTGCATTCATACATTTATTGGGGGGGTGATGAATGAGAAACTTATACATTTTTATTTTTATTTTTATTTTTTTAATAATAGATCGGTATCTTCCGGCCTCTGTCTTTTCTTTTCTTTTCTTTTCTTTGTTTTTCCCTCACAATGCCGCGGCTGCCTTACTTGGATAAAAGCCATCCCACCCCAGCCCCGCCCTGGCATTCAGGTTGGGGTGTTTTTTTTTTTTTTCTCTTGGCTGAACAAAGTTCCTAACTGGGCAGTGCCTACCGTGTTTGGCAGGCCTACGCATGGAGAAAACGAACGAGCTTCAGAGGGAGGGGGCCAGCACAGTGTGGTGTATGTACATATGAAGCGGGGGAAAAGCGATGCGATGGAGAGTTAGAGCGAAAAAGGGAGAAAAAAAAAAAAATATGGGGAAGACGAAGAGGGTTAAGGGGGGGAAAAAATTGGTCGGAATGGCTATCGTTTCTCTTACCCTTTCCCCCTTCCCCCTTCCCCCCTTCCTTCGCCCTCCCCTCCGCGCGCGCGCGCATAGTGTAGAATATTTTGTCGTGGCATCCTTGTTGGATAAACCACCCCCCCTTTTCCCTTCCCCTACAAGGAGTTACAGATGCGCTTCGTGTTGAAGGAGGCTAGTTATAACTGTTGTCTCAAAGATGGAAAGTTATGGATATGGTTAGTCACGTACCTTTTTTTTTTTTTTTTTTGTTGTGGTATTTTAGAAACCTATTCATATGTGTGTGTGTATGGTTTTTGATAGGTTTTATTCCAACTAGGTTACACAAAGCAAAGGCGTTAAAAGAAAGCCCGTGTTTTAGCGTTGCTATGTGAACAGGGATTGCCTTGAATACGTATCGATAAAAAGAATGGATATATTCTGATACAACGACTCTTCTTAGGTATGTTGGATGCATAAGGAGAAAGGTGGGAGAGGAGTATGGGCAGGAAAAGAAGCCTATCCATAATGCCAGGGCGAATTGGGAATTAAGGCTTCTTCCAGTGCTTGGGGGGAACCTTCAGCAAAAATTTCAAACATATGGTTAGCATCGTAGAGGACAGTGTCAAGGCAGAAAAATAATGCATGCAGATTACAGGAAAAAAAAAAAAAGCGATGCACATGAGACTACAGTGGTTCAAAAGGGTTTGCAGCAGCAAGAAGGCCAACTGGTGGATAGTTGATGTGTACATACATTCTAACAGTACCCTTTACTTCCGGCTCTTTAGGACTGAAAGAATTAGGGGGGAAAGCCGGCAGTGAAGGAAGCACAGCTCATCTGACACAAATATCTGTCAGTTGATCTCGTCCGTCATAGATCCCCTGTAGTTTGCTGTGGTTAGTTTGCCTGGCTGGTAGTTAACTACCGTGCTTTAAGAGTTATTCTTATTCGCTAGGTTTTGACGCTATATAGCTTACATATTTCAGGGCTAGAGTTAACGTTCGGAATTTGCATTCTGCGCATAGGATGGGCGCACACTTCCAAAAATAAAAAAAACCCGCATAAATATGCGTGTGTAGCACCTGATGAATCTACAGGAATCAACAAGATCGAATATGAGGCTTGCAGGAAGTAAGGGATCCAAAGAGGGGAGTCATAGCCAACCTCGCTGCACATGCCTGATTAAGCCAGATTGCATCTCATAACATGTTCTGCTCGCAATCCATATAATCATCGATCATGACCTGAGCCCCCATCAGTACCCCAGTTGCAGACTCGAGGAAAGCTTAGAGAAAATAAAAAAAAAAAAAAAAAAAAGGCACCCAAAACAAGGGTGCAGGATTTCTACATGGACTTTTTCGGCTCCTGTCACTTTACACGCACTTTGCTGCGATAGGTACCTACCCCAATTTTGGACAAATTAAGTTTCAAGTACTACTTATTCTATTGGCTCTATCTTAGATTCCTTGGATCTTACAACAACAGATCCACACTCATTGGATTGGGTATATATAGCCGTCCACGCCGCGACAGTTGTGTAGGTATATAAAAAGCACAGATCATCGAAGGAGTGCTGGTACCCGTAACTCCAGAATGGACTTGCCAACTTCACAGGAGGAGGCATATCTATGGCTACGGTAACGTAACGAAGTAGCTAGCTTCTACACCAAGTGAGATTGTTAGTGACAACGGTGAAAGAGGCCTTCCAATCAATGGAACCAACAGCCCTTTGAGTCATTCTTGGTGAGTACTAGCACTTACCGACATATAAAACAGGGCTGGGGAATTCACCGAGGCGGATTTGTATATCTAGATGTACAAGAGCCTCACTTTGGAAACCGTTGAGTGTAAGTTGGGGCTTGGGGCTCAATAACCCGCTCCATGTATGTATGTATAGGTGATGAGCGGTAGTTATTGCACTAAGGCTGTCATGTTGTAAAAAGAAACCTTTGAGCTAGGCAGAGTAAGGTAGCGAGTTACCTTCCACCAAGAGCTTGACGTTGGTTGACATCAAGGCTAGTACCGGCAGGTATAACCATGCCCTGATGGATGGTTAGTGGCAACACCATGTAAACGATCGCAGGGGATAGCTTGAACTGTGGATCTATGCAGTTTCTTCCCATGACCAGTTCAGTCACCGCCGCCGCACAGTTACCCTAAAGATATTGAACCCCATCCATCGGTTTTCGCTACTGGGCGAGTATCTCTCTTCATCTGCAGCCGTGTAAGGAAATCTATGCGTGTGGGCACTGTTGGCGGCCTCACATCGTCGTTCGTTCACATTCCAGTGGCTAGTGGCCCGCGGTAGGTGAAGTACCTGTTCCAACGCGCGCGTGCGGGCACATTTCCAGTCTCGCCCTGGAAAATGCGTGGCGTTTAGGACTTAGAGATACTTACAGTGTTATGGTCGTTGAATGGACAGGACGAATCGATAAAAGTGCTATGTAGGTCAAGTTACCAATGATCCCTGCTCATCTCAAACATAACTTAACCCTTGCCTGTTTCGCTGAACATTTTCTAGGTACACACAAATACAACGTATATTACACACAAGGGCCACACGTGCACGGGAGCAAGGCCCGAAGTTATTGGGATATGTAAGGGATGATATCAACTATCAACACCTAGTAAGGGTGTCTTCGCCAGCCCAGCTTCTCAAGGCACAGTTGGATGTCTCATAAACTACATACCCACATCTGCCATTCCTGGGGCCGCTGGAAGGAGAAGTTCCATCAGCTGGCTCGCGGCACATACATATTGTAAGCTTTCCCAAGCCGAACGATGTCTCGGGTAAACAAGGATATAGCAAGCTTCCATACGTTACGCTAAGCAGGCATCATATATAGTACATGTATAATATCATGTCATGCACACCAGTAAGTGAGGCATTCCTGAAACGCCTAGTAGGGTTCTGGGGTTATCCGGCGTACCGTACATACAGACATACATTGTTACATAGTGATATCACAAGATGCTTAATTTGCCAAAACTGTTAATTATGCTATTGGGTTGAAATGGCGCCGTTCGCAGGGTGGTGTGAGGGAGAGGTTTTTGCTTTTTAGGATGGAACAAATTTCAACCCTTATTGCTACTGCACTTGCTGCAGCTAGTAAGAGGATCTTGTACTTAATTTTCATTTTTGTTCTCATGCATGAGGTGCGGGAGTTTTGAGATGTGTAGGAGAATGGTTCGATTGAATGGCTTGTGATCGTACATAGTGATTGTGCTTTGAGCCTATCAGGCGATTGATTGTGGTAATCCAGGCGGGCCGAGATATCCATAGGTCTGAGATACATGCACAGTAGATGAGTGGATGGCGGAAATGTGGTATATATCAAATGTGAGGAGGGTCGTGTAGAGTAGCTAATAATTAATAGAACTACCGGTACATGCCGGTAATACTTGACTGATCGGCTCGATCGAGAGGAGGTTCTATAGCTAATGCCGTGCCGCCCTGTGGCCGGTCAAGGGGAGCCCTCGAGCTCAACTGGGGAGGGCAAGAGCCTCAAAAATGTACTTTCTTGCTGGCCATGGACAGCTGATCTTGTTAGGCACAGTAAGATAAAAGCAGAGGGCATTCGGGAGTTACGATTGACGATCACTGCCGCTCGCTGCTTGAGCACAGCTAGCTCGGGCAGACTCACCCCATGGGTGTTGGACCATGCCTTAATTGTCATGCCAGTGTGGATCATGAATGGCCATGGAGATCGAAGGCGAAATTCTCGAGGATAACAGGTTATATTGCCTGTTGTGTCAGCTGGAAATGATCCCATAGCCTCGTTCTGTGATTCCTGTTATCTTAACTTAAAGACTGGATTCGGGACATGGTAGCAACAGACGGGCCCACATGGTTGGACAATCGAAATCGACCAGGCCTGCCTGACAATATGCATAAGCTAGGAAAGTAATCTGAATACGAGTTGCGAGTTTGCCCCCCAAAAATAACAAAGAATAAACGGGCGTCTGTGAAGATTATCGCAAAAGAAGGCGTTGATGAAGCGTGGGTAAGCAGCGTTATACCTAGGTAATTGCTTTCGAGGTACCGTAGCATCGGACATTTATTAGAGGTGCAAGGATAGGCCTGGCTGTCAAAGGTTGGTGGGGGTTGGTGGCTGCAATGCCCACGAGCTTGGCTTCGATGGGCAGGGGCAAGGACAGGGGTACCTATGCCATAACAGTTGTAATACTGAAGGTATTTCGTTGGTGGACAAAATATCATACGACTTTCTCAGTCTCCTCACCACTCTGTGGCGCTAGATGAGACTACATAAGTACGTACCAGCGAGACGGAGGTGACTGGGGGGGAATCAAGTTTGAAATTAGTTCTTGGGCACGTATCTAAAACGTTTATGCCCGTTCGAAGGTTCGCATTGGAGATTAATAATTGTTGCGCATGAGAATAAGATGCGCATATTATCCAGCATTATGAAGCGCGTTTGGAGATAAGTAACCGTGACCTTTGCTTATTGTATACGTACTAAGCTTCAAAGTACTTGTACATGTAAGTTGTGGAAAAGTGGTGTTACCCTCATCAAAGCAGGGATAACCCTGTAACGACCTCATTGAATCAAGACGAGAAATGAATACGTTTGTAGATTGCGGTTATCATTCTCACGTAATTCCGGCAAGTAAATTGAATCTAGAGCGGCTGAAGAAACTCAGATGATTGGAATAATATCACCTCACGTGACGCAAAATAAAGTAAAAATAAAGTACGAATACAAAATGTTTCCTAAAACAGATCTATTACTAAAATTACTTCCTGACATAGATTATCCTCCAACATCTGATTGATTGGAAAATTTTATCTAGAGGATATAATCTCCGCATATATACCTTGAGCTTAGTTTATGCCTCTATCATAATTGAGTAGGTGGCAAATCGAAACCAGTAGTGCCAAGCCCCCATAGCAAAGCTTCTACATTCGGTAATGGGGTGGTGATACCTTCCGAGACTGGCTTTCAGAGTAAGATATTTATAGCAAGTCCTGAATCAAATGAAAATCGATAAGCGGAGTTGTATATTAGCTGGAGAGAGTTCTTCGATACACTGTAATTATCGCTTGTAATATCATGAATATAGGGTACTGTAAGTAATTTTGGTGCAAAATTGCCACTATCCAGAAACTTTTCTCTGGCTATCCAGAATCCAATTCATGGGATCCATGTGCTACTTAGTCGGAGATAATTAGGAGAGCACACCCTGTCCTTAGCACTCATGGTGATTTATAGTTATATCATCAGTCTGAGAGTTCTTACCCTCATCTAGAGTGCTTGATTCAATGTATATACCCTGTGTTGAATTCATTGGAAAAACGTGATATAGTTTGTACATTATGTATCATTATCATACTCGTTCAAACAGACCTACATATGTACTTAGTTATTCACAGTAATCGGCCTTGCCCCCACCTTCCCCTTCCCTCTCTGCACCGTCTCATCCAACATCCCCCTCCCACCATTTCCCCCATTCGTAATCCTATACTCATTCTCATCCGGCAACTCCCCCATCTCCTTCAACCTCTCATACTCATCACACGGGACCCCATTCCTCGTACACGTCTTCTGCGAATCATTACTCTTATTGATTGTAAAACTCTCCGCCTCATCCTTCCCCTCCACAAACTCCAAACACGGGACCCCATTCCTCGTGCAACTCGACGTCCGCTCAATCTTCAACTCCTGCTGCGAGCCGTCCACGAATTGCCCGCAGGGAACGCCGTTTCGGGTGCAGGTGTAGCTGCGGTCTGCGGCTTGGAAGTTTTCCACGAACTGTACGTCATCGTCGTCGACCTCGAGGTCGTCTTCGTCGCTAAAGGCAGCGTCGGTGAAGGATGCAGACTCGTTATTGTAGATTTCGCCAGAGATGACCGTGTGCTCTACGCCCGCGGCGTCAATGAATTCGTTGCGGCCGAGACCGCCCTTGGAAACGCGGGCGATTCCAGCGTCGTCTTCGTCGCCGATTGAGCCTGCCGTGTCCGGCTCCAGGTCGGCGGCGCTCGCGCCGCAGGGGAGTCCGTTGCGAGAACAGGTGAACTCAGAGTTGCCGAGGTTGGTGGTTTTGAAGGCATCGGCGAAGGCGCCGGCAACGCCGCTTTGGAGAAGGGATCCGGGGTTACGGTTATGGCCGGGCACGGGAAGGTTGAAGTTGCCTCCGAAGCCGGGGAGGGCTATGGGGGCGGCATGAACTGCACCGAGGAGGACTGTGGCTAGGGAAAGGCTAGTGGTGGGATGAGCACGCATGATGGGGTCGTAGCTGGGATGGATCCTGTGGTGTGCTGTTTGGGTCAGAAACCCGGGCGGCGGTTAAGATATGTATATATAACGTTCATCTGAACGCTCACAGGCCGTAGCCCAGTTCCTTTGCATGATGAGGGCGTGCCCAATGCTCCTATCCCGGGCTCAGCTTCATACATGTGAACTCGAATTTCGGCAACTCTATAAGTTAGTGTTCTGGTGAAAGTTAGATATAAGTAAGTAACATGTGACCAACTAAGGGTAAATTAAAGTTGTTACAACGTGGAATGAAGTATCTACGGATCTCTATAGACGAGATGTCAGGTGTCGGGACTAAGGGCACAAGGTAGTTTAATGCTAACATTATTATATCGTCAGATTGGTAAAAATTAAAAAAAAGTTTAGCTATTGGCATTGACAACATTAGGCAACTATGTTCTAGTAAATAAAATTCTTTGTATATTCAGGGTAATTTGTACTTATGCGTATCCAACCACACCAACCCCCTTCTAATTAAATATTAATAACTCCCCCCCAAAAAAGCGGAGGGGATTTGATAATAGTTTTTTTTTGCGGAGGGGAAAGTCTGTACTCGCAGTCAACCCAAGATTAAGGCGAGACTTGATGGCTTTTCCCTTTAAAGGTTCTCAATGCCTTCAGGGGGAACATGCTGGCACCGACCCAGCTTTGAGAACCTAAGAAATAATATAGGAAATTCGGAATATCTCCATTCTCCCTACTGTCACCTGCTACATCATCCTTCATAGGGCCAAATTAGAAAAAGAAGTCAATCACCTGTTCCTGAGATTTGCACATAGATAGCGCGGGTGAGGCGGATTAACTTGCCCAGCCCCTTCTATCCACCCGGGTATCCAGGTGACTCGCCATACCCCCCCCCCCCAAAATGGGGTGAATACGAGTATTGAGTCTTTTTTATTTAAATATAAATAAATGGTTACTTATCCCCATCGTTGACCCTCCGCATCCACCTCTCCTTTCCGTCAGCCTGCTTCCACGAACTCCACTTCCGTCAGCCTGCTTCCACGAACTCCACCGCCTTCCTTCACACTCCCCGGCGATGTACGATAGTGCTCTATGCCTTCCGGTTTGCCACACCTCGGGCAACTTGGGTCGACCCTCTTGTCCAATACTTGTCTCCACGCCTGCAGGTTTCCTTCCCTTCCCAATCCTGTATTGCGTATAATTGACAAGTGCCTTCTGGCCCCGCCTTAGCTCTCTGCCCATTCCCGCTACCTTCCCTGGCCTTTCTTCCTTCCTACACTTCGCCCACGCCTGCTTTAACCACCCTTCCGTGATTAAAAGCTTCGCTGGTACTTGATCTGCCCCTTCCTTCGCCAGCTTGTTGGCTCTCTCATTCCCCGCTATTCCCACATGGGCCTTCACCCATCCTAATTCAGCTGCTCCTGCCCTCTCCTTGATATTGTTGAGCACCCAACGGAGGTACTTTTTTCTGGCTTGTCCTCTCTTCCCGGCGTCCCGGACTGCCGCTAGTGCTACTTGGGAGCCCGAATTAAGATCAACACCCTTCTACGCTTCTAGGGCTCCCTTGCCACCATCCTTAATCAAAGACCAAGCCACAAGCTGCCATTGATCTGGTCTGGAGTCCACTGTGGTCCTTGGTTTCACCTCTGTGACCTAACACTTTGCACACTCCCCCGCGAAGTTGACCTCTTCATTTCTTTCCTCTCCGAGAATACCTGCTTTATTTGCCAGGACTTACAGAACTAAGGTGAAGCCGTCCTTACGTAGGTATCCAGAATCTCCAAAGCCATCCCACGCTCTTCCCTCTTTGATTTGATAGTAGCAATATTCTATGAACACATTCCGGCAGCGGGGGAGGGGGAGAGAGCGCGGTCTACTCTGCTTGGAGTAGAGGATAGGTATATTATATATAGCAATATAGGCTTCTGGATCCCAGGTCCCTATAATCGTTTCATCTTTATTTCTTTTAGTTCTTGCGATTGCGAGTAGCCTGGGTTGGTGACTTATTTGAATATGTAACCACTCTCCTCTCTCTGGGTCAGGATATGCCACTTGCCCTTTGGTGGGGAACACGGGATTTTTAAGCACAGTATTTCACACCCAAATCTCATCTCTCCACCCCGCCGTCTAGCGATCTTACTCGATATATTCTCCGGTTCAGGACAAAGCTGAGGCAGCTAAATAGGTAGTCAAGTACGGCTATTCTGTATAATCCCCCCCTTATCCTATCCCATCTTATCCTACCGCCCCAGCATCCTCTGCTTTTTAATGTCATTGATGGCTTCTACTGCCACATTCTCGTCGCTTTACTAGCTAGACTATAGTCTCACTCACAGCGTTCACGTTTCTCTCATGCCTCATGCGTACCTACCTGTCAATTTTTTCAAATCGGGTCGATCCCTAGAGCCGCGTTGCCTCTAAGAAATCTGTAACTACGATTTGCCGAAAGAACAATCATGATAGGCGGAATCAAGGAAACAGCTTTTCTATCCTTATTGAGTTTCTTATTCTTTTGCAATTGCTTCAAATGCAGCAAGCTTATCGAGTACTACCCACAACATGGTTACTCTTCTATTTCATCAATATCAACAGAAAAACTATATAAGCCCCCTCTTAGTTTCCTACTTTTATCAACTTCTATTATCCAATCTAATCCTAAAACATGATCTCATATACGGGAGAGTTGAACTCAGCGTCTATACCAGTCCATTTAGCAGTACCACAGCAAAGCACGCCTAATGGTCAAGGTGTGAGACGGGGGGGGGAGAGTCTTTGAGGGTAAGTCAACGCTAACTGAATTCATGAAGTAATCTTCTTTTTTGAAAAGTCTTTCCTTTCTTTCACTGCGAGGGATGATATATCTCCATGTGCTCTTTCTGATCTTCTCTAGACTGTGCTCCAGCCGCCAAGGACAACATTACTGGCGACAAGTACGAGGATTTCCCAGATGACCAGGCTCCGGACGGGCTTTCTGGCCCAGAGACCCTTCGTAGACAAAGAAACACCGGGTTATTGCTCCCCGTGCTACTGTTAGTACCGAGCTACAAAGTGGAAAGGTACGACGAGTGAAGAAAGTGGCCAAGATATGGAAGTAAAACGATGCTTGAGTTCACACTTGCAAGCATTCTAGCGGCAGGGTGAAAAATACGGAGGCTAAGGAGCAGGAGGAATAGCGGGTAGCAGAGAAGCAACTGTGCTTAATAAGGAGAAGACGTGAGAGAGGATCTGGAAGGTTGATGAATCCAGATACCGGCGTGGCAGCCACCCTGCGTTGAGATCGGCATGACTTAGCGGAGAGGCTGAAACAACCTCTGAAGCCCAAAGGCCAAGGTATTGGAGCCAGCACTGGAAATCTCTCCATGGTGGTTAAGGGGGACGCGGAACTGTAGCTGTAGAATTGTAGGTTAGAGTAATGTGGATAAGGGAAACATAGATAAGGACAAGGTGAATGAGGAGAGGGATTTCACCAGTTTAATAAGATCTCTCACAGTAGTTTATTTTTTCAGAAGTATCTGTATTGGGTCAGTGGTCTCGTGTCTAAATCCCTTCTCAACTGGGTCTAATTTCTCTGTATTATTTATTGCTGCACCGTGCCGGGAGAGCTCATGGAGATTAATCCACTGCATGGAGCTGAGGCTCAGCTAGGTTGTGGCGTCTGTGGGAGCCCGGGGGTAGTGCGGCGGGACCCGTCCATAGAGCCTTGGATAATATCGAAGGCGCATATTTCCACTTGAGCCTGGTGTAGTATGTAGGGTTTCGAGAGACACGATCTGTGATACTACCGACAGGGTTGTTCCATAGCTATGTATGCTGTGCTTATATTCCACCCATCCGTTAGATCTAGCGGGAAATAATAGCATACAAGTATCTGACGGTGTACTGCAACGTGACTGGGATTTGCCACCAAACGTAGAACTCGGAGAGTTTTTATGTGAACTGGCTCAAAGGGGCCGTACGGGTGCGGAGAGTAATTTCTGAAGTGTGTAGGACGGCTGCAGTCGGTTGGCAGACTTGTGTCTTGACCGAGGGCGTATTTGAACTTGCTGTTTTGAGATGGGGCGGTGGGTTACCCTCAACAATAGCCCAGCACCTGTGTTCCTTTAGATAATCTAGAGCTGACTCATTATAATGAACCACCGATTGACTCAAAGTAAAGAATTCGCAGGACCTCTCAGCCATTG
Source organism: Terfezia boudieri ATCC MYA-4762 (assembly GCA_003788615.2). Taxonomy (NCBI): domain Eukaryota; kingdom Fungi; phylum Ascomycota; class Pezizomycetes; order Pezizales; family Pezizaceae; genus Terfezia; species Terfezia boudieri. The sequence continues at coordinate 201,842 of ML121570.1, read as the reverse complement.
CTTTGTTTCTACCATGAACACGAGCAATAGCCATGGCATTCCTCCCCATTCTCGTCGCAGTTTCAGGTATTATATCCCTGGACTATCATCTGCCGAGTAGCTTTCAGAGAAAGTCAGCTTGTAGCTCTACTATCACTCCCTCCTGATATCGAATAGTCATCTTTGCGTGTTCGTGGTAGCTATTGCAATATTTGTTTACTGCCCTCTAGAATCCCATATGTGGACTTTGGCTGTGTAGAAATAACCGAGACCAAAACACCTACTGTACGCTCCGCCTCACAACATAATCGGAATCACAACTCCTGCTCAACCAACCTACGTAGCTCATAGACACCGAAGTACTATATCGATAGGTCCTATGTCAACTTGTCCGGGGGATCGCTACCCAAGTGTAGAGTACTTCAAGTGATTGCACGGCAATCATCCCTTAACGTCAACAAATATTTGTGTACCAGCACATCAGGGCAGGCGTGGGTTGTGTTGACATCAAACATTTATTGCTTTAGATGCAATTAGTAAATCTAATTCCAGTTGAACCTTTCCCTAGCTATCACCGACCCGTGATATGTGTATGTAGAGCTCACGGGGAACGTTTCCGACTTATCACAATCAACGTTATTTCCGGAAGAAGGCAGTCGGGTACAGTAGTTCTGTTATAGCCACTTGCAGGTATGCAATTTTCTACCCATGTTGAATATACTATGAGTGGGTTGACCTGATTGATGTTCGTAGCATTTGCACAGAAGGTATAAACGAAGATAAGGCCGGTATGAAGGCAATAACCTTTGTTTTCTTAGTCCTTTTTAAGAAAGAACTCGTATGTGGCGTTGGTTGAACAACCTTGCTGGCTATTTGAGTAGACGATATGAGCGAACTGGGAATTTTCAGGACTCAGAGATCACCATTGCTGCCTGATTTGCCTCCTGGAGTACTAGTATCTCAATATTGACACGAATACTTGCAGCTAAAAAGTGCTGCAGACATGTTAGTTTCAGACCCTCCGCTACTAGCGAACATTTCTCTGACTCAAGAACTTGCTCGCTCTTACATGATGCCACTCATTTAATACCGCTAGCTACGCCACGATCTTTACAGCCTGAGGATTAACAATATATCCTAGATAACGACTCAACGGCCTGGCATCTCTTGCTGCAGCGGTATCATTACAACCTGGGCAATCACCGTTAAAAGGCATACGTCTACTGGAGTTATGTTGCAGTGTTACAAATGGGCAGCTCCTTGGCTACGGCAGTGACATATCAGACCTAATGGAACAGTATCCAACGTTGGCTAAAGGTATTGATCTTCTACGACAGGAACTAGACTCACCATTTTCTTCCATGGATAAACCGCTGCGGATACAAGTTGCAATTCGCGGATGAAATAAGGCCACAAAAGGTCCTGATGATATGCTCTAGCAAATTCAGCAGAAACCGAGATTCCAAACTTTCTTGCGGGCAGCATCGCAGCACCAGAGGGACCAATTGTGGTGCTGAATTCCACAAAGCTTCGTAGTGATGCAGTGCTTTTACGAAAGAACAAGTGGCAAGCATTCCGTTGCCCCAACTTTCCTATGCTGCAGTCGACAAGCACCTTGGTACCAGACCTGATGACAACAAAGTCAAGAGAGATGTTGGAATGACTATGGAAAACTGCTATACAACCTGCACTACGGGAACTGGGTTACCTACCCTGAAGCGGTTGACCTTTCCCTCGAATTTGGTGGGTTAGAATAGGCCTGATGGTGCAGGCACCGATTCATGTAGCTGTGAAATTTAAAGGCGGAGGCACGTGTTTAGATGATAACTCTTGGGATTGTCTCCCATCATACAAATGCACTATTAGGGCACTGCAATTTTCAAGATCTCGCCAATGTCAGCAGAAAAAAACCATGCTAATTGTAGCCATGCACAGGGCACCAGAAGCAGGGGGGTTATTAAAGAGGCAGATGACATCACGTACACCCCTTCGGGAGTTCAGTACAGTAGAAAAACTTGAATAGAAAACTGTTGAATGTGTTCTTCAGGCACTTTCAGGATATAAGTATTGCCCACTTTGTCTATCATGGTATTTCTTCAATCAATCCAACCGATAGACATCTTTTACTTCTTAAGGTATCTATCCTTGTATGAGGTTGATAAGTTCTGTGTCAAAGATATAGCGGCATTGAAATTACCAGTAGCGAGACTTGCCTACCTCTCAGCGTGTACTACCGCGAACAGCACTTCGCCAAATCTCGTTGATGTCATATCGTGGGTTCCTTCAATATTGCGGGAATTATCAATGTCATTGGAACATTATGGCCAGCACAAGATGAGGCTTGTCGGAAAATGGCTGCAGATTTCTGTTCCACGCTGAGCAAGACCGGTAACGTGGTGTGATATCTTACCACAATGCGATTGTGATATAACAGAAGCCGTCACAACACATGTATTGGGGTGCGGCGCTCTGGTTAGCTCGCTCAATTTCCTACCATCCATTCTACTTTCATCTTCAGCTGCCGCCGAGCTTGACTTTAGAAGTGTTAAGTTTTCTTCATTGAGCGGATCGTAGCCGCTTGTGCTGAACATATAGCTCTATGTCTCCTCAGATCTGAGTGGTTGAGGTTTTGGCGGTAGAGGATTTTTTTTTTTTTTTTTTTTATAGTCTACACCCGCGATCGACCTAAGGTCATGACGGGGTCCGGAAGCCTCCCCTTTTAAAGGTTCGGCCAATGTTTCGGTACAAGAAGAGGGTCCAGCCTCCCGAGCCTGAGAAAATGACAAAAGATATCTACCAACCAACTCCTCCGCCGCCAGAGCCCGTCCCCGTTATCTAAGGTCGAGATTAGAAAATAAGGTCTCAACCAAATCCTCGAATACCTCCTTATTCCTGTCCTTCCTCTTCCGCAGCCATCTCACCTTATCATCCGCTTGTTCCCACGAACTCCACCTCCCTCCTAACCATTCTCCGGCGATACAGGACAAGGCGACATGCTTGCCTGTCTCCGGCTCCTCCTCTTCGCAGGATCTGCATTCAGGGTCCACAGTAGGGATCAGGAGGTGCCTCCATACTTGCAGTTTTCCCATCCCGGCCCTGCATTGTGTATAGTTGAGGCGTGCCTTCTGTTCCACTTCAATACCTTTCCCATCCCTGTCCCTACCACCTTCCTGCTGGCCTGCCTCTTTTCGTTCCAGGCCTGTTTAACCCCCCCCTCCGTGATTGTCCCTCTCACCTGCTCCTCTACTCTTTGCTTTGCCAGTCTGTCCGCTTGCTCGTTGCCGTAAATCCCGACGTGAGCTTTTACCCAGCCGAACCTGACTGCCTCTTCCCCAACCTGCTCTTGCCTTTCCTCGATTTCCTCGATCACCCACTTCAGGTCCTCGGTCCTATCTTCTCCAGACTTGCCTGCCGCTGCGATTGCTAAAACAGCCGCCTGCGAGTCTGCCATGATTAAGACCTTTTCATGACGGTAGAGGGTAATTTTAGATATATCTGTGACCACAATGTTATATCTTTCCCTACCACGTGAGCTATGCTGCAACGAAGGTTTACCTCCTTCGAGAGGCACCCCAGGGTAGCAAGGTGGGGGAAGGAAGGCTCGGGTCAGCGACGTCCACTGCAGGACCGGGAAAGGGAACCTTCACTTGGGCTCCATAGACGTAGATTGCCGTCAAAAAAATAAAAAAATAAAAATAAAAATAAAAAACTCACAATGACAGTCTTCTGCTGGTGACGCCTACTTATCTCTTGTTATGTTTTTAGATATGGCGCATAACAAAACAAACTCGGTGTTGAGCCGCGAGTTTTAAAGACGCCGACAGATCGCATCGGCGCATCGCATCGATCATCGATACATCGAATACCGGTACCCAAGAGATTTTATGCTCTCCATTCAGGAAGCGATCGGCAAGCAGAGTAGATCAATCAATGTAGGAGCTGCCCTGCTGCATTCAGTTGAAACCAAACAGCCCTGCTAACCGGCTCCGACATCTGCAGCATAGGCACCGGCACTTTCTAAAACAAATCCACTTCGATCCCCCTCGACCCAGGTGCAGCAGCAGGGCAACATACTCTACTCCTCCAGCAGCTACACCCAGCATGCCGCGCGCCCCCCCCGCCCCGCTCCTCCTTCCCGGAAACCACCTCGAAGGCGGCGGGCAACTCCTGCGCAACGCTCTGACCCTATCTATCCTCACGCGCACGCCCATCCACCTCACCCACATCCGGGGCAACCGTCCCTCGGGAGGCGGCCTTAAACCGCAGCACGTCTCGTGCGTCGCCGCGCTTGCAATGCTCTCCGAAGCAAGCATCGGAAGGAACCCATATAAAGATATGTTTGCGCTCAGCAGGGGCCTCACGGAGATTATTTTCCGCCCAGGGATGGCTGCCGACTGGAGTAGGGGAATGTGGGGCGTGAGAACGGGGGGAAGGATCGCCCCGCCGAGAGCTGGGTTGGGGGATGGGGGTGCGGATGGGGATGGGAAGGAGGGGGAGAGGGTGGTGGAGGTGGATATTGGGAGTAATGGTGCGGTGACGTTGGTTCTGCAGGCGGTGCTGCCGGTCGTGATGTTTGGCGCATATAAATACAACCACAATTACCTCCCCAATCGCACTCCCTCAACGCCGCCATTGATATCGACAGACGGAATAAAATCAACAGCTACAGCTACAACAATCTACATCACTGGCGGCACAAACGTATCCTTCTCCCCCTCGATTGAATACATCAACCAAATCCTCTTCCCGACACTAACCCAGCACCTCCACCTCCCTCCCCTCTCCCTCTCCCTCCTCCGCCGCGGCTGGGCTGGGTCGTCCGAGCTCGGGAAAATCAAAGTCTCTGTTGGGGAGTTGAGCCCTGGGGATGGCTTGCGTGGGTTTAGGATTGAGCCTGACAGGGAGAAGGGAGAGCGGGTGGACAAGGTTTGCGTGACTATTGTTGTGCCGACGGAGAGGGAGGTGCGGCTGTGGAGCGAGGTTGCGAGGGGGATGGTTAGGGCGGCGGGGGTGAAGGGGTGGAGGGTTCCCCCCCAACCTACGGGAAAAGAGGAGGGAGTGGAGGGAGTAGAGGCGGTTGTGGCTGGCGTGGCGGGGGTAGGGATTGGTCAGGAGGATGGCGGGGATGGCGAGGATGGCGAGGATGGCGGAGAGGTGGAGGTGGAGATATCGAATATGAGTATGCCGACACTAGGACCAGCAGGACCAGCAGGAGGAGAGGCGAGGGCATCTGGTGTGGGCGGGGCGAACGCGCAGAGCTACTACGTGATGGTGCATACAGTATCCCACCCGTCTGGGTGGAGAATGGGATACGACGTCTTATACACTGCACAAAAGTCCGCAAAGCTCCCAGGCCTCGTCGGCACCCTTGACAACAAACGCACATCTTCCTCCAAGAATAAAAAGAAGGGCCGAAATTCAAAACCCAACAACAGCAACAACAAGCCTCCGACGTCATCAGTCTGGCCTCCCCCTGATGATACGTGTACCGATACTACTTGCCCCCCACCAGGTGATCAAGACGACTCCTCCCCCGAACTCATTGAATCACGCCTCCTCGCGCGGCGGCTCCTCTCCAAAGCCCTCGCCAAACTCGCTACGCAATGGTTCCAGGGCGAAGTCCTTGACGAATTCCTCCGCGACCAGCTTGTAATCTACCAAGCCTTGTGCACAGGGGAATCGTATATCTCTGGCGGGCAGGGGGAGGTGGGGAGGTTGGGCGGGGAGGAGGTTATGGGGGGGTTGAAGGAGGAGGGGGTGCAGTGGGGTAGCGGGAGTTTGCATGCGCAGACGGCGAGGTGGATTGCGCGGGAGGTGGGAGGGGTGGAGTGGGTTGGGAGTGGGAAGGAGGGCTGTGTAGGGGTAGGGTTGAAAGCTGGGGAGAAGTGGGAAGGTGAGTGGGAAGGAGAGTGGGAGGAGAGAATGAGGAGGAGGAGAAAGGAAAGAGGCGGGGAGGGGGAGGTAGAGGATGAGGTGGAGGTAGAGGTGGAAGAGGAGAAGGAAAAGGAGGTGAGAGAGGGCCTTTAGTGTTGTTTTTTATGCCTCTATACGTATTATACCTATCCATGTGTGCGGTTTTGTTTTGGTTGTGAGGGTCAAGTCTTGCTAGCTGTACTTCGTCACTTGTCGTCTATTCCATCTACTGGGCTTGCTGACATTGTCAAAATCATATGCACGAGCGGATAACAATGGGCGAAGAGGGGAGGGGGAAGCCGCTCTGAAACGATGCAGAAAGATTTGTATAGACTAAGGTACATTTAATGGAAGCCAGTGCTTCCGCTATTTTTCCTGATGCGACACAGGCTCTCTCTCTCTCTTTTTGGTTCTTGATATGAGCTCCCCACGAAGATAATTTGTCCAGCCGTAAGCCTGAGTCATGCACAAATCAAGAATTCAATCAGCATCCATATTGTCAACCCCATGATATATGTACATATAACACACTTCACCTTTTTGCGTCTCAAACTTAAAGTGGTTTTTTTTTTTTTTTTTTTCATTTCCCAAAAAAGTTCCTGTTTAAATTATACCTAGTTATGATTCCTTTGCCCCCTCCCCCCTAACCACCCCTCCCCCCCCCACACACACACACACTTTACCTAGGAATATTGACAGCACAGTATATACAGGAGGGAGGCAGGCTTTTTTTCTTTTCTTTCCTCCTCTTTGCCTGCCGCTCTCCTGGTAATTGCGGCAGCAGATTAACCTTTTGCCCCTAACCCTTGAATCCGTTTCATCCCTCGTCGGTTGTTAGTACTTCACTTAGGCAGGTACTCTGGTAATTTCTATACATCCATCATCTCTCATGGCTTCACTTGCTTTGTTTTGTGGGCGTATTTGTTCCGTATGCTCTTTCTCGTCATCTCAGTAGTATTTTCTCCTTTCCCTTTCCTAGGAACCCCAGTACTCGTTATTGGCCCCATTAGGGCGGGGGGAGGTGGGGGGGAACCATAACGAACTATCTGGAAGCCAGAATGAGGTCAGGGAAGATAATCTGCCAGCACATGCAGAGAGAGCACCACACCGTGCCATATATTCTGTTGGCAATCCGTCTTTCCCATATTAACCTACCCATGGCCTCGGCGAATGACAAGACCTGCAGGTTGGCAACCTCCATAATCATGCAGAGGGATTTTTTTTTTTTTTTTTTTTTGAAAATAGTCTGCAATCAGCATTTGGCTGTGACCGATATAAGAGAGTAGCGTGCCGTGAGAGAGCATAAGCGCACATCTCATTCAACAAGGCCACCAAGAAAAATAAAGAACCAAGCTCCATCAACAGCATCAACTAGGGGCCCCTTGCACTGGAAGCAGACAGCGGCGAGGGTTTTTTTTTCTTTTTCTTCTTTGTGTTTTGTTTAGTCGGTGACTCCCAAGTTTCTTTCAAACCACTGAAATACCGTAGAAACTCACTTGCATGTCCTTTACTTCTTAACCCCGTGATTGTAGTTAATGCATGATCCGGAACACTATCTGCAGTCTCATCATTATCGTGTTCATTCATGGTTCTTTCCTTATTTGCCATCTCTTCATTCTCTGGCGGAACTTCTACGAGTGTACGTTCACTAGCTTGAGACTGAGCTTTGGTTGCATGCCGGCGCTTAATAATGAATAGGGCCTTGAGCACGTGGGCGTTTAGCCGTGTTTTTGGATGTGGGACCTTGTCGTTTTGGTGGCATTTTGCACGCGGGACCATGGGCCGTGGGTGGGTAAGTGTCCGGATGGATAGGTAGTGGGGATATTTTATACAAACATCGGAAGGTTGATGTTCTATGCGTTTGTGCTAAAACATTGTACCGTCAGCAATACCTTTCATATTCACGATACAATCCAAAGAAAATCCGCCCCAGCCCTCCTCAGCGTCTAATACAAGGTTACCTTATCTGCGAGTTTCTACGGTATTGTCCTGGGAGGGGGGAGACTGATTCATTGGGGTTACTCTTAGTAGCTACCTATGAGAATTACTCTTCACCATCAGGTTTATCATGATGTCCTAAAGCTTCTGAAGTATGAATCGTACTTATCAACAAACACACAGTTTGCTAACATATGATATGAGTAGTTATCAAAGGCCCGGAGCCTTTTTTTAAATACTCATTACTCATATGCGGTCCCGATAGAGGGAGCATGATGAGCCACCCGGGAACCTGGGCGGATGAGGCCCGGAGATTGTGGGCATGGGTACGCTTGATCAGAGGAGTATTCTCAGCTAGGGATGGAAGCCTTTTTGAGGAATAGCTCAATTGTGGTGTGTGGTGTGGAAGAGGAGGCCGTTGCACCCAAAGTAGTGAGATCAATTATATCTGAAAGAACTGCATCTTATTCACTCTCTGGAGGTTTCCTTTCCTTTCTCTCTTGTTTATTATACAAAGTATGTATATCACTACCTCACATCTTCACTCCTCATTGGGGCTACATCATCCTTGCAGTCTTCTCAATATGAGCCCTGTTACACATTATAGGTTGCATAAATCTTTTGCTAAAGGGGTAGCCACCACTGAGCTGAACCCTATCAACTATCAAGAATGGAATAGAGATATTTCTCTAAAGTCTCCTTCATAGTGAGAAACCTTTAGGTGTACACTAGACGTATTGACTGCATATATCCCCTATGCAGGACTCACTATGGCATCAACTACCATTCAAGACCAGTCGACCTAAGTGGATAGAACTTCATATTTATTCTATTTGTCCTTCCTAGGTAGTGAGATTTTCAAATTTGTGTTCAACAGCGTGAAGAAATGGGAGTTTCCCAGGATACAAGTGGCGTGATTGTCAATAGAATGCAAACCAAGCACCCAACAGAGAACACAGCAGATCGGTAAAGGAAATAGGAAAATAGGGACGTAAAAATTTTTCTTTTCCCCATTTTTTCCTCATGATGTATGTCCTCAAATTTTCGAATAAAAATTACCAGTCAAAGGTATTCCATTCTGGGCTTGCCTCTTGCTCCCTACCCATTGGGGGAGGGAGGGCGAGTGGGGAGTTTTAAACAGACTCCTGTGAAAGATACTACAGTATATTACGTTATTTCTATATTGAGCCTAGGTATGAGTCTTCTATGGAGCATTTCTACTGAATCTTCAGTAATTCACTTGATATATTCTATAGGTAAGGCTCTCCCACCCCCAGTCCTTATTAGCAGAAACCAACACAATACAGGGGCAGCAGTACCCCAAGGATATAGCACAAAAACAGGTCAGGGAGTAAAGGAATTGATGTGAGTAAAGAGTTAATGGACAGCAAGGGAACGAGAAAGCAGACTACAAGGTGAAGGAGGCAGCGTGAGTAGGGAAATATATGCACGAGCCTGAATATGCACAAGCCTGACTATCTAATTCCCCCAATCGACATGTACTAGCTGCAGGATTACTACATTCAAACACTAAATTATCCTGAATCCATTGACTGCTAAACTCTTGGAAAGAGGCGAGAAGAAAACGAATTGAAAGAAAAAATAGAGAGAGAAATGACAAATGCAAACTACGTAGCTCCGAGCCTGTTAGCGCCTGTTAGTATATACCACACTAGTGGTGGTCAATTAAAAACCCAGGTACTGATAACCCAGGTTATGCAATGCCAAGGCATGACAAAACTAGCCCCAATCGAGCACAACCGCAAATTTTCAATTGACCCCTCTAAAATGAAGTTGTGGTAGAATTCTGGGTAACACGATATCTTTAGCCACCTCTATATACAACTATATACCACCATAAGATGCCTCGATCCACTCAACGGAGTATATTACTAGCTATATTGTTAAGATGATGGAACAGCTTATCTATTTCGCTGTTCAGCTGTATTTGGCTGTTCGGTATGTCGCTGTTGGATAGGTATTTCGCTGTTGGATAGGTATTTCGCTGTTGGATAGGTATTTCGCTGTTCGGTAGGGCTTTCGCTGGTCGGTGGGCGATGCTTGTCAGTACCCAACTTTAACGTTACCCAGACCTCGTTACCGCACTCGAGAGTGCGGTGATGGGTTCTGGGTTACATTAACCTTGGGTACTGACACTGGCCAATCAGCGTGAAGGCCAAGGTGCCAAGGCAGTGCCAAGAGGTTGCATAACCTGGGTTATCAGTACCCGGGTTTTTAATTGACCACCACTACTGGATGGTAACAAGATTTTGTACCTGTTAGGCTCCAAAGTGAATGAATGGCCCCAGTACATTGGTTGCGAAGGCTTTTTTTCCATCAACCTTCAGAACTGCATTTCGGTACGATATTGCCACATCATTCGTCATAGTATGTGGAATAGAAATCCGATGCCATCATCTGACAAGCCTCATCTTCTGCTGGCCATAATGTCCCAATGACATGGGGAAATCCCGCAATATGAAATGAACTCACAATATGAGTTGCTTCACAACGAGATTTGGTGAGGTGCTGTTCGCGGTACTGCATGCGGAGAGATAGGCTAGCCTTGCTGCTGGTAACTTCAGCGCAGCAATATCTCTGACACAGAGTTTGTCAACCTCTTCTGTAAAGAGACCATCATGCGATACAAATTCCTTTAGAAGCATTAAATGACTCTCTGCAGGATTTATCGAAGAGACACCATGACAGGCAAAGTGAGCAATACTATAACCTGGAAGTGCCTGAAGTACACGTCCAGCAGTTGGCGTTTTAAATGTTTCTACTATGCTGAAATTCCGAAGCCTGTGTTTGATTTCATCGGCTTCTTTAGTTACATTAATTAAAGAGCTTTCCCCCGGTGTTGTGGGCATAGTTACTATAAGTGCCGATGCACACTCCTGGAGCTGCCGAGGTCATGAATACCGAAGTGCCCTGATAGTAGATGTATATGATGGAATACAATACTGAAGGGTTGATATCTGAACACGCCCCATCTTGAATTTCGCAGCAACATGAATTGGTGCCTTCGCCATCAGGCCTACTCCAATCCACCAGATCCGAGGCAAGGGGCCAACTTCCTTCGGTGTGGGGTAATAACCTAGGTTCCGTAGTACTGGCCGCACGGCACCCGTCCATAGCCATTCCAGCAACTCTCTCTTGACTTCATTATTTTGGGAGACTCTTATCTCGCCGTTATAAAAATACTTCATCATTAAATCATGAGAAAGATGAGATAAAGCAATACTTGTCACTTGTTCTTTAGTAACCAGGATGGCATCACTCCGGAGCTTGTGACATTCAGCACTACAATTGGGCCTTCTTGCGCAGCGGACAAAAAATACTCTTCGGATTCTTCACGCAAGAAATTCTTGAATCGTGGTTTCTGCCGAGTTTGAGAAAGTATATCATCGAGATCTTGTGCAGCCTTATTCTTTCTCTCAATTAAGGCTTGTTGTGCCAGTATTTGCAGCAATTTGTCCTTAGAAGTATCGGAGAATACTGTAGGAGGAACTGGTGAATCCAGCGTCTGCCGTAGAGAATCAAATTCTTTAGCTAACGTTGGATGTTGCTCCATCAAATCTGATATATCAGTGCGGTAGTCAAGAAGCTGACCATTTGTAATACTGCGACCTAGTTCTTGCAATTGTAGAGCCTCCAGTGGTGACCCGCTAATTTCTAATGATACAGAAACAACAAGAGAAGCGATACCAGTGAGCTTTTCAAGAATATGTTGCTGGTCCTCACGGCCTAAGGATCTCGAAATAGCTCGGGGTATTAGATGAATGGCATCATGTAAGAGTAAACAAGCTCGTGACAAATCTTTGACCAGAGGGTTCAAAGTCAACAATTTCACAGCACGTACAGCGGCAGCGAGTCGTACCATTATTGGGGCAGTTATAATACCCCAGGAGGCAAACCATGCATCAAGAGCGGCTTTTAAATCATATGCATGTAGGTCGCCAGTTCGAGTATATCGGTGCAGTAAATTGATTGCATGAATATTCAACCACCTTTCTCGGTCAGGGTGATCCTCTGGTATTGCCTCTACTGCTGCATTTCCGTATTTAATGGCGGCCTCCAAGTCCTGCAGATCTCCAGTCTTTCATATCGACTGCCCAATGTGCTACCAAGGTTATTCAACAGACTTGCTGGGTCAGGGGGGTTTTTTTTTTCTTTGAACTCTGTACGTCTATGGAGCCTTAGGCTATGAGACGGCCCCGTTTACCGCATCTTTAGAAAACTTGGTATGCCTCCACACTTGCCCACGGAACAACAGGCCACCCTAACCCCCAATCCACCACTACCAAGGTCCATTTGGGACTGTCTCAGTATGAACTTCACTGACTAAGCACGGGAAACCTCCGTGAGGACAAACCCGTGCTCCTTGACTGTTAGAAAATCTTTGAGGGAGGCAGGATTCGAACCTACGAACGCAATTGCATTCACCAGGATGGTTCCCAACTACACCATCCACTCCCCCGCTCGGTCAGGGTGATCCTCTGGTGTTGCCTCTACTGCTGCATTTCTGTATTTAATGGCGACCTCCAAGTCCTGCAGATCTCCAGTCCATTTATATCGACTGCCAAATGTATTACCAAGGTTGTTCAATATACTTGCTCGGCTAGGGTGATCCTCTGGTGTTGCCTCTACTGCTGCATTTCTGTATTTAATGGCGGCCTCCAAGTCCTGCAGATTTCCAGTCCATTCATATCGCATGCCCAATGTGCTACTAAGGTTATTCAACAGAGTTGCTCGGTCAGGGTGATCCTCTGGTGTTGCCTCTACTGCTGCATATGTGTATTTAATGGCGGCCTCCAAGTCCTGCAGATCCCCAGCCCGTTCATATCGCCCGCCCAATGTGCTACCAAGGTTATTCAACAGAGTTGCTCGATCAGGGTGATCCTCTGGTGTTGCCTCTACTGCTTCATTCCCGTATTTAATGGCGGCGTCCAAATCCTGCAGATTTCCAGTTTGTTCATAGCGTCTGATGTTGGCCTCTAAGGCCTCCGTCCCCTCCAGTCCTTCACGCCTTTTAAGTACATAGATAGCACAAGAATCAGATCAAGTTCTTGATACTATATTTAACTGTAAGGAAAACATACCGAACATCAAAGGACTGCTGCATACCAGACGGAACGCAATTTGTTTCTTGGGCCATGGACCGGCGTGCAGTAAGCTCTAGATGCATCTGTGTAGCATATCACTGGTTAACTATGGAAAACTTCAACTAGAATTACCTTTAGAGCCGAATTACCAATTATAATATACTTAGCTGATGCAGTACTGTTTGAATATTCACACTATGGTGCCTGGGTTATTCGATGGCATAACAAAGCGAATCACGTGAAGAAAATTTGGGCGAGAATTTGGGTAGGTAGTTAGTGAGGAAAATGATCCGTGGACATGAGAGCCATCTTATATCATTACCAGTAATTGCAACACGCATCACTATTTACTTTAAAAACTTTTTAATGAAATAGCTATCTAGGATACTGAAAGTGTGAGGCAACCTAGCACGAGCTTGTCCGCCTTGAATATGCATTTAAAAAAAGAAAGAATAAAAAGCCTTGAATATGCAGATCTATGCAATTAGAGCTCCAGGACCTGCCTCACCGAGCTAGTCTGGTTGGAACTCCCTGAGCCACACTGTATAATTAGTCCAGACTACAGTATAATACCCTAGTGAGAAGAAGCCGTGCAATACACCTTGTAATGTAAACTGCCCTGAGACCCTGCAGGAAGTGACACTGCCCGATCGCTAAGCGATCGAGGTGCCCATGTATATACGTATCTGAGATAAACGCCATTCGGTAATTCTCAATTGATGTACACTGCCTTGGGGTCGCAGTGGCTCTGGTACGCCTTGAAGCGCTCACCATGTAAGGCTTGCAGCAGCACCCACCACCTTGCATGAAGTACCTATATACATGTACATACATATCTAAATTAGAAACGATAGAACGTCACAGCTATACCAGGCGGTGGGACAAGGCTGACTGTAGAGCACTCTCAAACGTAGTGCGAGAAAATATTTATACATTGTACTTGTATCAAAGGGAATTCCTGCCAATCATTAAAGAAAACTAAATCTCTATATTTGGAGTCACATAGAATAACAGACATGCATATTTCGCGCTAGTGGGCAAACAACCTCGAGGCTATTCTCTATACCAAGGCCCTGGTCTCTGTTGGAAATACTGTCTTGTCCCTGAATCCACTTTCCCAGTGGCTCCTCATGGTCTCCTTACTGGGACCGAATAGGAGTAAGGAGTTTTACAAAAAGAAAAATATCTGTTGGGAATTCTCTCATGGTAGCACAAGTTACTCTTATGGTAGCACAAGGTCACAACATATGCACAGGAAGATCACAACCGAATCAAGGCAATCTAGTTATAATATAAGATTTCCTAATGGATGCCATGGCCGGAAAGGATAAGAGAGCTAAACTTACTAGCGAAAGAGGAAAAAGAGCACTAGAACCATAGCACACAAGTCTATAGCAATCTCTACGGAATACATACTTTCTACCACAATTTCTCGCTCATATAACCTCGTAATTTTACAGTCGCATGACTGTTGGTGCAGTGGTCCTTTAGGAGTGAGTCCCCCATGATCAGCTGTCATCCTTTGGCTGTGTTTTCTTTGATACGACAGTTGTTAGATCAATCCTCCTGAGCGGGTTGAGGTAGAATGATTATTTATGTGCAAGTGCAAGTACCTAGGTACAGTATATAACGTGTGGCCAAAGCCCGAGTGGATTAAATATTCTTATATCGAGAGTCTACTGTAGTAGAACTGCTTCCTTGGTGACTATTCTTTGGTAGCCACTAATCGCAGCTGCTCATCCCATTATAGTGTAAAGCTTATATAGTATAACTGAGTACCGTGTTTATCAACTCTATATCATATCTCCCAATATCATAATTGCACTTTAGTGTCCCAGTCAGACAAGCCTGGGAACAAAATCTAATCATTTAGTCAACTCCACACCCCACATCCATTTCGAGCTCATCCACCGACATTCCCATAATTAGTCTTGAATCCTGCTCTGCTTCTTCCCAGATGCTCTTGAATACTACTATACCAGTTCTTTTACCTCATCCCCCTCTCCTCTATCCTGTGCTCGCTGTTCCTCTGCCTGCATTTTCTCCCTCTCTACCTTCTACCGTGCTTATTTCGCTTCACCCTCTCCTCCTCTAATCTTTCTCTGTATTCCTCCACCAGAACTGAAAGTTCTCCACCCCGTCACGGTTGGCACGCTAGAGCCGCTGGTGCCAAGATTCCCGATTTAGGTCCAATGACCTCAATCAAGTAAAAAACCACAGCAACGGCATTTCAAAAAGGAGCATCGCTGTCCAAAACTCCACAAAAAGCACTGGTATGGATATCGACATTAGGAGTGTCCCCCATATTGGGGATCGGGGAGTTCGGGAGGGTTGATGACCAAGGGCGCAGAAGTCTTATGCGCAGCCATGATGGGGGGGCGATCGAGGTGTCACCGCCAGGAGGTGCTGGATGAGAGGCAGTGCGTAGCCAGAGCCGGAGCGCTGGGCGGCGATAACTGCGTACTCCAAAGAAAATCGGAGGGTGGCAGTTGCGATGAGAGCCACAATGCCTAATCGGGTAATGTGTGGTAGGCGTAGTATATGTCCGAATGTATATATGGCCATCGTCTGGCTAAGTTGTAGCTGCTTTGCGTCCCAGTAGGACATACGAGAGATTAGGGTACTAAAGGGGATAACTAAGTATTCGAGACAAATAAAATTTAAACCCGGGGTTTCAACTTCTTTACGGCTTTAGCTACTAATAACGTAGCCTTCTCCATAATTCCCATCATCGGTTTACCTGGTACGAGACCAAGCTTCCCTAGGGGACAACGCGGCGTCTGGAAAGTGACCCGGGGTTTGATACTAGAGTCCCCGTCCCGTCTCTTATATATATGCTTTCCTGCTAACAATCTATGTGACTAAGCTGGAGGTGATAACGCTTGCCCTAGGTATATGAAGAGTCAGGAAAAAAAAATCTAGAATCTGTTAGTGAAGCTACTTCTCGGAGCATGGTATGTAATGAAGGCAAAGTCGCATCATAAAGACAACGGAGTATTTAAGTTAACAGCCTAAAGCCTGTTATTAAGCCCGCCACGAAGGAAATGTTTGAGGGTTGAATCAGGAATCAAATCAAAACTTCTGTATTCTCTCGTCTTCGGGCCAGCTGTTCTCGTGTCGTAGAGGCATAAAAAAGAATGTGTACAAGTTAATCAACATCCCTAACACCTGTTAATCATTTCATCAAATACGCCGCACTGTTCGCCAGTTGGTTAATTGCGTTGAAGAACAATGAGTTGAAGTCGAGAGGCGAAGTAAGTCCAGAGACGAAGCAGTCAAAAATCGATGAGCTTGTAATCAAGCTCGTACCCAAGTCTTTTGTAGCGTCCGTGGAATAGGTTAGAGTATTATGTAGTGGAGTTGTACGACTTGTTCTACGGGGTACGTAGTCTATTTGGGGTAGGGAAAAGAAGAGGTAGTCTGGTTGCAACAGAGGATGAAGAAGTGAATAGAGGAAGGGGAATTGGGGGGAAATTGGGGGAGTTTATATAGCCTTATCTAGGCTGCCTCAGTTCTTCCAAGCAACGCAGTCTTGGCATGAGACTAGGGGTGGTGTACTGGCGGAATAGGTTGATGACAAAGGCATAGGGGTGTGTTGCGATACCAAATCGGAGCACTAGCTTGGATTAATTACTATTGCATTTTCTGTACCTAAGTAGCCTTCGTAGAAAAGTTATGTATGCCCAGTCAAATTAGAGTTTATCCTCATTTGCAGGTATACTTTCTGGGCAGGATACAGTGTTTGGTATTCCGTCATTAGCTAAGTAGCACAGGGATTAAAGTTCTTGGGAGAAGCTTCTAAGTTTTTCGACAAGAGTTTCAAAACAATGCATCCGCTCCGCTGATCACCGACTCCCCGAGGTTTCTCTGTTACTGAAGAATTTGAACCATCCATTTTAGGCAGTCGACACCCCTGTCGGGATCCCAAAGAGTCAATCTTGGCTTGCCAAGTGGAGCGGCAGTCAACCTTACAAGGTGGGTTGCTGTTGGCCTTCCATGCGGCTAACAAATACAAATGTAGCGCCAATTCCTCTAATCAAATTACCTACACCCCGAGTCTCGGACCCACTGTAACCAATGTTCTGATAAACGGGCTTCTTCGCCACTTTCAGAACTCAGGAATGATGGCCCGGTCAAAGTTTGCTTCCATTCAAACACAAGGCAAAGTAAGTGAGCAAATGCACAACATAGATGGCACCAATTGTTGCAAACCCCCCTCTCGCCGAGTCGAGGCCACCCCTACGTTAAAAGTCCAGATCTAACCATTTCGTTCGATCGACAAGGTCAGCTATAAGAGCTCTGGATTACTTCACAAATGGTAGCATAACCCTACGGAGAGATGAACCTAAAAATATTGACTGTCATATACACGTCAAACATCTCATAAAGCTTGCGTTCGCATGGAACAACGTAGAGGATACTTCATTGTGAAACCCTCGCCGTAACATGTTCACGACTTTCATGGAATAAAAGTACAGAAGCATTGGTCCAAGGGTGTAGTGTAAAGAAATACACCAGTCTCCTCAAATTTATAGCGAGTGTAACCAAATAACCATTGCAAGAATAAAACTACCAATAAATAAATAATTTACACACACCCCAACCCGATCTACACTAGGTCACCCAACGCATCCTTGTGTACTAAAACTGAAAACTAAACATTACCACATACATACTGGTAGGTTTCATTAAATACGTTGTGATAAACCCTTTTCAGCATCATGTTCGAAACTACTTAGATTTTTAGGACCTTCATTTCTTAGTACTGGCTTGGCGAAAGTCTTACCGTTAGCAAGGCTTAACCAAATTTACTAACGGCAGGCGGCAGCAAGATCACCAACGCAAAAGTACTTGTAGCCACCACCAACCTCAGCCGGCTAGCCATCCATCCCGCGCAAAACCTAAATTACCTATAGTGAACTGACTGTTGTACGGGTCATTCCCTAAATCAGCCTAGTCTTGTTTTAAGACGAGCATACGTTAACAACTGAGGGATCCCCATGATATTAGTCTGGTTACCATGATATCAGCTTGTTCTCATCTATCAAGACACTCAGAATAGTGTGGCATAACGCTAATATAGTATAATATTCTAAAAGTATACTCTATGAGTAATGGCGCCTAGGCTAGTGGGCAACACACGATAGAAAGGGATGCATGGTGTAGTAACCAGTGATGTTAGTTTGCCTTACTCTGTTACCCTGAGATTGAAAGCCTATAGTGTTCCTGTTACACTCCCAAATTCTTCTTGATTGAACCATTTGATTCGCGCTGCCCACTGCAGTCTGGACTAGGACGATAACAAGCTGCCCCTTAATGCCCGAGACCTTTAATCAGACTAATTGCCGTTAGCAGTACCACTTACATCTGCACATCAAAAGATTTTGGTTATTCTGATCAATATATGCATTTCCTTCCACTTGAAACTTACTTGAGCAAATCCTAATTACCCCCACCCCTCCCTCCTCCGGCCCTCCTCGTCCACCTGACAGCCACAATAATGAACAGAACAAAAACGCAGAGGAAACCAAATAAGATAACACTAACGAATTCCCTCCAAAACGCCCGTATACAAAGCAATAGGCAAGCTAAAAATAGTTAGTGTTAGGACTAGAACAAGAGGGGATAGACCAATAACGACCAGAAATAAGATAATAAGAAACCCCGTCCACTTATATGCAAGGTGAGTGATTTAATATAGAACAGGAAATTAGAAAGACATATTGTTTTCTTCATGGGCAGGAAAAAAAAAAACTGTCAATGAATAGGAAATACAAATATAAGAGAAACAAAAAAGTAAGACACAAGGAAAAGTAAGTAATATAGAACAATATGGTATGATCCTCTTCAGCAAACCGACTTATCTGTCCAACGAACCAATATGGATTTTCTTACAAAACGTACAAACCATGATACAAGCCTTTCAGTTACCCTCAATTCTTTGCCAATGCCCTGATTTAGCTCCCACCGAGGCTCCCTCTCTCTCATCCCCGCCAACCTTCCCACCATTCCTCCGCTTTGCATCCTCAATCATCAAACTTAAAGCAGACTTCCCACTGCCTCCCCCTGCGCTTCCACCAATATTGACGCCATTCAAATTGACGATTTCCACTTTTCGTGTAGCCACTGGAGTCCTTTGGCTATTCAATCCCCCTATCTCGCCTGCTTCTACCATCAACACATTCTGCCCATGCATCTTCGCTACAACAACGCTCGAAGCTGGAGTAGCTATCGATACCGTCGGCTGGCATTTCACCGTCCTTGCCTCCATATCACTTGTCAAGAATACCAGTTTTTCTCTCCTCTTGCCTTTCCCATTGGGTTCCACTACATTGACGGAGCTCCCTGGACCGTAATTCCCAGAATAGACTGGGATACCATCCTCGGATGCCGTGCAAGTGATTTTATTCCTCTCCTGGAATTTTCGCCTAAAATCAGGTTCAACAATGGATACAACGGGGAGTGGTGCTGGCGCCTCGACTTCTTTCCTGGTCCCAGGACCACCGAGGGCTGCAGCTATTCCTAGTCCAGGCGCCGCCTTGCCTGCACTCGCAGAAACATTTCGATTTTTCTTAGAGAGCCGTGTTGAGGATCCTTTCTTATTCTTCCTCCCCCCTAGGGTAGGGCCGGCGCTGATCGTTCTTCTCATAGGTTGTGGCGCTACCTTGGGATCCTCCTCATCCTCAAACTCGTCACCCTCCTCTTCTATGTCCGATACAACCTCCACTGCAGGCATTTTCTCAACAACGGGGACTTTCTCCAAGTCTGGCTTCTTAGCCTTCTCGCCAGTCTCCTTTATCTCCGCCACAATGCTGCAGAGTCCTCCAACAGGTTTCTTCCCGGTTACCACAAGTCCCTCCTCAAGATTGATGACCTCCTCCGCTGACTGCTTTTGCTGCATGGCAATTGGCCTTTTCGCTTCTGTCAACACATCACACTCCCCCTCACCTTCATCTTCCTCATCCTCTACTACCGTGGAACTTGTGCTCGATTTTTGCCGCACCAATGCAGGTCTCAAACCACCCTTCTTGCCCGCAGCAAACTTAGCTTTGCCTTTGGGCAAAGTGCCCTTCTTAGGAGGCTTAACCCCCATACCAGCCTGCTTACCAACCTTGTTCGTACTTTCTGCAATCGACACGGCGGATTCGGATCTTTTTGGTTCTTTCTGCTGCAGAGTTTGGGGAGCAGTTGATAATCCCTCCTCCACCACAGGTAAAGTGGAGTTACTTGACTTGCGAGTAGGATTAGACTGGCGAGGAGGGTTCCTCGGGGGAGCTATAGCAGCAGAATTAACATTCATCATCGTATTGTCGCTATGGCTTGAAACAACCACAGGTCGCTCGGAGCCAGTGAAATATCCTGATTGCCCTAATTTTGCCTGTACCACAGCTAACAGAGGTGATGCCATTGGCGTAGCTGGAGATGGTGGTGGTGGATTTGGTGGCGAAGGGCGAACTGAAATCTGTCGTAGCTGAAGAACAGCTTGATGAAGAGATTTTGCAATCTCACCCTGCGAGGGGAACCTCGACATTGGTGGTCTTCCACCTGACCCTGTAAATTGCGACTCTATTGGGCTCGGTGGTGGGGTTGGAGGGATCTTCAGCGATGCACACGGGGGCAACCTAGGTGTAGGCTGGATCCTTGTGTGAACCGCCTTGCCAAATTCAGGTATACGGAGCCATGGGGTTCTCTCAAAGGCCTCCTCTCCTTGCCGGATCATCATGAAAAGAATTGCTATTCGGGAGCCGGAGAGCGTTTTGTGCAACTTCTCTGAACCCCACATTCTCCAAAACAAATTTTCTAGGCGGTGACCACCAGGTAGAACATTACTGCTAGTTTTAAACACTATGCCCCAGTCAGTAAAGATAGTTTACAAATACACCTTTTCCCTCCGTTCGTCCGCCGTTGAAAACTTACCTTTCCAGTACCGCTTCAGATGATCGATATCAAAGTTTTCAAGCATGCTGATGTCGGTTGGTATCGACTCCCTGCTACTTAGGAACTTCAGATTCTTGGGATTCATCGCTCTGTGTGTGAGCCCTGTGACTAGACTGAGTATTGATGTCTGTTGACAGGAGGAACTGCAATAAGTTCCCTTGAAGGTTTTTCCAATATTTTATTGTCGCCTACAGTTGTATTCTGAGACAAGATGACACTGACGAGGTGTTGACCCTTTTCTCCCTAAATTTAATAAAGACCTAGGGATTGGAAACGCCTCTAACTCGTATTCGCACACGGAACAATACGACAGCCTAATCAACTCCAAAGTTATGTCCCGTTACCAACCTTTAGCTAACTTATATAGGCAGGGCAACGATGAGAGGTATGGTATAGGATGTAATGGGGTATCAGTCTCACACACACTCTGGGGGAAATGCCGAAGCTGGTGGCGCCTCAGGATGAAATTTATGGATATATTTTGTTTATTGGAACTAGCGCGGCGTACTCGGTATATTTTGCGTTTGCGGATAATGTGTTATTCCCAACCGGCACTTATTTGCGAACGAGAGAAGTGTGAAATGTATCTTGACTTGTGTTGAAGAGTGGCAAGCTGCAGGAGAGTTCGTGCTGGCGTGATACTGGATAGTTGCACAGATTGACCCCTAGATATATATACCAGTTGTTATAGATATAATATAGTGGCATATACCGAGATGTTATCCGAGAACTCTCGTAGTCTCGTGCTTCGATGCTTGTTGATACGGTGAGTCGACCCGAGCCTACTGGCTTCGATTTGGGTTGAATATCGATCTGTGCCCTGCAGAATGAGTGGCTGACTCCCTTCCACCAACGGTCTGGACGCAACTGAGATGAACTGAATTGGAAACTGGACGGGAGCTGTAAATGATGACGAACAAGAATCACCGTGATTATTGATTAGATTCGGAGGCTCAGCTTCAAGACAGAAAACGTGCCGTGATTCTGATGATGGCTGTTGGAAGTGGAGGACGACGAAGGCAACACAGGCATCCCAGGAACCAGTTGCGGGTGAAGGGAGATAAGACTGAGAGCGGGGGAATACAGAAGACTGCGGGGACAAAGCTCAAGGTCTTTACAAGGAGGATAGGCGGTGGGGGGAGACTTCTCAGTGGAGCACGGTCGGGATAAAGGAGCCAAACGGTGATCGAGCAGCAAGCAGCCAAAAGCGACAAGGACGAGTCCTGAGCTGAGCGAGGGACAGGACTGGGGTCGAGAGCAGAGGAAAAAATAAAGACGACAGAAAAAGAGGGTGAAAAGTCAAGTGTAGCAAGCAAGCGAGCGACAGAGGAAGAACGAGTGTGAGGGAGAAGTGAGCGCTGACAGGCTAGTTGTCACTTCCTTCACACGCTACTTCCACGATACAACTGCAAGGCCTTGATGCCAACGAGAGAGACCGCAGCTCAAGTGACCAGTTTGATATCCCCTTCCTTCCGTCCCCTCTCCTGGCCCTGCTCATGCTAACAAGACAGGGCCAGAGGTTTACGGTAGTCCAAGCCGATCCGCACCATTAAACTCCCACGACCAACATCACAACGATCGCACCCAAATTAATTGCTTCCAGAACTTTTTGTCGGCTAACTGGCTCCTCGACGATTGACTATGCCCCTTCAGGCCTTGCGGCTGGACCTGGGGGTTGTCCGGTCCGGGCGGGTGGGGGTTACCTAGACAGCAGGGTTGGTGTAGGGGTTTACTTCAAGGTTAATAATTTGCTGCACACACCATTCCCAATATCTTTAGAACCCCCGGGAAATGGGGCAAGCGAGAAGTGTATGCAGATAGATGGGGTTGATGGGATGGAGCTCAGTCCATGCATACCACACGCCCGTCAAAGATGCTATTTTAAGACGTGACTGACATCTAATTAAATACTGTATGATCTCTTTCAAAATCAGTACAGTTCACAGAAAAAGACACAAGCAGAATGAGAAAAAACAACATCAAAAGCAAAGACACCCATCACAAGACTACACATGGATAGTTACTGCGGGAAGATAATGAAATGCGAACTGGTTGGTAGGATGAACAACAACGTGTCGGGGCAAGCCAACATCTTCACATTTCGATGTTTCATACTGTAATATATAGCGATTTGGAGCTGTCTCAAATCCGAGGTAAAGTATAGTGGTTAGTGTGCCACCTTCCCTTCATGACCGACAACCACTCCGTCCCAGTGGCATAAGTATGTAGCTGTACCTAGGCATGAAGCATATGTCAAACATAACATGTAATCTAAAAGCATACAGCGGTGCGGCTGGATAGTCAGCAGCCAAGATATGTAGCCGAGTATGACCAAACGTAGGCAACTTCTACCTTATGCACCCCCCATTAAACAGGAAAGTCGTGACCCCCACTAGAAGACGGGCCGGGCCAACTACCGCTGAGACATTTAACAACGTCGGAAGTTGGTAATCCCATTATCCAAGGCCAGCTCAAGCTACAACATTTGTATTTTCTGCCAACTTCCAGCAAATTCTTACACTCAACTTTCCCCCTTCGGATCGGTGGTGCTGATTTGGGATTAGCCTTATCTCAAAATCACGACGCATGGTATTCATAACATTTCACTCTCAGTCAAAAGTCACTCAGTGCTGGCTCAGCTGCCTTGCCATTTGATATATGGAGAAGATGGCAATACATGTGTTGAAATGACTATTCAAGCATATTTCCGTGCCAGATAACATCGATTTACATTCCAGCACTGTTGCATATAATTGTTTATGCTTTTTTTTTTTTTTTTTTTCCCTCCTGACACTGCATGTGTCACCTTAAGCCCACCACCCACCAGTTCCAACTGAACTTTCATGCCCAAGAAAGACTTCTAGTGTTCTTGCGCACATTTACCGTCCCGTGTCCATGGGGCAGCCACTCATTTCAAACCTCCAACGATAACCCAACATTTTGGGACAGCAGCACAGGGGTATCATCGACCTAGCATGTGTTAACGAAAGAGAGATAGCAGCTGAACTCCAGATATTGCAATGGTTCCGTCACGGCTCGTGGACCGGAGCTAGCTTCCGGTTTCCATTAACATATACATATTACTATCAGATATGGCTCCTCCTTATATGCGGCATCGTTCCATGAAGCCGTTGCAACCCACCAGGCAGATTGCCTACCGCAATGAACTTCGTTGGAGAGGGTGGCGTGGGTCGCATATGCACGTTCCACAGGGTGCTTGAATGCTTCTAGCAAGCATACATGGCCATCTCGTGCTGAAGCTAAGGTACCCCTTTTAGCCACGCACAGCTTGTGGGAAAGGCATTGGACTCCTGGCGTGTGTTTTTCGGGAACGCTTCTGTCAGCTCCTCTCTGGCATTACAAAAATGCTAGCTACAGTCGTTTCGTTCCTGAGACCTCAAACTTGTTGACAAAATGCAGTCTCATGTCAAATCCATACTTGCATAACGCCACACCACGGAACCCATGCCTATTGCTTACCCAACCACAACCGCCGGTGTAGTCTGTTCCGCCCGCCACTGCGCTAGCTCACATGCAAGAGCATGGGTTCCCCATATTTTGGGTGTGCACGTGGTCCCACATCAGTCTGCATGCTGGCGAACACATGATCGATCTCATGATTATCACTCTTCAAATTGCGACGATAGGATGTAATGTAAATCGTGGAAACAAGCATTCAGCTTGTGCTGCCCTATGAGCAGTGGCTATTTTAAGAAAACGTTAATGAGTGGCTGCCCCAATGTGGATCCCAGCAAGATACTTCAGTAAGGATTGTTCATGCCTGTCAACGCTTGTCAATGGAAACAGTCAACGATCGCTCCGAGATCGATCAATCCCGGCACATACATACGAAGATTGGCACATTGTTTGCCACTACTTCTCGCCTCAGAAAACTGCTACTTTGAGCAGCAGAGAGAAGATATCACAACTGTGGATGAAGAGGCTAGGTAGCTGAATACCAGTAGTAAAATATACCAATTCCAGCTAAGCATCCTGATCCTCAGGAACTTTGTCAAAGAGGGGCCGAAACTCTGATTCGCCCATCGCCGCCACCACGCGGAGGTTGCCACCCAAATTCCAGGCTACTGCGGGGAAAACACCGCAACTAAGCAGGTGGGGTGTTCGAGTGGGGACGAATCACCAGTAAGCTCTCGCTATTGAAACACTCCTGACTCGACTTGCGAGGAGTAACAGGATGAATTCACTCACCGCGCCGCGCGGACCTGGCACAAACTGCCCTGTGCGGCTTCAACCGGTCTGTCACATAGGACGAAATTTGTTTTAATATAGAGTTTTTATTTGGTAATCATTGGACGAACACGGGGTATTGCTAGTGAAAAGTGTCCGGAGTCGTTTGAGGCTATCGTGAGTGGCTGTAAGCTGAGGTGCAGGGTCGAGTCAGAATGTGTGCTACACCATGCAGTAGATCTAGAAAGTATTTGGTAGGCTGACCATGTCCACAGAAATGACTTGCGTATATACGTACGATTCCAGGTCTATTTCCATCACCACCAAGGTATCTTTGGCAAAAACATCTCTCGCCATGCAAGCAATAGCTGAGGTGTTGGCTGATCTACTGATATTCGCATGACATCCCGGAATACCCCTCTATGGGCTCGGAGCTTCGCAGATCTACTAGCATATATCCAACCGATCTGTACTTATGGGTAGATGTACTTATACGATACAAACCGTGGCTACCCACGCAATCCTGGTACATTTCAAAACAGCACTCCAAATTCTCAGATATATTGTGACATACCCACTATTATACATATTATCGCTGTTGTGTACTCTGTACTCTATAATTGAAGTGATACATATGGTATGTATGAGGCATGCATACAGCCTTGTGATCTGTTAAGCAGAAACCGCTACACGATACATCGTGACTCTGCACGTGCATGGCGGGGTGGGGCCGGGACTGGAAGTGGGGGCGGGGACTTCACCAAATTGCTTTGTGACAGAAAAGTTAGTTGAATGGCAAAGATCGACCAAGACCAAGAGTCACCTGGCTATAACAATACCTTATTTTGATCCTCTCGGCAGAACTTGAGGATCAAGCTTAATCCAAATTCAGATTGCAAATTTGCAGCTCTTAAGGCTGCAAGTATTTTACAGAGGTGTTTCGATTAATTGAGCTACATGAGCATACCTACGCGCATGTAATATCCATCCAGCAACTGATTCATGTGAGGGGTCAAGGTCCCGGGAGTGGTTCGCGACAACGGTTGGGTGGCGCATACAAACAACAGCACTGATAGAGATAACCCCGTGATTCATCTTGAACATTGGCTAGACTCTATAGGGTAGGTTAAGTATTCCGCAAACGGTTATAGGTATGGCCTGATATATGTTATGTTCTGAGTTGTTGTACTCGGCGAACACTGGGTTCTTGAGTATGAATGACTACATGAAGCCCATTGCAATACAAACCCCACTGGATTCGGAGTTATAGCCACCTGCAGGGTTTAGCTGAGTTATATCCATATGATCAAGTCAAAGGAGATACCGCAATTAGGCATAAGTACTTAATATATGGTGTTACCAAGACTACTTCGACGCCGAAGTTTGAGTTGCAGAGTCTCAGTTAGCCCCAGCGTCTCCCTCATATATTGTCTCTCAATTTCAACCCCGGAAACGCACAAGACACACGTTGTTGGCAGCTCAAAGGCCCCGGTTTAATACACTGCCTTCAGCATGTTCCACACACCGATTTTCTGGCCCCCAACCTGTGCCTAATGCTGTCTCAAAAAAACTTAGGGTGTTCCATCCAAACCAAACCATTTGCAAATTACTTTCCTTTTCCTTTTTGTTGTTTAATTGTTTTTTTTTTCGGGTTCAAGGTGGATGGTCATCCGGGAAACCATGATATCGGGGTGCCAAGTTCCAGCTACAGCTACCAAAAAAGGCGGTATACGTCGACTGCCCAAATAGGAAACCTTTAGCTCCTACATGGTCCTTGACCTCCTGCTCAGATCTAGATGTATAGCTCAATCACCTATATCAAAGATGTATACGCCCATCCTGCACCAATAGACAGCCATATGGCGCTATGGAAATCCTTTTAAGGCATCCCATGAATGCAAGCCATTGACATTGGCGACATTAATTCAGCTCTCAATATTTATGGAGAAAACTCGTAAGATTTTACTACATACCTTGCCATAGACCAGTCCTCGGTACTGCCAGCTGCAGTCCGACTGGATGGTTGTGAAGTATGTACTACCTGATGTATATCCAGCCACCGCACTACGGTACCATGGCACAGACTGGGTTAGCTTTGATAGCACAATCTCTGTTACCACCACATATTAACCACCGACTGCATGCAGTTGCCTAATCTGTCTATTCCACTGCCCCGCTATACGAAATTTCCAAAGAGATGCCTTCATGTGAGTCAAGGGTACCTAAAGATTTATATCTCAATATATCCGGGAGTTCGGAATTGTATCCCCGTATATTTAGGCGCAGGTATATGAAGGGCTATGTACCTAAAGTGAAAATCTTGCAGAGTCAGGTATCCCAATGGCCCCTTGAGAAATTCTCCGTCCCTGTGCCACAAGCGCAAGAGTGGGAAGACGTAATAGCAGTGCGCTGAGAAGTTTTCAATGATTTATGTACTCTATTTGGTCATATGTGTGTACGCGAAACTCCTAGCTGTGGTATAGGTATGATTGCTGTTCGATAAGACCTAGCAATACATACATATAGATAGATATTTACGCACGTGTACTGCATATAGTGCCCTTTAGTGTAATAATATAGGTATTATAGGGGTCTAGATCAATCATAGCTACTCAAACACATTCTCAAATTCGAAACTATCTGGGGTATTTGGAGTTGCAAGTCACAATGGCAGCAGGTGTGGGGGTAAATGGCTGTAAAAGTCAAGATAGTATATGATGCGAATACGAGCTGTTATTCTCAGGTTTGTGGTGTACTTGGAGTAATATGGGCATGCAGCTTAAACGTATCTACGCTGTATAATAATCTGCACAAGTGGTCCCTGGCCGTTGGAAGGAGAAACTGGGCTGGGTTGCTTTTGAGATATTTATATTCGTGACTGTTCTGATCAGCTTGCCGCAATTAGCATTAGGAACTGCTTGAATAGAGTACTATTTCCCAAGTTACACTGAAAAGTGTCTGAGATTCCAGATCCGTCTGAAGTGTGAAGTAAAATTGGTTGAACCAGGGCCATTTTCATTCAGTGGTCCAGTGGCACGTTAATACAGAAAGCGTTTCCTTTATTATTATTTTCCAAATCTGTCGAATATAAATGGGTAGGGGTCTGACAAATGGATGCCTTAGTAGAAAGGAGTAATGTACACAAAACTGGGACCGGCAGAGCTGACTGTTCATGCTTTTCGTCTAATTAAGAAACCCTACGGAGTTATCATAAAATTGGAAATTTAGCACTTATTCTCAGCCGAAAATTCCAGAAGCAATTCCATACTTTAGGTATATTGAAACCTATTACATGGAGCCACGATCACAAAAAGCACGTGCAGTACGTCATATACTTCATATTATATCTGTCCATGGACGCGTAGTCCAAGATGGTTTTGATGACCTTATCCTGGTTGTTAGTTATTTCTGGCCTATTGTATCTCATTGCCGTCTACTCAACGCCAACGTTCGGTCAAAATATTACCGCTGGCTAGTACTAACGCATGTCTCTCACCGAGTGAGTGTGGTGCTATAGTTATATTACACATGCATGTCGACATCAACAAGGAAAGTTCGGTTGTTGAACCCCATCCCATGATTGTTCATTAGGACTTTTTCTGTGCGGGCCAGAGATAATATCAGTGCCGAAATCCACTCGAGCAGGGAAGGTGTGTTTAATGGATTCAATCTGCATCTAGGCATGTCAAATTTCCACTACCAGGTTAAGCCCTTGTCTGGAGTGTGGCTGGGGCCTAACACGCGAAGGATGTCGGACGTGAAGTAAACCCTTACCGATAGTATCTGCTTAATCCTCCATAAATGCATTCAGAGATGAAGGAGACTTTTTCCTGAAACCTGTATAACTTCAATGCAACCTGCCGGGCACAGGGTCGATGAAGGTGCGGTTAATGCATTAGGTGTCTTT
The DNA here is from genome assembly GCA_003788615.2 of Terfezia boudieri ATCC MYA-4762. Classification (NCBI taxonomy): domain Eukaryota; kingdom Fungi; phylum Ascomycota; class Pezizomycetes; order Pezizales; family Pezizaceae; genus Terfezia; species Terfezia boudieri. Next base: position 172,874 of record ML121570.1, on the reverse strand, counting down.
GTGGGATGGCGGCTATATAAGGTTCTAGAGCATGCTGCCCTGTCGCACCAGGAGATGTTGCCCTTTAAAATATATATTGGGACCTCTTGGTAGTACGTTGGTACTAACCTAGTATACCTGTATGCTGTTTAATGAGAAGAGCACTGTAACACAACGCACACACGAGGATGCATAACATATAACCTCTTGATATTCCCGTTGACAGGGCTGTAGGACTCACTTATAAGGGATTTAGGATACTCAGAGAAGCAAAGCCATCTTCACTGGTTGTAATTGTCTAGCTACGAAGATTTAAGTACTACCCAGTACGGAGTATGGCATCCCGCAATTGGGTGCAAACGTTGACTTCCTTACAAGAACCCCTGACCCCTGGACTATTGCTATTGACGCCGAGGTACATTGGGTAAGATTATATAAGGTAATCCTGTTCATACTATTTGTAGTTGTGTTAACCGACATGATAGCCATGCTCAATCCTGGAAAATAGCCGGACGCGAAGGTTTCCTTAGCCGCATATGAAGGGCGGAAGTAAACATCAGTTTCCAATGGACCCAACACATATGAGGTCACTACTCACAAGAGAAGCTGCCGTTGGGGCGTCTTGACGGTATCTTCATATGGCAAATTAATTTGGACCACAATTCACCTCTAACGAAATTTCGTGTAGCAAGCTGGGAGAATCCATGTCCATATATTATGTATAAACATGGAGTGATTCAAGGATCTTGCTTGCCATGTGCCCTATTATTCTCGTTTAGGAATATAAATTGTTTGCATCCATACAAACTGTATATCTCCAAGATAGTAGGAATATCACTGGACGACCCACTTTTAAATCATTACACCCAACGAGCAATAAACGTATATCCATACCCAGGTTTCTGCAGAGATGCCGGTAATGTGTGGGGGCCGTCTATCGCTGGCAAGCTGCGTGAGGTTGTACAACATAAGTGTAATTTCCCCGGATTTGGAGATGTTCCCCACAGGCAGTGTCATATGAGCCATGGTGCCACATGAAGCCCCGGTTCCGGTTGAATGACTATCGGCAACGTGGTAAAACACGGATACTTAACTTTGGTACCCTTAAATTTAGGGGCACAACGTTTGACCTCATTGCCGAACATACAGGATCTAGCGGATCCCACGCCTCAAATCGCGCGGTTCGGCTACTACTGACTATGAGAATACATAAGAGAATTCGAAAAGCACGGAGTAAAAGTTCTAAAGTGGAAAGTTACATGGCTCGATAAAAGGTGTCTAGAGCTTCTTGATGTGTAGCCATGGTGGGTGGGATGGGTTGACCATCGAAGTACAGTCCGAAAGTGCCATGAGAATTCCAAAATGAGGATAATTAGTGATATAATGACAAGGAGGTTCCATGGGTCCATTACATTACGTTATCATAGAGTACGGGGTCTCATGCTTTATTTGGAATTCAGTTACAGCAAAATCCTATAATTGCGATCGGGGAGTGTGGCTTTGTGACTATGGCTACCGGTACGGAGCGACCCGCATATCCACAAGAATAAGGATGTTACTTCTTAAATTACGCGTCAAGACTTTGGTGTATGTGGTGGCTGTTTAATGGGGTCCAAGCACTTATAATTATGAGGCTGATTCGCTGAGATTTAAATGACCCTGCTGCCTCGTAGTAGAATTGGGCAGGTGAACATCGGTGTATTAGAAGAGGCAGGAGGAATCCGCGTTGCTTGGACTGGCATAACAAAAGATATGTAAGTGTAAGCCTATGAGCGAGGAGTTCTAGGTTCTGCTGATATAGATAATCCCAAGAATTCTCGCCTACCTCCTCCCGGTTGGTTTTCCTCGTTTCTGTGCTAATCTTTCAAGGAAATGTCATGATATATTAGCCAACCCCTTCCTTATTGCTAATATATAGGCCATGATCATGCGATACGTTTCGGATGTTAGAGCAGGAGGACTTTGACTGAGAGATAAGCATGCAGTGTTGTTGGCTAAATCAGTCATATTCAGTCGGTTTGTCTCTTCAATGAGGATACGTCCACAGCTCCGGCTGGCAAGCGCAAGTACATATAAATCATATGATATATACTTGTGGGGTCCGCTCAGGGGTTAGTGGGAGTCCCTACATGGTAAAACGCCCACTGTGCATGTAATACTTGGCTCTGAATATTTGAAAGCTTGTATATGTTTTATGCTTCCTTCCCCTTCACCCGCCTCCACTACCTTTGTGCATGTCCTTGCGCTTTTGTGTACATCCCTTTTGGAGACGAGCAAGTTCGGTGATTCTTAGGTGAGAATCTGCGACGGCCAGGCATAGCATGCCCAATAATTCATGTGGGAAAATGCGATATGACGGAAGTGATATGTAATTAGCGAAGGAAGGCAAATCAGCTGCGGATATGTAGTACATTGTGTTACCCTGATCGCGTGACGTGGCCCATGTCCGTGTCGTAATCACTTCTTGTCTCGGCCTCAGAATTTATCAGATCGTGCAACTGCTAAACATAAGTTACTGAGAACGGGGTATATGGCTACCGGGGTGGGAAATATCGCAGGCGAAAACTTGGGGAAGCTCTACGGTAAAGATCACAAGTGTAAGTAAATGTTCAACACTACGAAAAATGCTACTTGCTGTTACATGGCCTCAGATAAGACCACATTTTTATTCCTTATTCCCTTCTTGTGTTACTCTAATGTTATTTGAAAAAAATATTACGTAAATGCTATATTCCCAATGTTACTTTATTACTACCTTGGAAATATTACCTAAATAAGTTATTTTATTCGTGTCTCAAGGTCATGTAATTCTTTACCAGCTGTGTACATAAAATGGAAGGCAGAAAAAAGTAATGTATTAGCGGAGTAAAAGAGGATATCCGGTTATGACCACTTAGATGTTCATATTTACTAGATCTGCTTCCTTATTACTTGATGTATTAAGAAAGCAAGCCTCTCAGTCCTGTAGGAAACCGGGAGAAGGGAGTTAGAAATCAGGCAGGCAATCCGATGTGGGTAAGGTGCAGCACACGCTTGGAGTGGTTTCGGAGCTGTGAGGTATTCAGTTTTTATCAGATTGTGAGGGCATAAACATAGCGGGAGATTCCAGTCGGCAGGCAGCGGGGCGCGCCTGGAGAGGGAATTTATTCAAATCTACATACAGTAAATGTTGAGATAGCTTAGAGCATATTTGTAGATTTTTTTAACATTATATCAAACAAAGCCTTGTCTCGTATGGCGTCCTCAGGGTAACGGTTTTCTTTCCCAAGGGAAATACAGTACACAAATGTACCACCCGGGTGGAAGCAAGTTAATCTACTGCCCGCGCAATCTATGTATAGGTAGAAAACCTGGCTCGGGTTTAGTAACGAGAGAAACTGGGACTGGGACTGTGAAGGAGATTGTCCGCTTTCTGTGTAGAGGAAAAATTTGCTCTCCGACTAAAGGGAAACTTGGGGTTGTAGCGGGAAATGTACACTCTCTGGTTCAAATAAACTGTCCGCTCTTTACTTCTGCCTACCTTTTTTGTGCGGGGTCCTGGTTTCCTTCGACTGACCATAAAAAAAGAAAGTGAAATAAAAAGGAGCTTGCTCTACGGCTCAAGGTAATTAAATCAAGCTACATAAATTTAGGGGTGTTGGTGATTATATTGCCATTTGTCTTGATTGTTCTTGAACGTGGATGTTTGCTAACTCTCTGAAAATTGTACTCGTGAAAATTTAGAGACAAATAATAGCTACTGATGTACCAGAAAATACATTGACCCGGTGCTCTAGAACTTTGCCGCGCAAGAGGCCACCTTCGCTGTAATTCGTAAACCAATTGGTGTCCCATACATTGAATGCTTCCAGCCGTTGCCAATATTTCCTGAATCAAATCCTCTGAATTCATGAAAATAATTCTTGTCGCAATAGGAATTTATATATATGTTTATTTTTTTTTCTGCAGCGAAGCAGTTACTTACTCTCACATATGTTCCCCCCTTTCTTTCACCACACCTAAACACCTAACCGTACGTTCTCATTCTATACCATTATGTCTCCCCAGCTGATCTCTCTTCCCCGGCCTGTCCCGCTCCCGGTGGCAACGGCAATCTCCTGATCCTCTCTCTTATTTCAGATTTAAGTAAACGGCGTTGGAGAAGCCTTCCACTGCGTCCCAGACCTCTTCATTCTCACTATCTTGTATTCAGATGGGGTTGGTCCGGAGTGGCCCAGGAGGTGACTTCGGGATGAGCTCCTGCCTCTCCACTATACACCTTGGGCAGTGAAACACTACATGTGTGCTGCCCGAGCTATCACTCTCGCACCTGCTGAAATCGGCTTGCCAATCCTATTGAGCCAGATGTTGAAAGGGCCGCGATTAGTTCGGGTCGTAACGGGGATTGGGTGTATGGGAAGTCTCCCCATTGGGACCCGGTACCCAATATGAGTAATGAGTTAAAAAAATTAAATTAAATTAAATTAAATTAGGACTAGGTAGAATAAGTGTTACTAATCCCACTTGCCTAACACATTTTAGAATCTGGTTGGATTCCTAGGTGTCAGAACGTTGCTGTCTATTTTATCTTATTGAGTCGGCACCTTGATCACATTTTATTTACCTCTGTCCAATTTACTAGTATTGACGGTGCTAGTCCACCAGGCGAATGTTTGTATCAAAAGTAACGACAAGCCTGCCTATACATGGCTGGTTTACAAGGGGGGCCATAAACTCGGCCGAATAGAAAAAAAAACACTAGTCTAAACCTAGACTACTTGGCTTATCTATGTGCGTGGGGGAAACAAGAATATGCAGTGCTAGCACGTCATTCCTTTCCCCCACGCATTGAAATTATGTAGAAAGTATCTCAAAGTCTCCTGGAGACTGGACATTCACAACATCTGGAAGCTTGTCCTGTGGCTTGATCTTGGTACTGTATCTTCAACAACAAAAGGTAGGAAAGTGTGGGCACGTGCCCGTGCAAACAGGAGAGGCTTTGCTGAAGATAATTCCTTCCCTAGCAGTCTGGGTATGTCCCATCAGCATAAAAAATTAGAAATGTAAAAAGACCAAAAAGGTAGCCACCTGTTGATACAACAAAACAGACTAGTACCCCTAGAGTCATGTTACTATTGGGCAGGTTTTTGTGGTAGCTGGTTCTAGAGATTGAAGCATGCCAGACCAGGATGCAATAATACTTGTCATTTGTAAATGAAAAGAAGTAACCTGAAATGAGTCTAGTATACTATAGACCTCCTTTCTACAGTACGTTTGATAAAATATTTCACTGTATTATAAGGTCTCCCAACAATGAATGAAATAGTAGCAGAAGTATATAATATATAATGCAGCACTAGTTTCTCTACTCCATTTGTTATCTCTCCTCTCAATGTTTTGGGTGCCATCGCTGTGATGTTGCATCGTTGTGTTCATTGATTGGATCGCGAAGAGTTATGTCAAGGGAATGCGCCGGTGGCAGATAAACTGCCTGACCCTTGAATCCACCCGGGCTTCCCCGAATGGTGGACTGGGCTTCTTTCTTAATGAAAAACACTCCACCGCACTTTCGGTGTAAAAAGGCCAAATGCGAAGACTAATGTATTGGAATTATAGGTACTGTACGTACAGTTCCGTATTCGAATGCAACTTTGTAATGGGCTGTTGAAGGAGGCTCGTATCAGGTTATGTTTTGATGATAACGAAGGCATTGGCGTGCTTCAAGGTACATGATGCATCTGACCAGCTTTATCAGATTCTTTAGCATACACATCATTTCCCTGGCCTGGTTTGGAATCTCTCAACTTGACCGATTGTGTCGATATCTCCTTCAATTGGTTTTATTGTGGCCTTTTATCGATTTTGGTGACGAGCTCGAGAGATAAAGTCTCCTGGGCACGAGCGCATTTCGAATTCGGAGGTGGAAAACTAGCTCAACCACAGCCCTCCCCGAGACATGCACAATATTGGTAGAGAAGGAAAGAAACACAGATACCTGTATAGTTCAGAGTCTCATGTATGATCCACCGCGACGGAGTGGTATATGGTGAATCTTAGGCCTAGGTATAGATATTGTACTTGAGTCTAGTTAGCTAAGTCTTATGAAGCCTCAAAGAGAGATCAAAGTCATTTGTTCATCGGTCATAAGAAACAGGCTGAGTAGTTATCTTTCTGCAATATGGTTTTCGATTTATGGGATTGGCGGCATATGCGCGCATATCCCAAGAAAAAATATGCATAATAACTTGGCATATGCAAATGTTCCTACATTGCCAGCGCCAGCTCATTCAATTCTTCCCTCCATGCCAACCAGACTATGATTCTCCATATATCTATTGAACCCACATACCTGCGCAAGTGTCTAGATATATTCCACGGATGTTTGACATTATTATTATAAATAATGCTCAGGCAATAATTTTGCGATCGCTCTTGCTGTTAGCCGGAATTACATTTGGATCCACAATGAAGCAAGGAGGAGGAAGAAGGATGTTCCCAAGAATGGTGTTGTTAAGCGTGGGAGAAACCAAGGCCTCCGAAATTTAATGAGATTCATGCCACCACCTTTAAAACAGTGTAGAGTTTGTTTATAGTAAAAATATACTGTAACATGTTGTGCATATGCCAAGAAACTATGCGCGCATATGCCGCAAAGGCCAGGAAACTTTTGCGTCGCACCTCCGTATTCGTACGCCACTTGAGATATGTCTTTTGTTTTATCCACAGATGTCTGATCTGATATATCGTTCGCAAACTTGCAAAAGCCGCTCGCTCCTGATGCTTCAATTTGAGACATCCATGCCTGAAAAGATGGAGGTTTGTCTGAAAAAAAGAAAATTTTCTTATCAGACATCCTACTTGGAAGAACACACCTAGATTGCCTTTTTGCATATACTCCTGCGTCAATTCCTCGTTAAAGGTAATTCCCCGTTAAGCTTGAGCTTGCGACCGGATATATCGTATTTCCCTACTTCACCAGCGATCTTGCTTGCATGACTTCGTCATATAAGCCCGCACTGGTCCTCCAGCACTGGGAATTACCATGACTCCAACAAGCAAAGAATATGCCGTCCATAGATAAGGCCCATCCATGTCTTCCAAGGTACTTGGTACCCAGGTAAACTCAAGCATGTACTGGTGCTCGTTGTCATGATATGATTGATCTGTCAACAGAAAAACATGTCTAAAGATCAGTCAACGGGCTGAGAATAAACAGTTGAAGTTGAACTTGATCTAGATAATTCTAGCGGAAGGATCTGTAGGAATACTACTCTCCCAACAACCAGACATGTGCTAATAGAGCACGTAATGATGATGAGCGATGGGATTACTGAAAGGATGAGTGGATTAATGAGTCAACAAATGGGTCAACAACGCAATAAGACGATGATGGACTCTCTACAACAACGCACAAGATATCTCTTAACATCTCACAATTCCGCATATTTAAACGTTCACACAATTATAAAAAATCTACGGGATTATGCTTGCCCCTCCCATTGCTTCCATTGTCTCTGCCGAGTTTACAGGTGCTGACGCAGTTGAGATAGGTGATCATCGCAATGGGTCAAGATATGGAAAAAGATGGCGACTCTCGAACTCCGGCAAATGAGCATCAAGTCAATATCCTCACTCAACAAGACCCTCTTACAGAGCTGGGAATCCACCCTCATTAAATACAATCTCGAGGGTCGGGGTATTCATGAGCGCCACGCTGCAGGCTCGCTCAAAACGTCCTTAGGACAAATTTCTCTCCTTTGGTTTAGCATTAGCCTTGCCGTAAATAATCTCACCCTTGGAATGCTCGGCCCCTTAATTTTCGGTCTCTCTCCACCCTACTATCAGTTTTCGGGATGTTCGTAGGATGTCTTCCCGTAGCATACATCTCCACTTTTGGCCCTTCTTCGGGACTTAGAGCAATGGTGTTGGCTAGATATTCGATGGGATGGTGGGGCCAAAATTGGTTGTCGTGTTAAATATCATTGTGGCATTGGGTTATTGTCTTATCTATGCAGTTATTGCAGGGCAGATCCTAAGTGCGGTAAGCATAGACGGTCGTTGTTGGCATTATTATCGTCAGTGCGATCACCTGGGCGATTACAACATTTGGATATGTACTCCATTTTCCACTGGTACCTATTCATGGATACCGCAGATGGTGGTACTATGTATCCTTGCTCGGGTTGCCGGGCCGAAATTCAATTTTTCTATCTGCGCCATATGATTGTGCTGACTCAAGCACCCTCAGAGGGTATAGGATCTCCTTCTTTTCCCTCTGTCTTTCAGCAGCCATCACGTACGCTGGCGGCGCATCGGATTTCTTCGTTTATTATCCCGAGACACTTCGAAAGCCAAGGTTTTCTGCTTAACGATGATTGGCCTGTCCCTAAGTTTTACATTTGCATTTATGCTGGGAATTGGACTCGCTACTGGGGTTACTACGGACAAAGCCTGGTTCTCTGCCCTCGATACCTCACAATGAGCCCTTATTGTAGCAGGATACTCAACTCTCGGCAGTTTCGGCAACATTTGCAGCGTCATTGTCGCTCTGGGACTCATAGCTAACATGACCGCTCCCACATATGTTGCTGGAGTTGACATTCAAGTCCTTGGACAGTGGTTTTACTACGTCCCGCGGTTCGAATGGAACACGTTGGGTATAATTATATACACCATTTGCGGGATCGCAGGAAAGAAAGCTCAGCAACGATATTTACAAATTTTCTGGCGTTGATGGGGTATTGGAGTACTATATGGGTTGCGATTATGCTCGAGGAGCATCTGATCTTCTATAAGAGAATGGGGATGGTGAAGTTCAATTGGGAGATTTGGAATGATAGGACAAAATTGCCTTTCGGGGGTGCGGCGGTGATTGCGTTTCTGGTAGGATGGGCAGGGGCGATCTTGTGCATGGCGCAGGTGTGGTATATTGGGCCTGCAAAGGAGGTGGGGGAGTATGGGACGGATGTAAGTTCTCCAACATTCTTCTGAGTCTTTGCAGATGAGATATATATGAGCTGATGGATAGGTGTGTGTGTGATAGATGGGAAATTATGTGGGATTTGCTTGGGCGGCGTTGGTATACCCTCCACTGAGATGGCTGGAGTTGAAAACACTAAAGAGAGATGAGGGTAACATCTATGCCAGCTAACGGACCTAGAAGCTATGAATATTAATATAAATAAGCCGACTCTAGTTAAATCACTAGTATGCATACCACCTGTTTAGGTAAGATACCTTAAACTGGTAACTTTTCGAAGTCCCTGGATCAAAATATGCAATGGGAATCTCTGACTTCGAAAGCACTGAACATTAATATTCCCTCGCGGCTTCCCCATGGGTTTTTTTTTTTTTTTTTTTGAAGTCTGTACGTCTATGGAGCCTAAGGCTATGAGACGGCCCCGTTCCCTCATCTTTAAAGACTCGGTACACCCACGGGACAACGTTCCCCATGGGTATTTTTACAATAACCCAAGCAGCTATATCGATAGCTTATACCTAACTACATAGTAGTTTCACTCCATACATTACATTGCTCTAGAGGTAGTAAATGACAGGTACTACCTCCAATGTGGAAAGATCGACCTTTAAAGGCAACAAGCTAAACCTGGATGGGAAATTCAAATTTGGAAGTTAGAAGGTCAAGTTTCAGTGCTACTAGAGGCTTGTGCCAACCAGACTAGTCTGGTTACCTGTGGTGTATTCGGTTTATCATAAATGATCAAAGGAAGACAGGAGAGGTGGATCTACAGGAGCTAATGACTATGATAAGCAATATGGTAGTATTGACCGGAACCTAGTTCCTTTAGAAGTGTCCTGCTGTCTTATATTCTACCTAGCAGGTGGTGAAATACTATTTCTTTCCTTCATAAATGTTAATTGCCGTAAGACTCTAAGAGGTAAACACCATTCATGATTTTGCAGTTTCATTCAACGTTCTTTGAGGTTTCTTCTGAGCTTTTAATCAGCTCCAAAAGCGTTTCAAACAAACAAACAAATTATATTTGACTAACTTTAAAGATGCAAAGCCTTGCTAGACTCGACGCTGCATGCTACCAGCAAAGCTTGGCATCTCTGGGCGAGTATAGCTCTAGGTTTAGTCTAGACTAGTGCGGGATCATATGTTGTAGCACATTAGCATCATGCACCGAAGTAGTGCTAAACTAAGCCTACTTAGGGAACTCAGCAATTGTAATGGGAAGAGCCGCGCGTGGGGAGAATAGGTGTATATGGCTGCTCTTTATGAGGCAGGTACAGAGTGCACGATACTTTTGGTTGGGATTTCAGGGTAATGCAGTTGGACATTTACCATTAGAGCGCTAAACATGTACATGTACATGCATGTTCCTAAATACAAGTAGGTACTTATTATAGAATTTTTAGACTCGTAACCCTCTTGTCTGGGTTGCAAGTCGGAGTGGAGTATCGAAACAAAACAGCAGTTGCTATAGGTACAGAGCTAGAGTCACTAGTGTATGGGTATACTAGAGGTTTCCAGTTGAGGGTAACTTACTTTTGATAATATGGTGGATTTTTTGCTGTACAGTTCACCAGTGTTTTGCGTATATAAATTGTTGAGAACGTATTTATATAAATAAAATGCTTGCCTAGATTCCTTATCAATTACATTGGTATTGCTGAGGCGGGTTTTGATTGCATGCAATAATCGGCCGATTTGGTCGCCGGTCAAACTTGGACCAATAGTATCTAAGGCGTGTGATTCGGTATCACCACGGCGCTTACTCCGAATGGCCATTCGATGAAATACCACATGAAATCTCACAGCACTCAACCGATGGGCTCAGTAACCTACCTCAGTCCTTAAGCATATATACTCATGAGGTTGGTAGATACTATATATACACAGATAGATACTCTACTCGTCCAATCAAGATTCAATGTATGCCAAGTCAGTTCGTTCTTACCACGATACTGTAGATCGTTGCCGAAAAGGCTCAATCACTTGCAGCTGGATTTTTGAAACACACAACGCGCGGCCCCCATGGTGGGCCTTACAGGCCAGTTGAGCTGGCAGTGAGCATTGCATTCAAACTCGAGGCAGCTATGCATGTAGGGCGGCGGAGGTACATATAATTCTACAATATTGATATCTCCATCCCGAGCCCTCAATCGAGTCACTTTCACAAGTACACCTGAGACGATTTCGTTGAATACAATTCTCTGCTGAACCAAATAACACAGATAAATAAGTATACTCGCTTTTACCAGGGATACCAATCCCACAAGCAAGCTTAAGCGATGAGAGCGTCTCAATGTCCTTCTCCCCCGGAGCTAGTTGAACTTAAGAGTTCCATCTTACTAATTCTGGGTTTATGAGTGCAGTTGATATTGAAGCTGATTCTCTAACGTTCATCATCAATCATGTCTTCCTTCCGCCGAAGCTTCCTCAGAGATCTGAAGTTGATACTGGAGAGCATAATTCTGCTCTTCTCCGGCTCTGCGTTCGTGCGGCTGAGGATTATAAGCAGTTTGTGTCGTTGGAGGTCCAAGAAACGTGGGAGCCTGCCTTCAAGATGCTGGAGAATTTCTCGCGGCTAGAAAATGCAAATGCGTTGGATGCAGGCGCTTTCCAGAAAACAGTCTTGGGCATGAAGCCTGGAGGTGGGTTTGTCTCTAGAACATAAATTTGCTGCTATAGCCTAATACAGAAGGTATAGATGTGGTGGCTTTGCATATTGGTGCTCAAAACGCCGGGCTCATGCTTCAGCAAACCACCAATTCGATGATATTTCAGTCCTTTGAAGTGTCACCTTTGAGCTCAGAAATATTGAAACCAATCGGGAAGCTCCGTTGCTCGTACCCTGGCCCCGCCATCTCAGTGGATCTTAGAAAGCTCAAGCTCAGACCCTATAGGCTTTTGGTTGAACTATCCTCATTTTTGGAAAAGATGAAGCGTGATAGTACCTTAGCACCCAACAAGCACGCCAAAGGCTCCTCAACTGTTGCAGAGGAACGAGAAACTGCGGACCCTATGTTCATTACCGAGCTTCTCACTGGAATCCTGAGAGGAGTTGGAGAACCGGTGGAGGTGACTCGTTTTGAGAAGCGTGTTGGGGACGAGGTTCTGTGGAACCATGCACGAATTCCCTGGCGTAGGTCACCACTTTGGTTGACTGTAAAGGTTGCATTGCAAAAAACTCTCATGGATCATGCCACGCGGGCTGAGTACAAAGTCTTCATGATATACCTTATGAGCAGTGTTCTTGAACTGGCTGTCGATTCAGGAATAGCTAGTGATATTTTGTTTGTAATGAATGCGAAACTCAGTCGCAGGGTGATGAAATTGATGGATGAAGCCGGAGACGAATACCCATATATTTCGCCCGAGATCGTGGAGGAGGCCAAAAGAGTGGGATCGATGTGTGCACAGGAATTAAAGAACAGATGGGAGAGGACACGTAAATGCCACTCTCGGAGCTTGTCATGGTCCCCATGGGAGTTGAAGCCCGCCTTGGACACCTCGCTTTCAATGACGAATTCCGAGCCTTATATCAAATGGGCACGTGCCTGGGGTTTGACAAGTACAAAGCCCGAACGGAAGCCCTTTCAACCCCAAGAGCAACAAAGGCTGGTGCAGTTCAACGGTTTTCTCCCTATTGTAGAGTTCAAACGCATCACTTCAGCCTCGAGTGTGCCTGAAAAGGAGCTTGCCTTGGCTGATCTAGAGTTGTGGGTAAGAGATCATCTACGTGATTGGGTGAAGGGCAAGGACGTCCGCTATATTGAGGAACTCGGGAGCTTAATCCAGGCCTACATTGAGTGCGGCAAACAGCAATATATGGGTAACCCAGAAAGGATGTCAGTTTATTTCTTGACTCTGATGGAGATGTGGATAGCAATGGACATCCTGGTGATTTCTTGCTATCCATTGCTAGCGGAGTATTCCCCATACTTTTTCACTGACGGCTTCTTGAACCCCATACTCCTAACAGAGCCTCACCAAAGAGAGAGGCTACTAGAAGTTGAGGAATATTTGAAAAATCGGAAGGCCAAGTCCGAGAAATCCGTCAGCGAACCTATGGACAACATGTTTTCGGGGAAACCCACGAGAAACTCTTTCTGTGTTAGATATTTTGACCAAAATCCAAATTATCAGCAGTTGCGACTGCATATAATTGCAAGCGCAGAAGAGAGGAAGTATGCAAAGCGAATTGAGTTGAGTAATAAGATGGCAGAGCAAGAGCAGCTCAAGGAAACAGCCCACGCGATGGAGTGTGAGTATTATATAGACCAGAAAAAAGGAACGCAACGCCACCAATATCGATGTCAGAAATGCTTGAAAATCAAAGAGGCCGAGCGCTTTCGCGTGGAAGTATTCGAGTGGCCGTTGCCGGACGATGACCTGGAGTCTAAGGTCGTTGTGTTTGAGCTGATGTGCCCCCTGGGAATCTCTGTCTGGAGAGATACAACGTACTGCGTCCTGAAAGAAGTGGTACCTAGCCTTCGACAATTGGCTACAAAAGAAGGTGTAGGGGCGCCCTTCGAATATCTTTACACCTTTGTGGAGTTGTCAACTCACTACGAGACGTATACCCAACGCCAGACAGAGCAGCAAATTCACTGGGCATCGGCCACAAAGTCCTTCCTCAGCTCCCACTATCGATATGCCAGGTTACCGACTGATCTAAACAGCGTGTGTGTTCGTAATAGCCTCACCTTTGGCCTCTTTGACAATTCAAGTGAACAGTGGATACCAAAGGAGCTCGGGGAATGTCTCATCCGCACTGAATGCACCTTCACACTGCCCGAAGGGCCTTATAGGCGTCTACAATTTACCCTCCTGTACTCACCACCCTCCCCAAACCAAGTCATTGCTAGGCAATCGGAGTGCCCCCCTGAGATCCAGTTAAACGAATATGTTTCTTTTGGTCTCGTCCGCCCGGGCCGCCGAATTCAATGGCTGAATATGCTTCGTGAACTGCGGGCAAGAACGCTAACATTCAATACCGAGGCTGTGAACATGCTCTTCACATTATGCGCGTGGCAGTCCGGCCCTCCTGGAGATACTGGTGGAGTGCTTAGAGAAGCCCACACGCATTTGCAAGAAGACCCCTTTCAACGCAAACTCTTAGCGGAACTCATCAGTATGCTTGATAGTATCAAGTCAAATTGGCAGGAGGCGGTTACAGCAAGGTTGTTGATAACCCTTGGAGTCCAGCTTCTGATGTATTGTGATGTCAATACTTATTCCCGGTCTCCATTTCGTGTCGAGGTTGTGACTTTCCTAAAACGAGCAAGAGGTATATGTTTAGCATGGGCTTGGGAACTTTCCGGGGCTTTGCATGACTGCAACAAACCTGAGGAGACGCGCATCATGCAACTCCGTGTTGTTCAAATTGCTGCCATATGTCGGGAAACATACAATGTTGGAGTGGAGTTTCTACCGATGCTACTTGTGACGCAGGAGGACTTTGCCGACTTGGTTGAGTGTGCAACCCTCATACATGACAATCTCTCAATGTCTTTACAAAAAATTGAGCCCTCGGTTCGCCTTTTAGTGCAACGAGATATGCGTCTAGCTCATAAAATTGAGGGGTATTTCCGGTCTATGGTAGTCCAAGGGGGAGTCAGGCTTGATTTCTCTAGGGTTTGGGAGTCCTATGAGGCGAATTCCGCTTTATGGGTGGCATTGGGTTCCCCCAACCAACGGTGGATAGTGTCTAATGTTCGGACTAAAGAGAAAACGTATCAGCTGGCCCATTACAATATCCTTACCGGTAAATTGTTAGTTGATGGTTTACCACTGGGAAGAATGCCATCGAATTATCTTTCGCATCCTGTATATCGAGAGATCTTAGGAGAGGTGAGTCTCGCTATCGCATGCGTGTGCACTTTGTTCTCCTCAGCTGTCAGTCCGGTTGACGAATATTTAGAAACTGCTGGACGTCTGTCCTGCCAACCTTTTAGGAATGGAATCCGGATTCCAAACCAGGCGTCTGCTCGAAGATAATCGGGTACAGTATAACTCGTGCAAAATAAATTATCTGAGACAAGGGCACTTTGCTGATACCGAGATTGTTGCTACTAGGTCGCATTTGCAATGGACGGACCAGATCTTGTGGTACGCGCCAAAGTGGGCACAGAGACTTATCACCTCATTCCTAAATCGAAGCTCTCCGGTGATTTCCCTGCCCGTATTATTGAAGAGTATGTCTTCTGGCTCCACCTCGGTACTGGACGAATTGATTTGCGGGAGCGAAACAAACAGTGGCAGCCATCTTTATACCCTCACATAACTTCGCCACTTGAGAGTAATGAACCTGGCTTGCGACGTCTTCGGTTCGAACCAAATAAGCAGCTAATTGACGTCCGCAGCGAAACTGCCAAGATGATACATGGAGTACTTAGTGTACTCGAATACGAGACCCATATCGAGGTTAACGTGTGGTCGAACTCCGCAAAGGCCAGACCAGAGGTATGGGCACGGTTACCAAGGCTGAAATTGGACTTTGTAGTGAATTCAAACTGGAACTTGGAGTGTCGTCAATTCCCGCAAATGGTTGTTGATCGAAACCAGAATTTGTCGACGTTCATAGGACTGGGCAGCAAGCTCATTGTACGTCAAGGCAAAATCCGCAGCGTAATGGTCCCTCACGGAACTGTGACAGTTCGTTCCGATGACGACAATCATCAGGTGGTGGATATTAGCACAAAGCCCAAGGGATTCGATCGTGTAAGATATCACATTTACACGATTGATGATACACTGGGGCGGTTAGTAGGGAATGGGAGCTTAGCAAGTCATCTATACAAGATTTATCTCCATGGTGTTACATCCTCATGTATGCCAGATCCTCTTACCGAGAGGACGGGAACTGAGGAAGCCCTCGCGCTGCTGCGATGTGCGGCTACATGGTCATTCCAGAGGCTGGAGAGAGATGGCCTTGAAGCGGGAATTCTCAGGCTCATTGCGGGTCTTTCGCCACAGCGTGTTTACTACCCCAAACACCGTAAGAGCATGCAACAAGTTACGTGGAGGGAAGAACTTCCACCCCTTGCACAACACGAAAGTTTTGAGCTCATAGTTCAAGATGTTTTTTCCCATGCAGAGTCATTCGGGATATTCATGGATGGACACCTAGACAAGCGGTATTACAATCAGGTTTGTGACTCCCATTTAGCTAGAAGGGCAGCATTCCGGAATACAAAATTCCGCAGGGATGAATTCGTACACCGCGTGGAGCAACTTCCAGGCACAGAAAAGGCAGATTCCATATACATTGCCAGAGATTCACAACAGTCCCCCGAAGAAGCGAAAGTGTACCATGTTGCACAGCTTGTGGAGGAATGGACGACTCAACTAAGTATTTGCCCTAACCTCCTGGACACCTTGGTCGAGTGGGGTGACCTCGATGACCAACCTTTCGAACTCGGTTACGATGAAAGATTATTGGAGCTCCGTCTTGCGGACGTATGGCTTGACTTCCAGCAGAAATTGTTAAGCTCTGACCGTCAGCGGGATACTTACTCACTCATGTTTACACTTTGCACCCTAGCATACCGGGGGTCTCGCGCAGACTGTCTTCCACTCCCGTTAGTCGAGACACTGCTGGCATTTGCAACGGTTCCTAGTATCCGAGAATTTGGTCTACCAAAGCATACCACCTATGACCTTCTAGATGGGTTTGAGCCCGATGTGGTGGTGTTGACGAAGCTTGTGGGAAATTCTGTCCTCGATTTTGCAGAAAGTAGCGAAGCCAGGCTAGACCCAATTCCATGTGAGACGGATACAGAGTTGGCTCAACGCAGGTTTGAGGAATACACGAATAACGTCCAGGAGGAGGTTTCGATGTTTGTCCAACTGCTTGTTTCCCAGTGGCCCTGTCAGTCAGTCCGTATCCCATCTGAGGTAGCATTCCCGCATATCGATGTTCAGGAAGTTGAAGCAGTTGTCCTCCGGAAATTCTGTGGCTGGTATACGAACATGGAATTTCAGCAGTATATGATTTGCTTGCAGTCGCGGCTGGACCAGATCACTATCCAAAAACAAATGCCACTGCATTACATGTTCAACCGTTGCAAGAGGCTGGAGCCTGTACAAGATCCGGCACCATTGTACAAGCATTTGCTGAGCAGACCAAGCCCGACATTGATACAACACAACGTGATATTCACCCCGCCGGGGGAGCTGCAGGCGCCTACTCGTGTCATATCGCAGAGCGACCGGACAATTAATGACCTCAGATCACTGCTCAGAGCTTTCGGCCAGAGTTCCAACAAGGATTCGAGTGAGTTCCGTAAAGAATATGCAACTGACCTTGAGAAGAGTCTGGATGCTCTTCTCAGTAATTCAAATACCAAAAGCGCTCTTGTGAGGTGGTCTTCAGAGAACGTGAAATCTAGCTTGAAACTGTACATTATTGACTGTACCGAGTCTCTGGATCGTTTATCTCGACAAATCCGGGGAGCCCTGGAGCCAGCAGTGGATGAAAGGGGATGGATGACATATAAGGCTGGTCTATGGCCACAAATTTCTACCGTGGCTCTGTTACAGCGGTTAGCAGCTTCCAATTTCGTAAGCTTATCACTGGGGTGGAAAACTGTGTTGGTCGAATATGCTATGGCCATAACGACGCTGCAGCGGGCAAAGAGGCTACGTCGGGCACAGGAGCAAAAAAATGATGGCTCGGATTTCTTGCGCGAATTGGAGAATATCGGTCATCAGGAGTGGGATCCACTTGAGAACCCTGACTGGCTCCTCATGGAGATTGAGAACAACCTACTCGTGCGCTCGGTACAGGCAAATGTAGCGAAGACTATGATAAAACCTCCGAACGACAAAAATACCATTATGCAGCTCTTGATGGGAGAGGGAAAGACATCGATCATTGTCCCCATCGTCGCAACCGCCTTAGCAGACACCACGAAGTTAGTGAGGGTTGTAGTTCTGAAGCCTCTATGCGGTCAAATGTTCCAGACGCTCGTCCAGCGTCTGGGGGGATTAGTCAATCGACGGATATTTTATATGCCTTTTTCCAGGAAGGTTAATCTAACTTCACCTCAAGTTAGGAGGGTACGTGAGATTTTTCAAGAATGTCGAGATATGGGGGGAATATTAGTCGTTCAACCGGAGCACCTGCTTTCGTTCAAGCTCCTTGGTCTGGAGCGGCTGTACAACGCAGAGCGGAGGGACCTTAACACCAAGACGAAGCAATGGCCGCGAGATGAGGAACTTGTTGCGAAGCTGCTGATCGACGTTCAAATATGGCTGAAAAAAAACTCAAGGGATATCTTGGATGAGAGTGACGAAATTCTGAACAGCCGGCACGAATTGATTTACACTATTGGGAACTCGAAGCCAATGGAACATCACCCACAAAGATGGCTTGTGGTGCAAGAATTACTTACCTTGGTAGGATCGGTATTGAGAAAACGACAGCCCAACCCTCGAGCATTTGAGATAGAGAAGTCCAAGTACCCCCAGTATGGCGAGTTTAGTTCAATCCGCATCTTGGATTTAGATGAAGGAAGACATCTACTTGAGGAAGTTGCAAAGTGCATAATAGGGAGTATGTATTTTCCACTTTCACCTTAACGTGCAATTTTTGACCCTTTTTATTGCAGGCCAGCTTCCTATTATTACTTTCCGTCATTGGACCGATGAGAACCGGGCGTTGGCGGTAGAATTCATTACCAAACCGCGACTCAAGCAAGGAAGGATGCTTGCGGTGCTTACCGGGGACAGTGACCTAGACGATACCCTCCTTCTCTTGAGAGGGCTGATTGCTCATAAGATCCTCCTCTTTGTGTTGCACGAAAAACGTTGGAAAGTAGACTATGGACTAGATCTCAAGCGCTCCATGCTTGCAGTTCCGTATCGGGCTAAGGATTCACCTTCAGGACAGTCTGAGTTTAGCCATCCAGACGTCGCCCTTACCCTCACGTGCCTAAGTTACTATTATGGTGGCCTTACAGAAAATCAGCTCGAAGTAGCTTTCCGCGCATTGTTCAAGACGGACAATCCGACCCTTGAATACGAGAAGTGGTGGAAACATATGAATTGCTTGAAAGATGCTGATTTGAAGCACTTAAATGCCGTCAACTTGGAAGATTCGAGGCAGTGGACAGAGAGAATCCTACCAATATTCCGATATAATAAGGCAGTCATCGATTTCTATTTGTCAAGCGTGGTCTTCCCACTAGAAGCTAAAGAATTTGAGTATAAATTGTCATCTTCTGGATGGGATCTTGCGGAGAAGAAGATCCACCCGACTACAGGGTTCAGTGGAACTAATGATAACAAATATCTCCTTCCTCGCTCAATAACCCAACATGATACTGAGAAGCAACGGAACACAAATGCAAGCGTATTGAGTTACCTTCTTCAACCTGGGATAAATGACTACATTTCGATAAAGCAAGAGAACGATACTCGTCTCGGGACCATTGACCTTCTAACCCGACTAAAAAACACAAAATTTAGAAACCCTGAACCGATTCGAGTACTCCTCGACGTAGGAGCACAAGTGCTAGAGCTCAACAACGAACAAGTCGCATCGACATGGTTAGGGCTTGTCCCCTCATCCCATGTCAAGGCTGCAGTGTACTTCAATGAAGATGATGAATTGACGGTATTGACTAGGGAAGGTGTCAAGGAGCCGGTGTTGATCAGTGCATTTGCGGAGAGGCTAGATGAGTGTATCGTATATCTTGACGAAGCCCATACTAGAGGGACCGACTTGAAACTACCACCAATATGCAGAGCAGCAGTGACGCTGGGGCCAAATTTAACGAAAGACAGGCTTGTCCAAGGTCAGTGTTTTTGTCTCTCCAAGTGGCTTTATATATCTGATAATTACGCGATTTTAGCGTGTATGAGAATGCGAAAATTACGCAGCGGCCATTCTGTTATTTTTTGCGGGCCTCCAGAGATTGATCGAGAGTTGCTTAAGGTTGCTGCAATACGTCGTCGTGACAGAGTCGAAGTACGTGATGTTATCTACTGGTCAATGCAGCAAACTTGTTACAACACACGCAAGCTCGTCCCTATCTGGGCGAAACAAGGAATGAGCTATCGTCAACGCTACCTGGCCTCGAAGGAGATTGCATCCGGTTTTCCAGAAGCTCTGCTTGAACGGGAGGCTAAGACACTGGAACAGCACTACGGTTTTGAGAGATCTCAAACTGCAGACTTCACATCCGGGCCACTCCCAACTGATTGTGTAATTAAGGAAATCTTGGAACAATGCGCAAAATTTGGGGTTAAGAGCTCAGCAGGGGCACCAATGCTGGAGGAACAAGAGCGAGAGCTATGTCATGAGATTGAGAGTGAGCGTGAAACCGAGCGTCCCCACCCGGCGGAAGCAAGAAAGCACCGAGTAACCACCCACCTCCGAACTTTTATTGAGAGCGGTCAATTGCCAGGGCTCAGCCTCCGCCAGGATGCTTTCCTTCCGGCTTTTGACGTCCTATTCAAGACCGCCGCTGCGGAGCATATGCAGCGTGGGGCCTGGCCACAGACTCTGCTTGTCACAACGGACTTTGCCAACACAGTTGAGATCAAAAAACGGGACAAAGGCATGGACGACTACCTTATGCTTGTGAATTGGGTTGTGTCAAGCCGTGTTGATCCTTCCATGTTAATAATTCTGAGTCCGTGGGAAGTCAACAACCTCATCTCACGAATCCGTGTGTCAAAAACGGTTACTCTACACATGTACGCTCCACGGACTACGAAGGCTAGTCCATCTTATACTAAGTTGGATTACTATACTCTGCCACCTGTCTCTCACGACATGCCACTCTCAGTCCCTACTCACAGCCCTGTAATTGATCTCCTCGGTCTTTTCTCTGGAGAGCTGTATTTTGAAGACTATGCTTCCTATGAGCGTATTTGCGGCTTCCTTGGGCTTTATGTTAAGGATGTACCAGCGCAGAAGGAGGGTTTGATTTCTCCGGATGGGCACGTCAAGAGCCCAGAAGCAAGGAAAATTTTGGGAATGCCACTCTCGCCATTTGAAAGAAGTCCGCTACCTCTGTTAAGAATACTTATTGGACTGAGAAGGAAGGGTCAAAGTTATCTATCTACGCATGTAGGTTGTATGTTGCATGGTCGACAGCTTAGGAAAGAGGACGTGGAGGAAAGATTGGTTACCGAGGTGAATGATGATGGTGATGACGAAGAGGAACAACATGAGGAATAGGCAATCTTCACTGATGATGATGGATATGTATTCCTTTGCGGCATAGAATTTAACTTGGATTTATTTTTGGGCCCTTTCTATTGGTTGATTTTCCTTTACTTTCGTTAGTTTTATTCTTTGTATATTTGCTATATTTTCGTTTCCAACATAGATCTCATTATTGAAATGCGCATATTACAATTGAAATCACTTTTCTTTAGAGGATATTCTCCCGGTAAGACATGCATCATTCCGGGTTGGGTATATCGATGGAAAAGCTAGTGATCCCCTCCCCGACTAGTCTTTGATCCCAAGAAAATAACAACTTTATTCCGTCCTTGTCCCGGTTTAGCAAAATCAAGGATGATAAATCCTATTGTGATCCCAAGGGGGGGAAGAAGAAGGTTGGGGGACTTATCGTTTTGTTGCTTGTTAACTAACTACAATTATTCAGGGTAACCCTAGAAGAATCAATGTGTTCTAGTCCTAATTTGCCAACGCAAGGTTTGCTGATACCGTCAGGTTGGTTATGATGATACTCCCTTTTTTTTTCAGGAATTTTGAGTTGTTTCTCAGTGAGTTTTGTCATGGCATTTCTTGTGTGCTTAATATACCCCCCTTCCCTCCTCTCTCTCTCTGTGTGTGCCTATTCAATGGGCAGTTGTGTGTATTCGGATTCCACCCTAGAATAGACCCTGCTATGTTGGCTGCTATATTTGTATTTCTAAATCAGAGTGAGTACAGACAGATACAAATGCTTACTTAGCTGCTCATCTTTGGGGGTTTCACTCATCAACTACCTCCATGTGCGCTCAGTACCTAGATACTCAGAGTTCTTGGGGGAGTGGATGGTGTAGGTGGGAACCATCCTGGTGAATGCAATTGCGTTCGTAGGTTCGAATCATGCCTCCCTCAAAGATTTTCTAACAGCCAAGGAGCACGGGTTTGTCCTCACGGCGGTTTCCCGTGCTTAGGCAGTGAAGTTCATACTGAGACAGTCCCAAATGGCCTTGGTAGGGGTGGATTAGTCTGGTTGCCCTCAACCAGACTAGGGGTGGATTGGGGGTTAGGGTGGCCTGTTGTTCCGTGGGCAAGTGTGGAGGCATACCAAGCCTTCTAAAGATGCGGTAAACGGGGCCGTCTCATAGCCTAAGAAGTACAGACTTCAAAAAAAAAAAAACAACTCAGAATTCTTGTCCCATCCCTGCCAAAATTACTAACATGCAACCGCAATGCTCCACCCAATACAGCAAAAGATAATCACAGATAGCCTTAAGCGCCACCACAACATGTTGGTCAATAAACACCCATCTGCCAGTTATTATAGATGATCAGCCCCTGTAAGGGTTTCCGTACCTTCGTTGGCATAGCTACCTACCATTGGCTACCTAAAGATGCACCCCTGCAAAATATCCTTATTTTCACCTGCTCGTCGTGATATCTTGAAAGCATAGTAGTTAGAGGCTATTCCGGCTAAATTGAGATCTATAGAATCCACTAGTTACCCTCACATCCGGCCAAAGTCAACTCAATACCCCAATACCCACCCTTCCAGTATAGCGTCCCCCCAATGACCCTCCCCCCCTCTCTACCCACCAGTATAGGCCAAATATCAGGCAAGTGAGCCTATAATCACTAGGAGGCTTTTACCTAGCATTGATATCTAGGTCAAAATAGTAGTGAAGGAGGAGGCTTCGAAATGGTAAAATGGGAGAGTCTCAATTAGAAGCACTAATCCTGCGCAAATTATGCAATTTCGAGCGCTCCCATTGATCCTTCAGATTCGCCTTGTTTATTTTGCCCTCAACTCCCCCCCTTCAATGTCTTGTATTACTGCACTCGAGAGTATCCTTAATACCTATGTAGAGGTCCCCAATAGCTCTAGGAGCTTCTATACTCCCCCTTTTTGGGCTTCAAAGGTTGCTTCATTCACGGGATATGCTGGCCTCTTCCCAGGCATTATAACCCCTTGCAGCAACAATGTGCTCCTGATCAGCTGATTAGCCTAGAGCCTAACTTAGCATCCAAATTAGCTACTCTAGATCACCCAGCATCCAATCCAGAGTGCAACCCAGCTATTTTAGCTTGGGGTATTGAGTTGACTTTGGCCGGCTGTGAGGGTAACTACTTAAGTATGTTGTAGATTCTATAGAACTCGAATAGCCTCTAACTTACTATGCTTTCAAGATATCACGAGAAGTCGCTCGCGCAGGTGAAAACAGGGATGTTTTGCAGGGGTGCATCCTTAGGTAGCCAATTGTAGGGCAAGTTTAAGCAACCGTAGAAATCACACGAACTCTACTCTCTAAAACATTGGTTAACTTCCGCGACTTTCTACGCGTTAATTAGAAAGTTTTATTCCTAATTTTTCTGTAACCTAATCTTGGAAAGTTCGTCGTTAAGTTCATCATGATGGTCGGCTAAGGGGCTGGCTGGCTGGCTGGCTGGTACACTCGCTACTTTTTTTTTTTTTTCTAGCCTTATTTACTACTTCACTGGTATTTCCCGTCTCAGGTCCACTAGCGACCTCAAGTTGTTGGTTGTATTCCAAAAAATCGAAAGCTATTCGTTGTTTTTGTTTTTTTGTTTCATTTTTAAAACAGGAAATCCTCCTGAGCTTGGTGAAACGACTATATTATTTACCTAGAAGGTTGTTCAGTTCAGGGTAACTCTAGATGCACTACAGTTGTTCTGTGTCACTCGAGTCTCTATCCATCCGTCCCAGACGTTTTATCTTGGCTGCGCATTATTTATAGAATAGGAGTGTGTCTGTATATATAGCTAGAGCATGTTATAAAATCTATATATCTCTTGCAGTGGATACTAGTGGTGGTTATACCTGAGAGTAGATAGCGCTTATAGCCGTTGCAATTTCAGTAAAATCAAAACAAGCCAAATTTTGTAGTCATACTATAACTAGAGACAAATGCTGACATCAGCCAGAGATGGCAGAGAAAGTATGCTGTAATAAGAGAATGAAACCTTGCTACTGAATGAAAGCAGTTTAGAGAAACCTCATGCCTAATGTTAATGGAACCCATGCACAATATTGCCATGCCACTGGCAGTGAAAAAGGCCATAGCTACACTAGCAGGCACATAACCCTCAGTACCTTCTTTCTTTCACCGTAGCATAGAGTTCAATTACAAGTTGCGGGTCGTCGATTATCTGATTCATCTGTTTGAGTCTCTTCTTGTCCTCTTGAATACGCATCACATGACACAAATATATATTGGTTTTTTTGGGATCAAGATCTCCAGCTCTCAGATTTTCGTGGATGCTAGTCCGCGTGCTGGTCATGAATGCTTCTCGTGCCTTCAAATATACCTCATCGAAATCCCACTCATCGTCTGAGGCATCCCGTGCATACGTCTGTCTCATCAAGTTGCCAATATGTTGGTTTGCTTTTGAGCGAACAATAATTAATGGGAACTTGTAACTGTAGGATGATAAGGTCCTGCTCGCTGAACCGGTTGTCGACCACGACAAAAATTAGGTCAAATACAAAGAGTCCTTGAGAGTTGAAATATTGCTAGCCTTTGCTTTTGATAGTCCCAGCACTGGGAATATCAAGCTATACAAAGCGGCTGCGTGGAGGTTCTGTGGCAGGGTCGCGGTAAGCAGTGACTGTAAGCGAGGTTTCAGCGACCCCGATTGGTGCGACTTCAGGGGCTGGATGATTCCGTAACCCGCGGAATGCATTGATCAACGAGCGCTTGCCACTGCCTGCAAGACCGGCGATAGCACATTGGAAGTGCACTTCCCTTGGGTGCACCAACAGCTCCCCAACCTTCTTTCGCTTCTTAGATGTGGGCTATACCGGTACCTCCCGATGAATTCCTGCCATGCACTTTGCCTGCAGTTCGGCCTGCTTGCGGTCTCCTGGCTTTCCGCTTGTCCCTCCTGAAGGATTCTCAGGATTCTCTCAGCTTCAGCCACCTGGGCAGCCAACCTTGCTTCTAACTCCTCTGCCAATCGCCGCTTTTCCTGTTCATGTCTCACTCATTCTTCTTCAGCCCGCTTCGGATCTCCTCAGTTTCTGCCTTGGCTTTTGCCTTCTGCCGCTCGCTTTCCTCCCTCGCCCCCTTCAATTTATCCTCGTATCTTGCTTCTTTCTCCCTCTGCCTGCGCTCATTGCGCTCCCGTTCTTGTTGTGCTTTCTCTTCCATCTCTCGCCTAATTCTCTCTTCCCTTCCTGGTTTGCTCACGACTCAAAACGCTCACGTTCCGCGGCTTGCCGTCCATTTCTCTTCCATATCGCTGGAATTCATCCCATGTATCATTGTGTGGCCGAGGATCTCCAGGTAGAACGCCGATGAAGGCCTCCATGCCGGCTTTGGCGGCCTCCAAAACCTATGCAATTAAGCACACGCTGCAAGCTGGTATGAACAATGCACTGCAAATACCGTACGGACTTGCTCAAAAGAAGACAGGGGTAATACTACAGCTTTAAAGAAGAACATGTATGCTTTTAGGGTGAATTAGTGGTGAATGTGAGGTAGTAAATAGGCAACAGCTCTATCTGGAGGCCGGTGCCTACTGGAAGCTTTTTGCACTCCAATTAAAGTGGTAACTTGCGAGGGAGCTCTCTGAAGAAGCAGCAAGCGAGCAAATATAAAGCGAAGGTTCATGTAGTTTGATGAGCCTGGAGGGGTTTGAGGGATTTGAGGAATATCAGCGGAACAAACAGGAAATTAGGTAGTGAGTGCTGTACTCTTTATTGGCGGACCCATTTACATGTTCTGCCGGTGTGGCAGGTTGTTTCCAACGATACCTAATCCACTGGGGAAAAAGCCAATATATCCAGACTTCGTCTGCAGTCTGTACTTGTTACTGTCTGTATTTTGTTGACTACTAATGTGTTGCATATAGCCTCTATTTTCCATGTAAATCAGTAGAAGTCTGTTTTTCTCTGAAAGAGATAAGCCTACCGCCTCCCGCGCGTTGGTGCACAGGGAAGTATAAGCATCGACACATAACTTGAGGCTGGTTGCTTGTAGCCCCGACCACTACCACTGGTGCAAGCATACGTAGCTGTATACCGGTGCTTATACTGTTTTCAAAGACTGGGGTTGTACTTGGAGGGGGTTATATTAGCAAGCACCGGCAGGGCAAGTTATGGCTACTTAGATGCACAATTGGACTTTTGAAATACTGCATTAATCAAATCTTCCTCCACATCTAGCCATGGGGTCGTTGGGTTAGCTTGATTATGCTTAGGGCAGTCGGTGCGAGCTTGCGTCTAGAAGCCCAATTTGATGAGGGGTAATAATCAATCAGTTAATTATACCCATAATTGAGTGAGACGAATTGATTCCGATGGGAGCGATAAATGTTTGTACAGACAGTGAATATTTCTTTATACTTGCGCACGTACGTAAACTAGCATGGTTAGTTTCGGCTGATGCGGCGCAGTACCTGGTAACAAATCGGTTACCCTGAACCCGGCTTCCAATTCTTCCCCAGACACGATTATCCTGAACTCCAGCACAGAAACTATGTGTGTCGTAGCTGAAGCCAGTACATATACTTGTAGCTTTCCAGGGGGCACTCCCTTACTAACGACAAGTGATGGTAGTTTCATTCTCTATGGCCTTACCTACCAAAACATCCAAGCAGGACATTTCGCATCTCCCAAGCACATTTGCATAATTAGTCTCCATCCCTTTTTGTAGTATTCATTTCTCTGCAAAAAAAAAAAAGAGAAAAAACACAGTTATATCCAAAGATAAAAGTAGCTCCAATCTCAAGCTCAATTGAGCTCAAATTAAACCTTTTAAGTAGTTTTAATATAAACATGGGCATAGATAAAGTTCCAGTATTTTGATTTTTGCGTAATGCCCGGCTCCTGGGATCGATGCCCAATGCAACCCTCTGTGTGTATTATGTATATATAACAGGATTGGTAGCCCGTACTTCCACGTCCCTCTGTACATCTACATTTCGAAGATGACGTGATTCTGGTGTGGGGTGTACTGTATCCGCCGTGCATGGCAGGTAATCTCACTGCATTACTATTCCTCGGATATGCAAGACATCATCCCGGTGGGGACAGAATGCTGGAAACATGCCACCAGTAGCACCACCAATAGGAATCTTCACACCACCACATCATGTGAGGGTACATGTAAAGTATGTACAATAGGGAAACTTGGCCATCTGCTTATCCTGTTTTCGTCTGATGTTTGCTTACATACATGTAATACCTTTGATATATGTTCAGATGTAAGGTTGCTTACGTGTATAAGCCTCTGCTTGACTTCCTCTTGACCTTGTTTGTTTACTATTTACTAGACATCCCATTTCGAGCTTTCACTTTCCAGGCCCAGGACGCGGGGAAAGGCACTCTGCTTGCCTCAGCTTGACTTTGGTAACTTTCCAACTGCCTGTACTTACTCTACGTATGTAATTTCCCGCGACTCACGCCCAATGGTTAATTGGTCGGTGTGCGGCAGGATACTGACGGGCTGACACGCGTAAGGCTTAAGGTCCCACGATTGTGCGACATAGCCCAAGCGAATTTCCCAAAGATTATGAGATTGCCCGATACCCTGGCCTAGCGACTGGGGATTGGGATTAAAATTTGGATTGAACGTTTGCGACTTCGCGGCGAGGCGATATATAGGGATATATCGATACGCGGTGCTGCCAGGTGCAGGAGCTCTACAGATAGAGGCCCAATCCTCAATTGGCCCTCTCGCAACCCTTTCGATTGAAGCAGACCGGCCTTCGTCGGGGCCTCCAGAGTAAATTTCTGTGTTCCACAAGCTGTTTTTCCTTTTTGCCCTCGCGCCTGCTGAATCGAAGCTCTCGTGGCGGGGCCGTCTACAGCCTCGCGACACACCCCATCTACAGCCCTCCCCCTACCAGGAGGGATTGCCAGGGGTTCGACGGGAGAATCACACCAATACGAGGAAAGCCGCAGAATCTTCAATCCCAAACTGGGGTCCCTGTCGTGATACCCAGCCCCGGGGTGCATATGGTGGTGTGTGTGGCCAGTGTTTACAGTCGAGCGCATCTGCATCGCAAATTACGGATTGTCATTTCTCTGTCTGCTTGTGTACCGAAAACCCCTCAGTCATACTCATTTCGAGTTTCCCCCCCCTTCACACTCATCACTTCTGCGGTGCGGTGCCTGCGCTTAACCCGGTCAGCTTGTACCTTACGATCTTTGTCTTCCCCCCCAAGCCACCCCCCCCCCCCCCCCAAATATCCATACAGATTTCCAGGTTGAGGTTGGTACCCTACACTACTCTTACATCTTACATACCCGTCAAATGTCCAACCTCCTCTCCCAGCAACCCTTTCCATCCTCTCCGACCGCGGACGACGATCATTACAGCTACCCACCTCCGCCTCCACACCGAGGACTCAGCGTCCGCCGCTCCATAATCCACGAGAGATCCAACCACAATTCATCGCCGAGCCCGCCGCCCCCTGAGGTAACGGAGCCGCTGCAAGTGCATCACGGAGGACAGTCGTTAGTGCAGGGACATAGTTCGAGGAGGCTAGTGCCAGGGCAGGTCAGTAGGGTTCCTGGGTCAAAGTGGGGCATTGGTGGGGATAGGGATAGCAGGGAGGGAGTATATTCGAGTGTGCCGAGTTGGGATTTCGAGGCGGATTTTGCGGGGGACATTGGGATACGGGCTCAGCAGCCACGGCAGAAAACCGGCGGGAGATCGAGGTCGCCAAAAAAGAAGGATAGGATGATGCCACAGCAGGATAATGCGACGACGGGGGGGGTGGAAGGTGGAGCAGCTACAGCAGTGGAAGAGCAAACGAGGCCTCTCTATCCAGGCGCGCATCCAGATTCTGCATTCTCACAGATACGCGAACATAGACGGTCAGTGGCGTCGCTGAGGGATCAGTATGATCCTGTTATGGAAGATGGGGAGTATGATTCCCCTCATAACCAGGGTCAGAATAGGGGAGTGTATGCGGCAGGAACAGGGGGAGAAGGATATTCGCCGTCGACAACTTCGTCCGCGAGGGGATTTGCTACGGCAGGGGCGCCGGTTGGGCGAACTACGACTCCGGAGGGACAGGGCAGTGGTGGAGCTGGTGGTGGAGCTGGGGGGCAGTATCCTCATTTGCCGCAGCAGCAGCAGTATATACAAGGGGAGAATGGTGGGTACTTTAACGGCGGCTATCCTCATCCGCAGCAGCAGCAATACTATAATAGCTGTAACAACTACTCCGGCACCTCCCCCCACCCTCTCCCACCTCTGATCCATGGAGGACCCCACTCAGGCAGCTCCACCTCACCCCACACTGCCGCCACCCTCGCTGGCCTCCCCCTCCCGAACGCCCCACACCTCACCTCCAACCTCACCAACCCCTCAAACTCCTCTCTCCACTCCCAAAACTCCTCCCGCCGGCGATCTCTTCCCCCCGCCCCTGCTGGAGGAGGAATAGCCCTCATTCCCGCCGACGATTCTCCGTATAAACGCTTCTCCGGCATTGGCGGCGACTCCACGACGGGACTGGGGATCGACGGACAGATTGACGTAAACCTGTTGGATGAGAATGATCCTGATGATGGGCTTGCTACACCGCCGCCAGCGGGGCACGGTAGGGCTCATGGGATATTGGCGGGGTTGAGGGGGGGAAAGAGTAATAACAATAGTGGAGTGCTTGTTGGTGCGGGGACTGTAGGGGGTGCGGCTGGGGCCGGAATGGTGGGCGGCCATGGGGGTGATGCAGCAGATACTGGGGGGTTATTATCCGGTGGAGTAAACACCTCTGTGCCACTGGGGGAGAATGCGCGCGGAGTTGGCGGTGGTGGTGGTAGTGCTGGTAATATAGTCGCCGCAGGCACAGTCAAGAAAGAATCTGACTGGCTCGCCTCGCAAAAGCACTCGAAAAAAAAAACCCGCATAATCGCAATAATTGTCGTCCTCATCCTCCTACTCGCCATCGCTGGCGGCATCGCCGCGGGGGTCATCCTCACGAAAAAGAAACCTTCGTCAAAAAGCTCCTCGGACAACAGCAATTCCTCAAATGATTCTACAGACTCTAACGGGAAGAAAACAACAACACCTACTTCCTCCAAGGACACTGGGAAATGGAAAGATTACCTTGATAATCCCGCGCTGCATAAGGTCTTCCATGGGATAGACTACACCCCTCTTGACGCCCAGTATCCTGAATGTCTCCATAAACCCCCGACACAAGCACAGGTCAACATCGACGTCGCTATCATGTCGCAACTCACCACCCGCGTCCGCCTCTACGGCACAGATTGTAACCAAGCAGAGATGGTCCTCGACGGGATTAAAACCACTGGCGTCGACATGAAAATCTGGCTCGGCATCTGGCTCGACTACAACGCCACCACAAACGCACGCTCGCTAGTCCACATGTATGATATTCTCGACAAGTACCCAGCGAGCATGTTCGAGGGGGTAGTCGTGGGGAACGAGGTCCTATTCCGAGAGGACATGACAGCGTCAGCATTAAGCACAGTGCTAAAGGAAGTCAAAACGAATCTCACCGCCAAGGGAATCAACCTCCCCATTGGCACCTCCGATCTCGGCTCGAACTGGGATTCGTCCCTCGCCTCCTCCGTCGATGTCCTCATGGCAAACATCCACCCCTTCTTTGGCGGCGTAGCCGCCGAAAACGCCTCTACTTGGACAATGTCCTTTTACGACACAAACAACCTTCCCAAAGCCAAGGCCGCGAGCATTCGCGGCATGATTTCGGAAGTGGGATGGCCAACGGAAGGGGGCACACTGCAGGGATCGGTGGCGGGCGTGGATGAGTTGAATACGTTTTTGAACGACTGGGTCTGTCAGAAGAACAAGGATGGAACAGAGTACTTTTGGTTCTCGGCCTTTGATGAGCCGTGGAAGGTGATGTATAATGAGCCGGGGAAGGAGTGGGAGGATAAGTGGGGCTTGTTAGATGCGAACAGGAAGATTAAGGCGAATGTGGTGATTCCGAGTTGTAATTAGATGGGCGCGGGTGGATTGAGGTTGTGTAAGGGTGTGCAGAAAGTCTATCAAGTGATGTATGCATTTTCGTTTCTTGCTTTCTTTTCTTCTTGAACCTTTTTTTTTTTTTTGTTTCCTCTTTTTTTGCGTTGGCTGTTGTGTGCATTCTTCATTCTTCATTCTTCTTATAGCTCTTATTCCCCTCGTGTGATTGTGGGTTTTTGTTGTTGTTTGTTTATATAGGTATAGTAAGTAAGGTATTCATGAACTTATAGTATGTTGTTATCTTGATATCCGATTATATCCATGTTGTTTGGTTTTGGTTTATTTTGTTATGTTAAAGGAAGGTGGGGGGGCGGTGTAGATGTGTGGGTTGTATAAGAAAGCTCTTCCCCCCACATGACTAAGCGTATGTGAGGTTATTTTTATATTACCCTGAACTAGTGAGAGTAAGAAACTTATATTTGGAAATCTGCCAGTGCATGGAGAAAAAGGAAATGAGAGCGAATCAAAAGTTCTAGATGGTGATTTTATTTTATCTGGGATAGTAAATGATGTTTCCTTTTTTAAAAAAAAAAGATTTTGGGGCGGGGAATGTTTTATATACTGTACCCCTGGATAGTGGGGCTAGTGACTACTGGATTTGGGGAGGGGGATCCTCGAGTATACTATACCTAGTTTTTTTTTCGCGAAAACAAAAGAGAAAGAGAAAGAGAAAGAGAAAGAAAATAAAGTCAATAACAGCTTGAATGCATAACTTGATATGAGGAAAGAGCGGGTATATAATATACTCCATCTAAGTATTGTATTTGAGGTTTATTTTATTTTATTTTTCTTAGAGAGGTAATTTGCAAAGAGTAGGGGGGTTAGGGTCATAGTTTATCCAAATCTAAAGTACGGATAACCCCCTCCCCTCTCCTTCCCCCGCCAAACCGATATTTATTCTCCTCTATCTATAGAGCTAGAGCTATGTAGCTGCGAGTGGGGGATGTGGGATGTATTGTTTAACATATATGGAAGTTCTAGCATTGTTTGACGGATCAGTAAGTGAGAGTTACGAGGGGACTTTACTGTTGATTAGATTATAAGATATGTTACTTATTATCTTTGGAAAACAAAATTGTTCAATGGGATTATAGACACTATCAATTGCAATGGTCAGGATGAAAATGAGCGAATGTATCTCCAATTTTTTTTTCTCTCAAATTCACTTTATGTACTACTCTCTCTCTCACGCTCTCACTCTCTCTCTACTCAGACTTATTCACTAATGGTGTAGTTTGGATAGATATACGGAGCAATATGGTACAAAGGTAACTCCCCCCCAAAAAATAGGAGGCCAGTTCTCGCAATGTCAGCACTCAATTGTTGTGCTTGAATATATAAATTACCCAATGGAGAGTGAGAGCTTGATTAATACAAGTAAGCAAGAATTATTCATCAGGCAAATCTAGAAATAGCTATCTTCTAAAATACATGTAAAGTTACTAAACAACAGTTAGCTGTTTTTATGTGAGAAATGTCATGTCATTGAACTGTATTCTGTGGGCGTTAGAATAGTCTGAGGATGTCCCCGCAGGATTTTTTTCCTGAGAAGTGAATTGGGTTGGGTTGTTGGGTTATTCCATTTATTTGAATTTTGAGATCCATTCCAATTTCTCTCTCTCTCTCTCTCGCTCTATTTCTCTGCTCTTTCAGTGTATATTCAGTGCAAAGGCTCCCTCTAACCGGACCTCCCTGACCCTTGCTGCGCTATTTCCTAGGTGTTGTGGAGCTGATAGTAACTCTGAAGCAATAAGTCTCAGATGTAAAGTACTTACACGAGATCAAAAACAGACATTACCCTGATCTACTACGGTAGCATTTCTTGGCACATACAACAAAATAACTTATTTCAATGGTCATCATTACAATCCGGCCGGAAGAAATAACCGTACCGTCATGTACACTTACAGGTCTTTAGCAGGAATGGTGGATTGGGTCGGAGAACTAGGTAGGTTGGTATTGACATGAAGGCAAGACGTCTTGAGAGTTGCGTTGCCCTTTTGCGTTTCGTCATATCGTTGAACAACTCCCCAAGAATGCCAAGGCCCATACGGATTCAAAGTTGCCCAAGGTGAGTAGAGTCCTTTTATTTATACGCTGTGATTTGTGGAGAACTTGCTACAAGTATATAGCAATTTCTTGTCATATATTTATCAACACAGAGCATTTTTCTGGTGTAAAGAGTTGTTCAATCGCGAAGGTCATATATGATAGGTAGTCAGCGAGAGTTACTGCCAAGCAGTCTCGCGTCGATAACTGTAACCGCTAGGATCAAGTTTGCCTAGAATACCGAGTGCGCTCACAGATCCCACGGTACCCAACAACCCCACTTCCACTTCACTCTACCTCCTCAACTTTGCTCTACTGTTAGAAATCCCTCCCCCAGAAAACCAAACCGATAGACTCGGTGGCTCTGTCTGCGGCAGAACTCAACGTACTGGAAAAGACAGCTAACCGCAAAACCTGTTATGACCTCAAACTTCCATCGGCCTGCAAGCAAACCCTCCTAGCAGCGGCCCCCTTCCCCTCCCCGTCCCAATGACGCTTCCGATACCCCGATGGCGCCAATAAAGGCCCCAGGAGTTTGGAAGCAAGAGGTGTTCTAGTATACGAAGAGTAACGATTTTGACGGCTGGGACATGGGAAAAACACAGTCCCTGAACATGCATTCTTCCGATTGACCGAGCTGGTGGGGAGGAGTACTAGACGAAATTAAGAATACGAAAAAGAGATCATACCGGATACTGATGAGGCAATTATCTCAGCGCCGGCCGGCTACTCATACACCTCTTAGTCGCCAGTCAGCCCAATGTTTTGATCTGAAACATTCTGTACGGGGATGTTAACCTGGATTATCAAGTTCTAATACCTAAAAACTTTGCTCACAGTGGAAAATGTACCTCTCTGACCTCAACAGACCTCCAGCCTCATGATGACCCCGGGCTTGAAATCCATGACTTGCAGAATAAATGGCTTCGGGAAACGCCTAGATCCCAGATACTGGGAACAAATTCTCCTCCTTCTACACGCCGCGAGTACACCCAGACAAAATGGACCCAGTTGGGCTCAATCCCAAACAGCCGCCGGTGGTATTGTTGATCAACTACCAGCAAACACGTATTGACGGCAAAGACAATGGAGAAGTTGAAATCATTCAACCTCTCCCCGACGTTATAGTGAACGTTCAGTACGACCCCAACAGGAATTTTTAACAAACTTCACAAAATGGCTTTTCCTCAAGAACTTGAACAAATGAGATTCTAGTGTAGGCCCCAAAGCCTTTCATGATCCCAACGCCTATGCTTCGGATCCTTGAAATGTACTTTGAGGCGAACCCGGATACGCTCCCGCATCTGGTTGCAAAACATCAGGCCGATATTCACATGAAGCTCCAAATATAAGAGCAGCAAGGCGGATGCGGAAGCCATAGATCAAGCCTTGAAATCAAAGGCTGTCCAGGCGACTGTAGATGAAGCCCTAGCAAAAAAAGCAAACCAGATTGAACTTGCACAGGTCCAAGCAGATGCAGAAGCCATGGCTCAAGCCTTGAACTCGAAGGCTGGCCAGGCGACTGTAGATGAAGCCCAGCCTAAAAAGCAAACCAGGCTAAACTTTCACAGGTGCAAACAGATTTTGAAGAAAAGACACAACCAGATAGCTACTCTCGTGGGTAAGACTCTATCACGTTGGATATTACGGAGGGTGTTGCGCCAACCAGACTAGTTGATGCAGGTTGTGTTCGAGTCTGAGAGCTCTAAAAAGTCTGCAAATGTAGCCACTGTTTACTTGAATGTTATCGAGTGTCACAAATTTGTATATGTATGCATCATGGTTTATAGAAATTGACCAAAACTTTTGAGGCCTAACTTACGAGACTGATCTGTGTGGTGTACCTATTATGTATGCTCAAGTACAACATTCGTAGGGTCAGCTAGAGGCGTCAACTATATGATATCTAAATGTCACCTGATGCCTGTTTGGTCGGTTTATTCAAACTCGAAAACATGTAGATGTATATACCTAAAGCACAAAGGAAAATACTAATCCCTAAGCACCCACAGCCCAAAGAAAGAAAATAACGATACTCACCTCACGCTCAAAAAAATGACCGATCCATTATCCACCCCACACAGCCATCTTCCCCTCCCGCTCCAATACTACTCACCAGGGTAAAAAAAGAAAGAAAAAAAGTCAAGAATTCGATAAGGAAACCTGTGAAACTCAATACATATGAACATTTCAAGTACCCAGGATTTCAACATTTCGAGACATAAAACACAAAAGTTTTGAAGACAAAGCAAGCATAAAAAAAAAAAAAAAAAAGACTAGAAAAGAGGTGAGATGATATCGTGACACGCAAATGAACACATAAATGAACATAGACTGGAGAAAGTAGTAGATAGATAAATGGCAGCTCCTGCATCCCCCACTATCGCCATTCAGAATCACACAAAACGTTTCCTGCACCTATCACTATACCCAAATGAATTTATCCAGTTCGGCTACATCACACATCTCACATTAGCTTTCCTATTCCCTTGATATCATTCACAAATTAGGATACTCACTAAAACCCTTGTGCCTTTGGCGGATTCCTCCTGTAGCCCAAGAACGTCCCCGGCTCGTTGGGATTCGCAACCAACCCTCCCGCCATCGACGGCCCTGTCATCTGCGGCGCATGAAATTGTGGCGGCGCTGGTGCAGGCGGAGGCGGCGGAGGTGGTCCTCCGTGAACACTTCCCGGAGGCGGTGGAGGTGGAGCTGGGGCTGGGGCTGGAGCGGGATGCGGTCCCATCGGCATATCAACGTGCCCCAGGTGACCCCCGTGGGGTTTTCCTCCATGCCAACTATCCCTATGCCGGCGTTCACGGCGGTCCCGAGGGTCTCGGTCACGGTCACGGTCACGGTCTCGGTCGTCCCTGTCGCGGCGATTATCTCGGTGGCGGTCTCGTTCTCCATCCCGATCGTCTCGGTCACCACGGTCTCGTCTGTCACGGTCTCCGCGACCGCTAGGTTTCCGTCCTTCTCGAATCTTGCTGGATAATTCCACCAGCTCGTCAATATCATCCCGAGTCAACACTTTGAAGATAGTAATTGCATCCGGTAACGGCTTAAATTCATATCCTAGTTCCATCACCGCTCTCTCACTTATAATCTCCCTACTGATCCTCGTCCACCTAGGCTTTTTACCCTCTACTGGGCCCGCACTCCCGGCTCTTCTCCGCTCACCAGCGGGGCGAGAAACACTTCTCCGCCTACGAGGGTCGCCTCTATCACGACTCTTGTCGCGGTCTCTTCGGTCCCAGTCCCTTTCACGCTCTTTCTCCGCCTCGCGATCGCGCAATGCACCAATGGTAGTTTTGACGAGCTTAGGTGCGCCAGCTTCTTCATCACTCAGATTCCGCTCCTCCTTTGATCGGAGACGTCCTTCACCACCTTGATATAGAAACTTGTCGGATAGCTGAACTGGCATGCCGAAGTAATTTGCGTAAGGATTGGGATCCGTGAAGGTCAATCCACCCATGCCTGGTATCAACTGATTCTGAATCATTGTCTCACGATCCATATCGGCATCGTAAACGACTCCGTGATCTACTTCGGTGGCAGCTGGAGGGATGACCGCAACAATGCCTGCCGAGGGATGAAGCGTAGTCTGCTGTGGCGGAGGAGCGGGTGCAACCGCCTGCTGAACTACAGGAGGGGGGGGGGGTGGCACAGGTGCTACTGGCGGCGGCGGTGGTGGAGGAGCTTGTTGCTGTGGCGGAGGAGCAGGGCTGTGAGCGGGAGGTGGGGCGTATTGCTGCTGTGGTGCAGGTGTTGGTACCTGACGCTGGGGTGGCGGTGCTGGTGGAGCTTGCTGTGCTGGCGCGTGGTCCCGGTTGGGAGCCCTATGTGGCGCCCCGGAGGATCCCGAGTACGAAATATCCAATGCGGCTTCCCGTCCGATATTAACCCTTATATTTGTTGGCCGGGAGGTTTGCGCGGGGCCACCTCCTGCCACGACGCCTTCACCTCGGGTACTTCGATGTCCTATATCGGCAGCACTTTGTAAGCCTGACGGGTTTCGCGTCACAGATCGGGAATGAGTATTACCTGTTCCACGGCTAGGGCCACTTCCTCCGCTCACCTCATCGCTTCCATTGGGGTACCGAAGGTAATCATCGTTATAATCATCATATTCATCTTCGTACCAGTCTTTTTGTGGCGCTCTTACCAAAGGTCCTGCACTCAGAGGTTCCCCCCTTTCTGGGGGCCGACTTCGACTCCGTGCGCCAGGACCAACGCTTCGACTCCGTGCTGGTGGTCTTGACCTACTCCGCGGCCTCCCAGGGCCTCCTCCGTGGCTCTCCTCATAGTCTTCAAACGGCGGAGATTGATCCCCTGATCGTCCACGCCCCTGTTGGGCTTGCTCCATGCGATACCTAGCTTCAGCTTGGTCTTCATATGAATAGCGAGGATCCGGAGGGAAGCCACCCCTACTTGGTTGCCTCCCGTGCATGTATTGTCGCCCCCCATAGTAGTCATCGGGAGATGGATCTCTGGTAGATGCTCCAGGCTGGGGGGCATCTGGGTTTCGTTGTCCCTGGGAACGACGAAATTCCGGGGAAGGGGGATAATCACCCGGTGGCGGCGGTGCAGGAGGCTGCCGGAGTATAGGCTTCGGGCCACCAGATGACACTGTGTTCCTGTGCCCAATCCCTCCTGGACCGGGGGGTTCTCGTAGTCCACCACCTAATTCACGGCGGTAGTCTTCTCCTGAAGGTCCTCGCAAGCTAGGCTGGGCCGCGTGCATGGGGACGGGTTGGCCAGGCAAGCCTCCTCTCATGAGCGGATGCGGGGGAAGTGGGTACATATGTCCAGGCGGAGGCCCCGGATATGGCCCATGACCCGGAGGCGGACCATGAGGGGGGCCATTGTAGTAAGTTAAATCATCCGCACTATCGCTTGGGGAAGAGGGTCCCGTACCATACGGGTTGTGGTAATGATGTTGGGTTGGTGGATGACCATAATGTGTCTGGTCTAGAGATCCTGTGGATGCTCGGTGGTCCATTTGATGCGAACGGTATCCGGGCCGCGGTGGGGGAGAATTCGCACGAGGTGGCGGCCGTTGCTGCATCTTCTGCGCTTCTAAAACCAATAATTGACTGGATGTAGGTGTCTGTGTATTTACCCGTAAGTATCTGTGATTGCTAATCGTAGGCAAAATGAGGGAAGAAACTCAAATATGAAAGCAAAGAGCGGATGCAAGTGTTTAGAGGTTGACAAGAGAGAAAGCTCTTACCTAGTAAATAGCCGCGCAAGTAATACGTAATGGCTATGTAGGAGAGACTACTGTTGATGTGTAGTAATTGTATCAATCTTCAAGTATCTACTGCTCTCTTCTCCAATGAATAGAGATCCCAGAGCAGTTTCAACTTATGGGGTAGACAGTGCGTAATATAGCTGTTGGTGAGAGCCAGGGCGAACAAGAAAAATAAACTATTCTCCTTGTATTACACGCCCGGTCAGTTAACTCTTATGGCTGACCTTGTCCACGTAGTCATCTCCTAATACAAATGCAATTTTCCCCAGGTCTCAAGGCGTCCACGCCCTCCTGCGAAATGTATCTTGGTGGAGGTTATGAAACTTGACTCACCTGTTATAGATAGTTTCGGCCTGTGCGGCCTTCTAAGACTTCCGCACGGCTATAGCACAGGAGAGGATGAGTATTGCCTACTGCTGTCAATTGGAGACAGGCGGCAGGTTGCTGAAATGGTTTCTGCTGAAGTCAGTTGACTGGTCGCTGAGAGATGCCAACACAAGTACTTGACAGGTATCTGTGGCAGGTACTCCTTCTATTTGTCGCTTGCAAGAGCTAGCCGAGTGTGTAAATAGGAAAATTAAAGGCCTTAGGGGCCTTGATCTAGATGGAAATATGTCGGGAGTGGCTCGTTGTTGCTCCTTCGTGAGGAATGCGCGGGGTTCCCTTATCATATAAGTGTGACAACGATGTACGGGTACTTTGCAAGCAACCGAAACTCGATGATCTTCTTTTCAGATGAGGTTTCCACTGTCAGAATGGAGAGTTGGAGGGACAGACAAGAAAGATCCTTCTAAGATTGAAGGCCTTGGATCCAAATACATTTAACTCCAACCACTAAGGAGTGCAGTAACCACCCGGAACTCTTATTGGGTCTCGGACAACTTGTTTGTTTACCCCCCTCTTTCTAAGAACTGTGGCGAAGACTTGAGTGCAGCACAGCTCCTGCGTGGTTGGTATGGAGCTTTAGTCGAACACAAAAGGGTGAATGATCAACTCGTTGAGGGTTTTTGATTGAGGTGCGGGGGACGAAAGAGGGGCATGGGCAGCTGGATGCGCAAGGGTATGATATATGATCAGTTAGCTTGTTGCCAACGCAAAGCATCACCCAGGCAACATCGGTCAACTCTCTCATCCCGATTCCTATGAAGGCTCTGGTTCCATGTACAGAGGCCGAACAACTTCAATATACGGCGAGCAGCCATGGAAATGTTAACTCGCGCTGTTACACGCATGTAAAGTACTTGTCAAACAATTTCCTGGGTGCAAAGTTGTATGCTTAGTGCGATGCCAATAAAAATTCCACCGCGGATGAGGCTCGGGATCAAATTTTACCCTTGCATTCTGTGGGGGTGAAATGCCTATATCAAAAGCAAGCAAACGTCATTACGGGTAACCTCCAACCTTAAGTCTTTTATCGAATTATCGTGAAAAAACGCAGAGAAAAACAACTCAGAAGATCTGTGTCCTCCCTAACGCAAGGGACAAGCGTAGATGGTGGTGGTAGGGATACCTGTTCTCACCTACCGTACCCTTCACATACCATGGGAGGACGATGATATCACAAGTCTCACTCCCTCCCGCTGATGAAGAATTTTTCTCCACTTCCCTCCCCTTCTTGGGGAAATAAGTGGTAGCCAGAACATTCGAGTTGCATCAGTGCCATCAGAATAATCCGATAGAAGAGGACAACTGTCACCCAATAGCGAGGAATTTCCCCTAAAGCAGTTGGAATTTGTTTCAGCTAACCTTGCAACCCTGCTCGTATGGCATGCAATTGCGGATTGAGGACTCTTGTTTGTGAACCCTGGGCAATTGGGCGTGCTGTACTGTCCATCGGCATTTTCAACTGTACAAGACGGCAATGATTGGCCTGTGCTTCAATCGACCCGCCGCTCGTCGACGTCGCCAAACCAGTAGGTCCCACCGGGAGCTACCGAGCAGCTAGGATCCGGGCTTAGCCATATCAGCACAAGTGTCTAGATGCCCGTACATATGTACTTAAGCTTTACGTACGAGCTTTGGGAGTTGTGCTGCGGCTATTGGAATTGTCGGGATGCAGGTATATGTATGTTCTGGATAGTCTGGTTGGCACGTTCTGGAAGGCATTGTCAGCACCGCAGATGAGGGATGGGTCCTAGGTAGTAGCTCAACAAATTGCCAATGATGAAGTGTCATGATGATCACTTAGAGGAGCGAGATGCTTCAGCAGAGCTTGAGTTCACTGAATTCAAAGGGGGTTCCTATGATGCAGACCAGCAGCAACAGGCTCGTCAGAATGCACGGGGCGATAAGGCCGAGTGGTGGGGGGCATTGGAGCATTCACGGCGAGAAGCGTTTGGGAGGAGCAGACTGCTTAGAGGCCTAGGGTGACTTGGGCAGTGTTGTGCACTTACTAAGACCCCCCCAGCGGCCAACCAGACTACCCCCAGCGTACATCCAACACTTCGCGAGACTTACATGCCCAGCCAGCACTTCGCCCCATGGCAATCCATCTTCACGGCCGTGTTCACACCTCTCTATGCGATGCGCTCACTACGACTAACTGCATTGTCTACAGTACCACGGACTCCACACT
Organism: Terfezia boudieri ATCC MYA-4762; assembly: GCA_003788615.2. Lineage (NCBI taxonomy): Eukaryota > Fungi > Ascomycota > Pezizomycetes > Pezizales > Pezizaceae > Terfezia > Terfezia boudieri. The sequence continues at coordinate 131,915 of ML121570.1, read as the reverse complement.
ACAAGTCAATCTAGAGTAACGTCAGCCTCATCATCTTCACGCCTGTTAGCATGTCACCTCCAGTCTTAAACCGAAAATTCCGCCTCCACACGAGGCTGTCCTTTATGCTCACCGACTACCTGAAGTGGGGTCATTTTGTTATCATGGGGTCATTTAAAAGTGTCAGTCATTATGCTTGCACCAAACCCTCGTATGGTTTATAGTTCAATCTGACTGACCCAGTGGTGGGTTGTGTGAGCGTACAACTTCATGTAGCTTGATGCAATCAGACTCACGTACATGTCACTCTAACGATGTTTGGGCGCGAGCTTGTGTTTGCTGTTGACCCAGGGACTGGAGCCCATGACGCTTGACCACGATTTGGACCCAGGAGCTGTTGATAGGAGAATGCAATTCCGCTAACCGTCTACGCCCCGTTGCACGTTATCATTAAGAGCCCAGCAGCAATTCCCCCGATCATACAACCTACAGTTGAGGCTGCTCAGGCATGGCATCGTGCCTCATTCATTGATCATGCCTATACCTCACCTACTCCCCGGTAAAGCACTCCATACATGTGAATTCCCATATCACAGGATTAACCGATAGAGACCAATAAGGAACCAGGATGAGTCCGCCATTCTGTTACCTCAAATGTTCTTCCAAACGAGGTAAATACGTTGCCGTAGAGAGACTACGAAACCGGGGAATCAATTACGGGCGTCCACATCACCGGAACTGCACTAATATTTTCTTTTGTCGGCCCCAAACCCCTTCTCCTCCCACAAGATCCGCCCCACAGAATCCTGTCACCAACAGAGCTACTCCTAGTGCTTAATTGGCCACTAGATGCAGATACTCCACCTGCTGTGTATCCCAATCTATCACCGTCATTCGAGCTTTCGGTCTCTTTGTTGCTCTCGCTCGCTTGCAAGACGCAAGCAGAATACCTCCATTCGTCTAGTTTTGCAAGCGGAGAGGATATGCATGACTAGTCACATTCAGTGTATACAAAGCAGCAAGTACGCAATTTCGAATCCAGAGACAAAGAAAGCAATAAAAAATATATTCTACAAACAGAATGACATACTAACCTATATTTCCTCAAGTTTTGATAACCGAATAGAAATTAAATATGACACATCATCAGATGGAGATCCGAACGGAGCAGAAGTCTGTGATGGGAAAAAATATTGATAAGGGAGTATCTATAATCATTGTGTGAGGTCATCTAAACGTCAAGATTATACCAGAGTCCTCACAATCGCTCCAATAGGATCAGAAGTACTGTTACTTATGAGAAGCCCGTAAGCTTGGTTATCCAACCACTTGTTGATGAGAATACAGCACCTTCCTTTAACGCATCGATACTTTCAGGCTCACCTGGGGTATTCCAAGTCGCTGTACTCATGTACCAACAAATTCTCTCCGATGATAGAATAAGAATAGTCTGGTGGCACATATACAGTACAAAGTACTCATACATAATTTGTCCCCAAGCACTATTTTATAAAAATAGGTGTAAATTCCTGCCGCACTAGGAGTCGCTCAAAAAGTCGCTCAATATCCCAGGTTGCAGCGTTGTTAAGCTCATGCCGGCGAATCTGCAGGGGCACAATGTTCCATGCGTTCTCGAAACAAATGTACAGTGCTACTAGTACAGAGACCCAGTAATACTGTTCCAGACGACTGGCAGGGGTGTCACAATTCGAACGAGATCCAGAGTGTCTCACGATCTAGGGCAAGGGATCTAGATAACAGCGCTGCATTAAGCAAAAGAAAGACTACTCAACTGCTTTAAATTGACGCTCGCTATATAATGGTAGCTGGAGAGGCTCGGGAATTTATGGTATAGGTACCGTATATTTCTTTTGCAAACTTTTTCTACACCCAGATATCTCGCAATATCACGTGCACAACCAGCCTGAGTGACACCAGGCGTTAGGGAAAAGGCTGATTATTCAGAAGGGGGCAGATGCTTATGATGTTCAAGCTCGAGAGTTCAATGTTTCTTAGTCTGGTTAACCACTCTAATAAACACGATTAAAAACCGGCTAGGACGATGCTGAAACTCTCGGGCGTGTATGGAGCGTCAGAATCCATGATCAACCTATGATTATATCACCAGAATGCTTATTTTATTATTGTGACTGTTCAGGTTTCTTTGCCATACCGTTCAGCCTAGGTATGTACATATTTGAAATATATCTCAAACCCAAACAACGGAGCTCACCGGCAATTCACAACTTTCATCACGTTGGTGAGATTTTGGTGCACCCAAGCTTCGAAGTCAGCGGCGAGGCTAATATACTGTACATAGCTATTTACAGAATCATATCAACTCTATTGTTCCATGAACCACTCTGCAATGGTATTATATTCCAATGCTCTCATGGCTGCTACTATGCCATTATGGATATGGCGTAGTTGATACCCGTTGGCCCCCCCACTCCCCGCGCATATCCACCCCGCTGATGCCTACACTACCGCTGTCTTCATTAGGCGGATATGGCTTGTGCTGCAATGTGGATAATACCCTCCGCTCGTTCCTTTTCTTTGTGATCTCCTCTCCTTCTCCTCCATCCCTTTTCACTACCACTGTAGTGATTATTCTCTTCAGACGTCGCAAGTCTGACTGATCCTGGAGATCGTCGATTGTTGACCTTTTATCCTTTTAAATATTATTAATTTTGGAGCTGGGCTTGATTCGTCTGTCTCTTTCTACTCTGAGCATTCCTTTCTTTTCTATTGGACGTTCTGTGGAGCTTTGATTCCCCTGTTTTCTTTTCACAGCAATATCTAGATACTCGATTTACAATTCTCGCATCTGGTTCGCCGGAGTACTACTTGTATTCTCCCATCTCATTAATTACTCTTTCCTCATATACCAATATCTCCATATCATCATCAGCAAAATGCATCTCACAGGTTTCACCGCAGCCCTTACGGCACTCACCCTCAGCCTCCTCTCCACCCCATCCTCTGCCCACCTCACCACATCCGGGACCATCGTCCGCCGCAACTCCACATACCCAAGGCTCGCCCCTACCACCCGGTATTCTGAGCAAGCCTTCATCGGGACACACCACTCCGCCATGCTCCGCACCCACAGCAACGGCTTCTCCCTTTCTGGAAACCAATTCCACAATATCACCGTGCAACTCGACGCTGGAGTGCGCCTACTCCAAGGCCAGACCTTCAGCATAGGAAACGATATTCGAATATGTCATTCCAGTTGCGCATTATTAGACGGTGGTTCCATACAGGATATCTTAACCGAGGTTAGCACCTTTCTCAAACGATTCCAGGGCGAGATAATTACGTTCATGTGGACGAATCCCGGTGGGAATGTCCCATTGTCAATGATTGACAGAGCCTACAAACGGGCGGGGTTGGATAGTATCAGCTATGTCCCCCCGCATACAGAGATGAACCTCACCGACTGGCCGACTATGGAGGAATTGGTTCTTGCAAACCGCAGAGTCGTCACGTTTATAGACACTGTGATAAACCAGACAGAGGTGCCATATATTTTGCCAACATGGAGTTTTGTCCGGGAGACCCCCGCGTTCGTGACGGACGATCATAACTTCGCGTGCGGAACAGGGAGCGACCAGAGCCCCCCGGGGCAGAAGTTGGCGATGGTGAATCATGTACTTTATCAGGATAGGGTCCGCAGTGGACAGAGGTTTCCGAATGTGCAGAAGGCGGAATTGACGAATGCCGCCACAGGGAAGTCAGGGGCGCTGTTGAACCATCTAGATACTTGTTACAGTTCGTGGAACCGAAGGCCGAATTTTGTCATGGTTGATTTCTTCGATAGGGGGAATGTGTTCCTCGCGCAGGATGTTGTAAATGGATTGGTCCCACACCCAGCAGGCACTACCCCCGCGTCGTTACACAAGAGCGAGAGTGACAGCGTGGCGAACACGCAAAGTCCGTTTATTACACTGTCCGAGCTGCTGAAGGAGCAGCAGAAGGAGAAGGAGGAACAGGCATTTAAGAAGGAGGTGGAGGAAGGCAGGAAGAGAGCGGGGATCACGGAGGACCAGGTGAAGAATGGGCAAGGACTGGCGGTGTTTACGTTTACTAGGACCAACCCGCCGTTGGTTGAAGAGACCCAGGGCGTGGTTAATGCGGGGGCGAATAGAGCAGAGAGGAGCGGGGTGCAGTGGGGTGTGATGATGGTGGGGATGGGGCTGGGGTTCGTGGGGGTATTGGTTGGCTGGTAGGTGGGTGAGGGAAGTAGGTGAGCTGGGTGGAATAGGTGGAAGAAGTTGTAATTATATATATATGTATATGTTTGGTCCTTATGTTGGTTTATGGGAGGTTTTTGATGCCCTGTTAGATGTTATGAAGCCGATCAAAGCGATTAGCTAGGCAGTGCGAATATTGTGAAAGAATTCACAGAGTAAACTTTTATTTAGATTGTGGAAGGCAAGAAGAAGTGAGGTACCTCATATCTCGTGATCTCTATCACATTCTCGCCATCCAGCCCTCGAAATTTGGTGGTAGAGCTGTTTAAGTACTGAGTCAATGGCATAATGCAACCAGCTTCGTTACCCTCAACAAACGTATAGAAATATGTAATACAGAGTAGGAAGAGTATATCTATTATCGACAGAGGCTATAGGTAGGGATTATGCATACTCAAGCGAGTCTGCAGACTTGAAGCACCTACGGCCTATAATCAAAATAGGCCAAAACAATACCTGGCTCTGTTTGTTTTCTTGCACCTCTGGGTTTAGTTCTGGTCATCCAGAACTTGCTTGGTATATACAGCATGGATAGTCGATTTACGCTCCGCCAGACATTCCTATAATGTGTTGTTTTCAGTGTTTAATTATATAGCTTACCGCTCCTCGTCATGCTCTGCGTTAGCTTTCGTTCGAATTAAATTGTGAAAGCCTAGGGGTACGTTGCAAGTCATTATCAGTCATTAGCGTGATTGAATTGGTAGGTCAACGGATTATGTATTTATAACACACATACATACTCGTAGCGGGGTAAACATGCTCCTTCAAACTATGTGCACTTTGTACTACACTGGGCCTGGGTGGTTACTAAGTTCAGGGTAACAGGGGAATATGATTTTAATTGGGCAGGTGTGGAATAATATTTATATAGGAAGCTTGTGGTAGTGAAAGAAGTGGTAGTGGCGGTAGAGATATTATTAATAAGGTCTCTACTTATCATATAGCCAAAGGTGAGCCAGCTTCTCTCAAGGTATGGTTTTGAGGGTGAAGGGGGCGGCACTGATCTATTCGCGGCCCTCAACAACAAATAGTACACTGGTGAAAAGGCAGTAAGAGCCCTAGTGTCAAGCCTCAGAATACCCAGAACTGCCTGTGTGGTTGAGAATGTACAAAACTGCAACAATAGTATTAACAAACCCCCAAAATCTCTAGGGAATGACGGAACATTTTTCCATGCCTTCTCTAGCATTATATATATTGTACTAGTAAAGTCCTAAGCTATGATACCATAGCACATCAAGTCAGTCAATGAGTGGTCAAATATATATATGAGTCTGGCTGTAATTCCAAGTCTCATGTAAGATTTGTAGATATTATTCTGCTCATTATTAGAACAGTTCTATTTTGCAGAAGCTGAGCTTGATCATTTGTGCAGGCGTACATACGACTATCTAACTATGAGTGAAATGCCCACAAGCTTACAAGCCTACGACACAGTAAGCGAGGTTTTTGCAATGGAATGTTTGGATTCTTGGGTCTGCTGTTAGTCAAATTGGCTACTTCAATCGAGATTGATGGTAATTACAGGGCAACTAATTGGCCGGTCTAATTGCACACATGGTCTCACTAGCCGCGGACACATGCGTTGAAGGCTGTAGGTACGCGCAATATATACTTTGTTTACCACTTGTTTGTTAACTTTCTGCTTATATATATGGTAGCAGTTTGCTGTGTGTATGGATGATGGCCTAGGTAGATATAAATAAATGGTGTCGACGTCGTAGTTAATTGATTTGGGGGACGGTTGGGGGTGAGCCCCGCTGTAAGAAATGGTATGCCGTTACCAACCAAATCGCTATCTCTCTCCCACTGTGTCTCGTAACCATATCTCCCCCCAACCACATCTGCTCTACAGCCTGGGTAGAGTAAGATGAAAGCCTTTAGTTGCTACTAATAAGTAGGCGTCGATAGGGCACACTCCAGGCTGAAACCGAACATGTCTCGCAGGTCGCAGACTGGGGCCGCACTGTGCCTCATGCAGGCTGGCGATTGTGAATTGTGTGATATTTTGGAGACGAGATATTGGGTGTGTACCAGTGACCGGGGCAACACTCAGTCAAGCCGCAGATACGAGCTGCGGTGCTCCATTCTGCCAGGGATGGCATAACCAGGCCATTCCTTCTTTGTTCTGCAAGGAATCGAAACCGTGCCACGGCGGATTGATCGTCACCTGGTGGCCGATGGATGGCGATACCGAGGAGATTAGATGAAGGACGGCAGGAGAAGCCTGGAGGTAGAAGTACAGCAATTCTCTTCTCTACTGACATACCCACCCTGGGAATGAGACAGCAGGTGCCAGTGCCAGTGTCCGAGTTGGCGCTTTCAGCATCATTGAATCGACTCTATATATATCACGATCATAATTGGGCTAGCCGATCGGATCACTGCTAGAGCCAGCGAAGTGCGTTGGATTCCCCTCTTTCTGTCTTCTCATGCCAATTCTCGCGATAATTTCATCTTTCCAGACATTGTTTCACCTGGTCGTCTGCTAGGATCCTGGCTGCCTCGTACCGGAGCTAAGCCTTTCTCAACTGATCGAGACTACAGATTTGAAAGGGAGTACGATTGGAAGTTGCGCGGTCGACTGCAGCCGAGATAAACAACCACCCGGTGTTTGGTGTCACCTGGCGATTACAGCTTCTCTGCACATGCACATGCATTGATTTGGCAGCACATCATGCAATAACAAGAAGAGACGCCGTGCGCTGGCAGAGACAAAGAGCATATACCGACACATATACCCAGAGAGTCAGGGACAAAGAGGCGTTATAGAGTCGGGCACAACGAGGAGGGGATCAGATACGACGGCGCGAGTGTATTGGCTCGGGATTAGACGAAGCATACCGGACTGCGCATACCAAATCGATTACCACGGTGGACACAGTCAGTGCTCCTTACGCCATTCCCGAGAATCTCACCAGATCAACTCCTCAAAAACACCCCATATCGACCGGCAGTCATACCCACATACCCATACCAAACATGCCTCTATCAATATTCTCCCGCAGGAAAAAACACACTCACGCCCTCCCTTACACACCCCCCTCCCAGCTTCTTCAACCTCCGGGCCTAACATCCCCTCAGGAATCAAACGCACTCTTAGCAGCAGGCCTCGCTTTTCAAAACCATAACCCGAACCCACAGCTTTCCTCCTCAGCGGCTGCAGCAGCGCTCAAATATGCCGCCTCGCAACCCCCAAACCCAGCGACTGTGATAGGCAATATTCCCACAAAGAGGATGAAGAGGGGGGGTTACAGCAGTACTAGTGGGAGTGTTAGTGGTGGAAGTGGGACTGGGGCGAGGAGGAGTGGGGTGCAACTGGAAAGGGTGGGGAGTAATGCGAGTTTGATGAGTGAGAGGAGGTTTAGGAGTAGTGATGGTGCGACAAGGAGAAGTGTCGGAGGTGATGGAGGGAGTTTGAGCTCCATGGGTAGTTGGACGAAAAGAAAGCATTGGAGAGGGGGAAGTTTGGATAGTGGAGTGGGGAGTTATAGTGGAAATTATGCATATGGACACCAAGTGCCGCCACCGGTGCCGGAGATTCCAGAGATATATAACCATCGAAGTCATGGCCATGCGCATCAGAGACAGATCAATTGGCAGGATAATCAACATGCCCCGCCACGGAGTAATATAAATGCAAGACGGAGACTGAATGGTACACATATGCATCACGCCGCCACAGGGATGAAAAATTGCGCTACCTGCCACTGTTCATGCCACTCATCACTTCCCATCTCGTCTACATACCAACAGGACGAAGTGGAGGAGAATTACGACAGACTCTCCCTCGACTCAATCCCCGCAGCCTCAAAGGCCTCTCGACAGAGATACTCCGGAGAGTACCCTGATAATCATATGTACAACTACAACCACAACACTTACTCTGACGAAGAAGGTGAGAGTATCATATTATCCTCACATTCTGAAGCTCCTCGTCCACTTCTCCTATTTAAACAACCGAGCACCAGTTTACGAGGGAACCCCTCCCGACCGAGAACGACAATCGCCTCACTTGAGATTACCTCACATACATCCCCACTGCCGAAGAATATCTTCGGCTCGCTAAGGACATCTGTTACCGACAAGGCCCCACTTCCCACGCCTAAGGGTGGGGTAAAGAGGTATCCTAGCGCAGGGGTTGGGGTGGAGAGGAGTGGGAGCGGGGTAAGTAGTATCCGAGGGAATACGATGAGGTTTGAGATGCTACCTACCCCCAACGCTAGTTCACCAGAGAGTGTTGGGGGTCGGGTAGAGCGCTGGGGTACTGTAAAGAGTAGGTGGGGTAGTATTGACGGGCGAGGGGGTCCCCCCGGAAGGCGAGTAATAGTAGCTGGCGCGGAGTTTTCTCCACCACAAACTGTTAGCCCACAGGGGAGTGGTCATGAAAATGAGAATAATCGACGGAGGGGGAGGAGGAGGGGCAGTGGTGGGAGTACTAGTAATAACTCCGGCATGCAACTCCCTGATTCCATCCAGGGAATTATTTCCCCATCACCACCTGCTAGAGGCAGGAAGCAGCATCACCACAGAGCCGCGAGCGGCCATCCGCCGCCGGTGCCGGCGCTGCCGACTTATTTGAGTATGAATTTACATGGATCGCCGTCCCTGAAAAGTGTTATAGCGAGAAGACAGCTGCCATATGTCAGTGGCGATGGAATTGTCGAGGAGGAACCACCGGCGTTGAAAGCAGCTAGGGATGCGGTGGGGAGGAAGAAAGTTGTGACAGAGGATGAGAAGGAAAAAATCAATAGTGGGAGTGAGAGTGATGTGAAGGCAGGAAGAAGCAAGTATGGAGTTAAGACGGAGGGGGGAAGGAAGGTGTGGGTTCAACTTGAGGGTGTTGAGGATAAGCATATACGGCCAAGGGGACTGGGGATTTTTGGAGATGGTGTTAAGGTGGGGAGGCAGGGGAAGTTGGTGGTAGATCATTCTGAATCAGACGAGGAAATTGGCCATGATTGTACGAGACATGCGGATGCGGACGGGTCTGTGGTTCTTCCTGAGCATCATCATAGGATTGACTTAGAGCCTTCCCGTACACCGCCATTGACAAGCATTCCTAAAGAACAGGAGCGAGAGCCAGTACCACGAAAAGAGGGGTCCCTGAAGAAACTGATACAGATACCAGTAAACCAAAAGCCGATATCTACAAAATACAAGGAAGCATCAAGTGGAAGCAGTAGAGGTTCTTCCCCCGAGGGCGAAGCGGAGGTCGACTTCCACACCCCCATTGCGGTTGCCACTGTATGGGAGAGAGGACATTACTCTGCTCCCAACCCTCTCACCAAAACTACGACCCGCCCGCCAATTCCCCCCGTGGAATTACCCCCCAAAACAACCACCGAGACTCTACCATTACCAACGCTAAATATCCTCCCGTCCACCCCTCAGGCCCCCGAACACCACGACCGAACTGCCACCCCCTCCCCCACAAATGAATCCGCAAAAGCCCAAAAACACCACCTACGCGTGATACCCACTAGGGAGATTCCAATCGCAATTCACGATCCTCTCCCGAGGAAAGGTATCATGAAACAATCGGGCGTGAAGAGGGGCGGGGTGAGTGAAGGGAGGGGCGTGCAGTTTAGTGAATCGGCTAGTGAGATTGAGGTTGTTGCGGAGTATGAAGAGGATGAGGAGGATGAGGAGGATGAGGTAACGATGGGGGGAGGAGAGAAGTTGAAGAAAAAGAGTGGCGGATTTGCGAGTTGGTTTAGACGAGGAGGGGGGGGGAAAGAAAAGAAGAAGGAAGCGGTGCAGAAGAAGGGGAAGTTGAGTCGGAGGAAAGACAAGGATGTCGCTGTGCTAGGACCAGGAACAGAAGTAGCTATGGGTGTGGCAGTGGTCTCGCCTCCGCCATCATCGTCAAATTCATCAGGGGAACTTCTATCTCATGTAACTGAGGGAACTGTAGGGAATCTTAGTCCTGTGCCTGAGATCAAGGCGCCTGAGCCCAAACCTGAGCCTAAACCCGAGTCTGACCACGCTGTCGATATCCAAGCTAAACCACCCACAGAATCACAACAGGGCTTTCCAGGAACTTTCCCTGAGGAATGGCCGCAGCAACCTGAATCATCATCATCAGCCTTCACCACTACCCCCGTGGGGGGCTCTTTCGCCGGTGTTGAGATCACCCCATTATCATCTTTATATCCATCTACTTCCCACCGTCCACCGCCTACTTGCGACGATACAGACGGGGGAAGTGAGTCTGGGATATCGATATACGAGGACGCACTGGAGGAATTTCTGTCGAGCTCGCCTACGCCTGTCGTAACCGTGATGGAGGATATTCCCCGCCCAAAATCGCCGCCCTCGGCGGGACTGCCGAATATGCATGATGCAGCGGGGCCATTCTCCTCCTCAACCACTGCCTCCTCCGTGCATGCACCGCGTAGCATTCTATCCAAATCACTCCGCTCAGCAACACCTACTTCCATCTCAACCTCAACTACAACCACTTCAACCACCTCAACCCCAGCAAGCGCTAGCTCTACTCGCAAGAACCGCAACCGCAACCGCAATCGCAACCTCAACAACAGCCGTAGCCCCTCTCCCCCAACATCATCATCGCCACGTGGCCGCTACGCCCTACCCCCCGCCGCCATAACTCCTAGAACAAAGGCCCTGATGGACGAGCGCCGCCGACAGATTGAAGCCAGAAAAGCAAAGGGCAGTACATCACATACTCAACCTCATATACGACCGATGAGTGAGTCCGATACAGAGACAGAGTTCCAACGTGAAGAAGCAAGGGGGAATGGAAAGAGACGAGGTACGGGGGGGTTAGATCCGGGGATGACACTGAATAGTCATAGTGCTGAGGGGAAGCTGTTGAGTAGAGCTTCGTTAAGGACAGAGCCTCGCGCTCCTCGCCCTCCTCACCCTCCTCCTGTTGAAACCACTCCAGCGAAATCTTCTTTTTTGGGGTTTGGCGGTGGGAAGGACAAAGCGAAGGAGGAGGATAAGCATCGGCTTAGAAATTTACATGGGCATCATCAAAAGAAATTCTCCAGCCGCTTCAGCAGAGACTCCGACTCCGACTCCGACGATGAATCCCCTAGTGGTGTACGAGGAGGGGAGTTTGAGAGTAGGTTTGCAGCTGACTCTGACTCTGAAGCTGTTGAATCTAGCGAGGATGCGGGGGGGACGGCTGGGGAGAAGGAGAAGGAGATAGCTGTGAGGAGGTTGATGGAGGTTATTGCAAAGAAGAAGGGGGTTGCGTTGACGGTTGATCTTGATACACCTACGAGCAATACAGTTGTTCATGAGGAGGAACCCGAGGAAGAGGAATCTGAAGATGAACTTGTTACAAGCAACGGAACCGTCGGGGGCGAAAAAAATCGAAAGAGGAAGATGGGGAAGAGATGGGGGATTTTTAAGAAGGAGGCAGGTTATCAAGGTAATTCTCATCGTGGCAGAGTGGAGAAGAGAGAACAACTACCAGTGATGAAAGCGGGAGAGATGGAAGATAGCGTGGGGGGGAAAGGGGATGAGCAAGAGGGGGAGAAGGATAAGGGGGGTAAGTTTAAGAAGATATTTAGCCGGGGGAAGTAGATGATTTGCTTAATACATACTTAGCCTCGATGCTTTTTTGGGGGGCTCTTGTTTTGTGTTTTTTTAGATGGATGGTTTGTTTGTGTTTTTTTGTTTATTGATGACACTTTAGCGGTCTCGGTTTTTCTTTTTTTAAGAACGGGGTTAAGTTTGTGTTTATGTTTGCTAAGGGAGGTATGCACACGAGAAGAGGAGATGAGTAAGGAGCTTGAGAGGATAAGTATTAGGTAATGGTAACAGTAATGCATGATGATAGAAATGAGTATCTTAACCTTATGGTCATGGTTTTAAATGATATGCGTCCTTTGATGCTGTATAGAACTTATGGTTTTTCGAAGATCCCGGGTTAGCTTAGTCTTGTCATGACCATGAGTAAATAAACCTGCCCAAAACCGTCGGCCACAGCATACACTCCGGCCGGATAGTTAGAGGATAAGAGAGTCAGTGGTTATGGTTACCTGATTAGATAGCTTTCTATCAATGTGTGAATGCCAACCAGCAATATCCTGTTTGTTTTACCCTGAACTAGAATAGGAGGAAGACGAGGAGGGTTTTTTTTTTTTTTTTTTTTTTTTTTTTTTTTTTTTTTTCCATTCCCCTCACGCCCTCTAATATTTAAAGTTTCTAGGGTGCTTCGTAGAATTATGTTAGCAAACGAGGCTTATCAAAAGTCTTTGCTCCCTCTTACGCTCGAGCATAAACTTGGAATAAATATATATATTATATATTTTTTTGTGAATTTTGGTCCCGGTTTAAACAATGAAATTATTTTATAAGATTATTAGGAAATAAAGTCCAGTTTCGGTCAATTCCCGTGGCTTCGTTGCTACAAAGTACAAACCACCACTGGCTATCGTGTGCTAAGTACATGTACATGTCAACGACCTCTGGTCCCGGTTTAATTTCATACAATTTACAGTTTTGAGAATTTAATCCTCTTGTGACAAACCAGTACAGTAAGTATACGGAGTAAATAGTATATGAATTAACCCATTCATTATTGGGGGGGGGGGGGGGAAAGAACCCAATGAGAAGAACGTGCATATGTTCACTAGCACAGACATCTTGTATCTGCCGTAGGCCACAAGTCCGCTCTGGTGATGTTCCCGGGCGTCTTCGAGGCCTCGCACCATACTTATGCCTCTTCTTCACATCAGTATCCCTCAATCGCTTACCGTCTCTCAATCTTTATCTCCACCTCTCTTTGATACCCAATTTCAAATCCCAGCCTCGCTGGACTTCTCGTTGCTGACTGCACGTGGTCCCTGGCAGATACTACATTCGACTTCAATTCTTTGGAACTTGCTTTCCCAATCCCATATCCATATCCATAGCTGAATACTCCGTATATTCTCCTCTGATTCTGTTCGAGAATCAGAGGATATCCCGGGGCTAGCTCCGGAAATTCGCTTCAACCCTTTCCCCTCCGGCTAGGGTGTTGGTTATTGTAGTGCTGGTTGTGAGCTTTGATTATTTAATTCCACCGCATTGCGAAGGCATGAGTGGCGGGGGAGGCACGAGAGGCGCTGGTGATTGTCAGTACCGGGTTGGCCTTGCAAGTCAATTTCATATTTGCCCACCATTGTTTCCTGTGCTTCTTTGTCTTATTCGTGGACTAGAATGCCTTGAGTGCTAAAGACAGAGAAGGACCCATCAGCTAGCTTGCTCAACAAGGAAGATGGTTGCAAAAGCACCCGGAACGGAGGCACAGATGATCGCAATGTTAATTTCGATCATTGTCCAGATGTTAATTGGAACAGCATTATATAAAGCATCCTTGCTCTCTGTGTAAATTTGGATAGTCTATGCATATTTCCTCGCAATCGTTAGCAGCTGATACAATGCCAGATTCAGCTTGTAATTTTATTGGTTCAGGTCCACAACAGGAAACTAACGCATAACCTAACGCAGCTTGCCACACAGGCAAAGGTACCCATAATAGAGACCCCAATCGATGCCACCTTCTCCATTTCTTGGCCTTCGAACCCTCCACAGGATCTTGACTAGCAGAAACAGAATCCAAACGTCGGTCATACTGTTGATCACTGATGTCGAGTAGAAGAAGGCTATCGAGTTGATGCAGTTTCTGCCCGACAGGAAGATATTCCAATTCCCTTCTATAAGGCTGCATTGGGTGAAGACTATCACCATGCACACGCAGAGAAAAAGACCGTCAGGAGAATTATAGTGTACTTTGTTGCTTTGCGGAAGAAGTCGAAGGCGCTTCGCCCTATAGTGAGAATTGGAGTATGTTAGATATTATGGGCTTCCAAGAGTCCACCGGGGACGGGGTAGAATTACCAAGGCGGAGGTAAAATAACAGGATTGAGCACTTAATACAACTATACAATGATATAGACATTATTTCAATTGCCAGCACACACTTCAATGCTGGCTCAAGCCATCCGGGTTTCTGTTCTAGGCCTGGAAATCCCCGTGCCATATCGTGTTGATAATCCTTATAACTCCAAGATATATAGTATTGAACAGTCTGACTCAAGCGGAAGAAATGCTCCTTTTGTAATAGACCAGGTAGTGAACCACCCTGGGAAACGAACCAACTTACCTAATTTGTATGGGAATAGTCCCCTGGGGCCGTTACGAGTATTGGTATCAGGGTAAGTCCATCTGATCCGCATGCACACACTGTGCTATGAGTCCTGCCACGGAGCACGAATTCATTTTGATGGTCTAGACATAAGGCACTACGTTATTGATAGCTCAAGAAATTTTGCGGTGGCGATGATGCATTTACAAAACCCTTTACCCTTACTTGAGAAAGGTTTTGTAGTGTCCCTCACCAGGAGTACAAGGAATATCTCAACCGCCTGTCCCCCCACACGCCGCCACGAGGCGAGAAGAAGGGTAAGGTCCATCCAATGTAGGGATATTCCATGATTGTTAGCCATGTGCTAGAGCTGCGCCCATTTACCCGTTACATGTTTCAAGCAGTTGCAGGTCAACCCTATGCATTTGCTCTTCACTCTCTGATGGAGTTTGGACATTGGTGAAACACCAGCAGGGCCCGGCCGGGCTGGGGGAAACCTCATTTGAGAGTTGTAGAAAACGTCACATAGTAGTACACAATAAACTCGGTTCGCTCATAGTACCAGCCATAAATATCCCTATGAAAGAATATAGAAAGCCTCTTCAACATCCTCTAAGTAATTTCTCATAAGACCATTCACTTCACTCATGCCGTGACATACATATTTCACTTCTAAAACTATGCCTAGCCGGAACCAGCACTTAGGTATACCTACCGTCCCATATTCTGGCAATCCAACGGCCTACTTTCCCTACAGTGAAGTTTCTCTTCTAAGTTGGTTACTCAGATCCGGATCCATCCGCGAGCGCGACCGAAACTTAAGCTTTGCAGAACTAGCAAACCTAGCTGTTTGGACATCATCAGATGTCCAGAGGTTCGAAAACAAGCCAAGGAAGCCTGAATTAGTGCTTTGTGTTGACTTTTCGTTAGCGGTAATTAATGCATATGTCCACCTAGAATGATAATTTGTTCGTTTTTAAATTAGGCGAAATCCATTAAATTTATATTTGCAAACTTTTACGTCCAACGCTTACATCGGTCCCAAAAGAATTATAAGCTTAATATCAAATATAGAGTTCTGATAGTACCCACTAGGGTAATAGGCCTGATAGCATGCGGACTTGGCATTTGTATATAGAGACTCCGGGAGAGGAGCATGAGAGGAAGAAGACAGAGAATGAGGACGTGATCTTACTGGGAAGTCGGTTTACATTTTATGGTCCTCATTGAGATCCAGCATGATTACTGATGTTGTTAGTTAGTTGTTATATATAATGTTTTTTTTTTTTGATTTGTAACATACAGATAGGTGGCAAAAGGTTTCATACCCTGCAAAGCATACAACAAATATCTTATCCGTTTCCCATACAAAATCCCCAACTATATAGCGTTTGGGCCTCTTTATGCAGGGGGGTATGAAACTTTTTGCCACCCAACTGTATATGAATATCCTGGCAGGTTATTTTACATAAGAGGCATTGCATGAATTCTAGATCTTGGATTCAGTCGATCCCTCCACTTTATTAAAGCCGGTCCATAGGCTCACCCTGAATGTGACTTCTATGTACGTATCGAACTGCAACCCAAAAGCACCGCATCACCAGCAAATCAATTATGATCCCAACTCAGCAAATTGCACCTCAATTCTAACCCGAACCCCCACCCTACCTCCCCCCCCTACCCCCGCGCCTCACACCACCCCCTCGAGAAGCAAAACACATTACAACAACCCATCCCACCGAGGTACTCACCTACCGACCTCGAAACAGCAACCAAAACCATCCTCGAGGGCCAAAGAGTAAGGAGTTACTAGGTTTGGTCGTGTGCTTTTGTTGAGATTGTGCTTTGTCTGGGGGCTGTTGTGGGGATGAGGGATAAGCAGTTTACGAGGAGTGCTTAAGGGTTGACTTGGAGTTTTGGGGGGATGGAAACGTTAAAGGGGGGGGCAGGCAAGTGGTGGGGCTTGGGCAGGGTGGATATGAAGGGAGAAGGTTTCCAGTCTAGGTACAAAGAAGTGGGGATATCTATGGGGGGTGAGTATACCAAAAAGGGATTGATTCTGGTAGAGTATGGGCACGAGCCTGGGCACGCAACACAGCGCTAGTTAAATGTGTACATACTTAATTTTTTATTTTATTCTTTTCTTTTCAGAGATTGCGGTGGGACTTTTACTCCTCATTCCTATTCCAAATGCAAGCGGCAAAGTAGGAATTCAAAGGGTAACAACTTAAATAAAAAATCAATATATTGCCGAGTCATATTCACATTTACCCTGAACCACCTCCTATGTAAAGTACTGACTGTATGTAATCATGCATAATCTGATTCTCCCACATACCCTCTATTACTCCAGTCCGTTTCGTAATCCGCCACTTCCAATTTCGAGATAATACGCTGCGGCAAAGCCTTCTTAGGGCTCTTGTCCCGGTATGAGATGGGTTTGAGAATCTGATAACGGGCCTATTTGCTGGTGGATGAGTATGGGTCCAGTTATAATAGTGATCGAATCCCACCGATAATAAAACACTCCAGAATGGCCCCGATTTGCTCAACCAATAAGTAGACTAACTAAAAATCCTAATATGGTTACACGAATTTCCATCTTTTGCAATTCGATTTCCCCCGCAATTCGACTTCCCCGCTTCAAAGGAGATTGCAACACAAGGAGTAAATTTACCAGGTCAATCAAATAAACAAAAAATCACCCAAATCAAGGAAACAACCCAAACAGATAAGGTATAAGTAGTGAATACGCAGCAGGCCATAGGTACGTGGACAAAAGAAAAAGATGCCAATCCAGGCATTTCAATCTCCATCCATCCAAAAGAATATCAAGCGCTATCCCAATCCGCTAAACGAAACCCAGAAACAAAAACGAAAACAAAGCAAAAAAAAAACCCTCATTAAATTCAAAATTTATCCAACAAAACCCTTCCTCTTCAACCACTCCGCCCCCGGTATCGCCAGCGCCGGTGGCTCCCTTTTTCCACTCACACTCACACTCTCCTCTCCCTTACCCTCCGATGCCTGCCGAATATGTCTCAGTGGCTTATACATATCACTGACATCCTGTCCCGGAAGATGTGATCGAGCCTCATGGGCATGCACATGAATCGGACTGGTCACCGGTTTCAAATGCTTCCTTAGATGTGGGATGCGGAGTATTGTTGAGAAGGGGCTATGTCTTGTCGCTGGGGAGGCTGGTGGGAAATGGAGTTGTCCCTTCTCTTGCACCTTTTCCTCCGGTTTAGGAGTTGCTGGGGCTTGCGGCTGCGATATCGGTTCTCTCCGGGTAGAAGATAGAGCAAGGAACATGCGTTCCATCATTGGTGAGGGACGACTCCATAGTGATGTTTCCGCAGGACTCTTCTCCTCTTCGGCAGACATCAGCTCCTTGAGGTTCCTCCTTGTGAGGTTAGGAAGGGTCTTTTTCTTCTTTCCACCCACGGGTGGTTTTTCCAAAACGAGTACCTTGTTCTTCCTATATTCACGTTCGATTGGAGGAGCGATGGAGGTATCCCACAAAGATGTAGCCTGCGTTGCGGCCTTTGTAGCTGCTTCGACTTCGCCTTCCCTGCGGCGCCAGAGACCCTCTGTGATGGAGACGTTGGTTTCGCTGCGGATGAGGGCCTGGTCGACTTCTGCTGCCATATTGCCTTCTGAGATTGGGGAGATGATAGAGAGGTCATCGTCCAGAGTGGATACGTCAGAGAGGGACGGAGATGGGAGGGAGTCGGAGGCGAATGTTCCGCGGCGGGGGCGGAGGTCAATTGGTTGAGATCCCCAGAGGCCATTAGTAGAGGTAGGGATAGTAGTAGTGACAATCTTGCATTCCCATAAAAAGCCGGTTGCTGCGGGGAGTTTGTCTGATATTGGTGTCTTGCTGGCCGGGAGAGGGTTATGGTCGGTGATGAAGATGTCTGGGCGGTGGACAGGTGTCTTAAGCCAAAGGTTGACTTTGCGAGCTTCCTCAATCTGGGATAAGGCAGGGGTGAGACCTTCGTAGTGCCATAGTCCGGTGGGCTTCATCTTCGCCTTCCACATGGCCACAGGCTCGCTCTTCTCGATGGTGTTGAAGTCTGTTGACCACAGACTGCCAACAGCCTCAACAAGTGGCTCGGTGAATTGCCTTGGGGCAGTCACAGTTCTGATTGGAGCAGCGGATGTAGTTCTAGAGGCAAGCCCCTTTGACCACAATGGAGAAGAAGTAGGAACAACCGCTTTCACTGCAGCCTTCTGCCACAGCGATCGCGGGTGAGTTTTCGCCGGTGATTTCACACCCCACATGGGCCCAGACACCTTTTCCAACTCCATGTCCACTTTTACCTTTGGTTTGAGCGCCAGCATCTCCGGGGCCTTTCTCGTCGTCTTCCTCGGCTCCTTTGGCGAAACCCACATTCCAGCAGCAAAGGTAACCACTACTTCCTCCGCCGGCCTAGCCTTGGTCTCAATCCTCTCTGGTATCATCTCAGTGGTCCTCTTCGCCGTCTCTTTGATCCACATCTTCGCCCCCTTCACTTTCTCAATCTCCTCCAAGCTCACCATCCTCCAATTCTCCATCGGCCTCACCCACAATGCTGCATTCTGCTCCTTCTTCGCCTTTTCTATATCCTCCAGATTCCACATTTCCACCCCGACTTTATCCAGTGGTAGCTCCATTTTTTTAACCTCGGCATCGGCCATCCTTCCCGGGACAAGACTCGTCTTCCTCTCCGCAGTCTCTCTGCACCACAACAAACCAGCGGTTAATTTAGCCTGTTGCTGTGTATGCGGGACGGGTGGCAACACTACTTCCAAATCCGGTAATGACACAACGGGCCCTGCATATTCGTCACTCGGCCTGCAGGAAACTGATCGTGTCAACCAGTCAATCGCCTTCCCACTTCGGTGAGCCAACCTCGAGTCCATCGACGACGTTGGCGTCCAGAGGCTCCCCGAGACAACCGCTACTGGAGCATCACTCTGTCTCACAACGAATCTCACGAGGAGTTGCGGGGCAAGACCTGTTGTTCGGCGTGCATGCTCGCGAGACCAAAGTGGTCTCTTGGGGTCAATCTCTGGCAGTCGCCAGTAATTAGCTGGTTTTGCCCACAATGATGGAGTGGCGAGTTTTTCCTTGCGCCAAAGTGACCCGGAAACCTGTGCGAGAGGTGCATCGGAGACATATTTGCAAACAACATTAGAAGAAATTGGTGATGAGTATGAAGTTCTAGAGGCGGTACTTTTCGCCCACAAGAATGGCTGTCGAATTGCCTCATCCTCCTCCGAGGGGGAGGTGATCAATGTCTTCGCCCAAAGCCATGCCTTCTCTTCAAATTCTACGTCAACCTCAGGGGTCGTAGAACGAGTGTTCTCAGTGATGTTAGAGAAAGTGGGAGAGGAAACTAATTTCTCTGGTGTCGCTGGTGGCTGCCACAATGGTCCATGGACTTTCTCGACTGGCTTGCAACCGCTAGAGAACTTCTTGAGAACCAACCTTTCCGGCCTCTGAGTCGTAGTCCGACTTGCTCGCCCCTTCGACCACAGCGAAGTAGCCGTGTAGTTCTCTTCAACTGTAATTGCCGCTTTCTGCTCTGGGGTATGATGCCACAGAAATCGTGTGTATGCCATAGAAATTCTTGGAATTGATGTGATGGAGGAGATGATTTTTCAGAAATTTCAGCAGAAGCAACAATTCTGTCCTCGCCCAGATTTTAAGGAGGAACAGCACACGGAATAGGTTGTGGGGCAGCACAAATATGAGTGGTGACATTTTGCTCTGAATCGCGCTAACGCAAAGGTCGCAATGGTGTTGACAAATTCCGTTGGTGTGGTAACCAAAGGCGATATCGGCGATTAGCCCCACTACATACCACCGTGTTTCTGCTCTCTCAGCGCGGCATCTGGAACGATGGGGGCCCCAGAGACATGCAGCATGCAACGCTAAGTGACGTTTGTAATTACGTTTTGTAATTCCTTGACGATCCAACAAGACCCCATAATACTGTAATAAAAATCCGTCCTGCGCTGTGGGTGCGGACCAGACTCGAGACCTGGCAAGGGTACGGTATTAAACGACTGCCGAGTCCCTGAGTGATAGCTGCAACTTGGTAAACATGTCTTTGGTGGCTGTTGGTTGTTTGCTGCGGCACTGCCAAAGCGCCAATGGCGCGCCGCTGGGAAGTCTCTTCTGCGTTTTAAATCCAATATGTGGGATTGTGGTAGTGGATACCGTATGTTTCATCCACAAATGCGACCGTATAAGTTCGTTTCGCAATCTCCAGCATTCACATTTCCCCGGAAACCTTTGTTAGTCGGGCCCCTCCCAATCCGCGACCAGGTTTGTTTCTCGGTAAGCCCTGGCCATTGTCCATAGCTTCATCCCACATTGGAGTTTCTGCTCTGCAGCAATCTCGTATAAAGTCTTCGTTCAGCCGTTTGACACCCTTGCTTTTTTTCCGAAGGGATCCTAAGTTGATTTTGAGGGGAGCAGTGGCTACAGCTTGCTGAAACCTAACAGTTGGAATTTGAATATTGTCAAATACTGATTGGCTTAATTGGTTGCATTGGCACCACAGAACATAATATCCTGCTGTGTTTGCTTGTTCCCACAAAGAAGATGCATCAGTGGCTGTGGACCATGAAACTCAAGCAACATGGCTATCCTCCTCACTTCCAGATTCATAGAATGTACCCAACTCCGAGGAGCCAGATACATCCCTCTCATCCCAGAGGATGTGCTCATCGGCGATTGCGTATGATAAGGTTATGTCGTTGCGGAACTACAACCAGCCATTATCGCTTCAATGTCCATTTCTTGATCCTCGCTGGACCCAGCTCGTGAGCTATTTTGCCCCTCGTCCTCGTAGAGCGATGAGCCTGGGGAGGTTATGACAAAGGTGATACTTGTAGAACCTACCACCACATCTGCGAGCGAAGGTCTCTTGAACTTCTCCATCTGATTTGGTCGTACCTGGGTCTCTTGTGTGGTCCACATTGTGCCGTTTAATGTAACAATGTGCGCTGGTGTACACTGTACCAAGGGAGTCTTGGCTCTTCCAAATTTCAACTCCAACTTCAAATTCTGCGCGAGTGTGATTGCTCTTTGGTTTTCCTCTGGCCTCCTTGGCTAAGCTTGAACTCCGCGACCTCCTTTAGTTCCATTACTAGACTTCTCAACCTTTTCTCATTCTCATCGGATGCTGACCACTCTTCCTCTTCCGCTCCCTCCTTGAGACATGGTGCTGTTCTGTGCTATTGTATTCCATTGTTATATCATATCTTCTGTCATGGACTACTTCCTTATTGTTACATTCGCCCTATAATGATCCAGAAACCATCTCTAGTCTTTTTTCAACATGCGTCCTCTTTGATTCATTTGATCGGCTCTCCACCTGCCACTCCTCTGGTTAAAGTTGCAGTTCAGAGAGTGTATGACGAGATTGTGGGCAAGAATCGAATCGAGACCCAAAGAAGGCTTCTTGGCCTGAAGTTTGGCGCTCCACAAGAATGTTGGGCTAGGACGTGCCAGCTTCCGCGGTGTGGGGATGGCTTTGGGCTTGAGGGAACTCCAGAGGATTGAAGATGTAATTGTGGGGGTTGTGTTAATTGTTTGCGTGATATTTCAGTCAATTTCACTATAACTGGAGCGCGCACACGATCGAATCAAGTTCCAAAGAAGGTTCTCAATTTGGGATTTTGTGCATAAGAGCGTCTGGGAGTGGGAAGAATTGGTGTGGAAATCTCTCTGGAAAATGCCAATTTTCCTCCAGATTCCGGTAGCTGGCATGTCCCTCAACTCTCGCTTACCCACCCATCATCTTTTACATCTTTAGCCTAGCAACTACCACCACAAGTGTCCCCTCTGCATATTGCAAACTGCCTTCTTGTAGGCATCGCCCAACAGAGAACCCTGTTGGACAGACCACCTCTAAATCGGCACCTCCCTCGCCCAAAGGATTGACTTCCTCTTTTATCCAAGAATTCATTATACTCATTGCACTCCTCCCTTTAGTCATTATTAGTGTAGAGCAAATGTCCGTCGCAGGTAAAGGTTCAAATCCTCTTCGATCGACTCAGATACAGATTCATAGCCATATTCCTCCCTGCCAGCGCGTCCATTGGTATCCTTCCCCCTTCGATCTCCTCGATCTCGTACTCAACATCTCCAGGGTAGGCTCGAATTCTATAGCTGCAGAGGTTGTAGAAGAGGCTGACTGAATATAACCGTAGTAGGGGTCCTATATAAGGATATTTAAGTTTGAATTACGGTAGAGTCTTGCATGGGGGAGATTCGTGACTTCATAGGCTTCCTCAGAGTCGCTCGGAGATTTCCAAATCGGTAACACCGCTGATTGCTGGACTTGACTGGCACTTGAGAACAAGACGCTAATCTACAGGAACTGTCAAGCGAGGTTACTTCTCAATGTACCTAAGTTGTGCCCCCGCCAGCTGTCTCTGCCATACAGCTAATGCTGAAATTCCGGGCGTAGATGAAGCCATGTTCGACTCTCTCAGGCTATTCGACTCTGCACTTATTTTCCTTATTCTCTGTACATAGCAAGTCTGTGACATCTCCCGAAGCCACAGAGAGTTGATTACTCTAAACAAGGGGGCCTCGTCATTGGGGAGACCTTGTCATCATGATGGTGGTTAGCATCCTTGGAAGGCTCGTCATCGAGTAACGTGAGGGCCATTTCCGGGATTGCCACTGGGACTGCGACTGGAACAGTGCATGAAAAGACCCGTGGAAGACCTAGTAGAGGGGGAAATAGTGAGACCGAGTGAGATGCCTTTTATTGCACTGGTATTGATAATTCATAAAGTCCTAGGGCCTGGCTGAGGAGAGATATTACCAGTTCTGAATCATCGATACAATCTGGTTGATGAACAGAACAGTCTCCGAGCTATCTGCCTTCCGGCAATAAGTCTGTAGTCGGCATAACGACATTTAGAGAAGCGACCCTCAAGTGGGGAATCTGTAAGTTATAAAGGTTGCCAACGACATCCTAATGATAAGTAATCACTAGGAGGTTCACTGGCTTCATCCGGTGTGGCGACTTGCGTACCGGCGCTTTCTAGCACCGGTGAGTTTGAGCGATCATTGGTGATTGATTTGCTCCCTCATCTGCTTCCAGTCTCTTTGTTCCTCTGCGCACTGGAAGCATGTCTATAGAAGGTGTTGTGCCAACCAGATTAGAAGTCTGTGTCAACTCTCCCCAATTTCCGCCGCTAACTTGTGATCAGTAAGATTCATCTTCCTCACAACTTAGCCTGTTTGGCACAGCACCCTCCTGACTGAAGGCGTCCAGTAGGCACTGGACCCGCAGCCAACGAAGGACCAGGTATCATTGATGGCCCAGAGGTACCAGCCATCCCACAAGCCAGTGCCTGCATGATCAGCTTCGCACTCCGTAGTCAGAGACTTCAGCCCCATCCTCTCCTGCTGATCTTTCGTATTGCCCATCCCATTCAAGCTCTGTACTTTCGTCATGGATGGCGCCTCAATGATATTCCCAAACTCTAACCCGCGATTCCTTCCCACCGGAGGCGCATCCTTGAATGCAACAAATCCAGACCCATTGGTATGCCCAGTGCTATTATGTATTCCTCCTCTTATTGTTCTCAATTTTTCCCGGTCTAGGTGTCGATTCTGGCGAGCCGTTTTGTGAAAAACCGGTAAAATTTCTATCGCCTGTAGATCGACTCTGGGTTGGGGTTGGTGAATCCAGTCTCCTTAAGGACATCACCTTCGCGACGGGTACTAGAGAACCAAGCTGGGAATCGCCTGGCCCTGATTTTTAAACAATCCAAACATCACTGGAATCCTGACCACCGCATATAGCACGATTAGTCCATCGAATATCCAATTGCAACGTCGATTTGACATTGTAAGTCGCCTAGGAGTAATAGGGCGATGAACTGGCCCGGCGAATATAATGCGATGAGAAAAACAAAGGGACCAGCCCTCGGCGATGCAGAAGCAGGTCCTGAAGTGTCCGGATAAACCCATCAGCGAAGGAAGAGGATTTGGCATGAAGAAGTACACCCCTTACATAGACTTAAGTTCTGTTCGGAAATTAATACCAATGCCCCTGGGTCAGTAACCCTGACATCTTGCCCGAGTTGTGTGGTAGACATTTTCAAGACAATACAGCCATTGAATATGGAATCGAAGTTGCTGCCATTTGACTAAAAGTATAATTGATAAATAGAGATTGATGAATGAAAAGAAAGTGGAATATGGTAGCCAGTATTGTTTAGGATCGTAACCACTATCGAGAGTGAGATCTGTATCAAGTAAACATGTATGAATATATTAAAAGAGACAACCTTAAATCTTCGATCTATAGAAGAGCATTCAATATCTCCAAATCATATAGAACCTATGCCCGAGAAGCGAAGAAGTGGAGCAATGCAATAAAGCATGCTACAACCCGCTATAGAGAAAGTTAAGTTACTGCCTTGTCAGTACAAAATACCATGTTGCACAAAAGTATTAATTACTGAGCAAGTAAAGTGCACAAGTATATGGTATAGAAGAAGGCCTCGGTGAGGCAGGAAAGGAGAAAGAAGGGCCCAGAAAGAAACAGCAGGCATCCAGAAAATCAATCTCACCTTCTCTGCATGAATCGTGAATACTTACCAAGATCAATTCAAATGAACAGCCATAATGTAGCAATAAGGCGGCTCGGTTGCGATGAAGCTTGCAGATCTCTAACTCCACGTTGCTGTCAGCTAGTGGTACCTGACCTGCACAAGCAGCCAAAACTAATTAAGCTCGACTTAGCCCTCTGCGAATTGCCATATCCGTACCTTTCGTTTCCAAGCGCTTATGTTTCCAGTCCCTTGTGATCAATAAACTGCGTATTTCCCTCCTATTTGAGAACCGTGTCTCGACTATTGGGTATTGAAATATCAAAATGCGATGAAGCAAGTTCTGATAGAACCCACGGATATGATATGTAGTAAAAGCATAAAATCAGCTTCCACCTGGTATAATTGAGAGAGTACGTGATTGATCCTTCGTCAAAAGGAATAATCTATCGTAAATATATCAATCAGACGAGATAAATTAAATAGCGAGAACGCAATTCGCTCCTGAGGTATTGAAAACCATTCTCAACTGAGAAAAAGAGAAATATGTTCCCAAAGAAACAACAAATCAAAGGGAATAATAAGTGGGGAAAGGAGAAGAAAAAACTCGAGTTACCCCAAACCCAACAGGCTCTTTACAAGTATACCACAAATTTCAATTCTGTTATCGCAAGACTAACGGGTCTGCAAGAACACCCCCGGCTCGAAACTGCCCGTACCCCTCCTACCAGAAAGAATCTCGATATCTCTCTCTCTTGCTATCTGGACTGCCTCAAATTAGGAGAACTTACATTCATCAAACCAATGAACCCAGGTTAGAACCCAGGGTGCCCCCAAGAGAAGGATTCCTCCGCGCTAGACCAAACGTGACACGTTGTAAATAGGGTCGTTTCAACACAGAGATCTGTTGACGTCTTGTGTGAATGAAGGCGAGTTTGAGTGATGCCTGTATAGGCACTGTAAATAGAGTCAGAAGGTTGCTTTGGCTCAATGTTTTGGCAGTACCTCTCTGTACCGAACTATGTCCATGAAGATTTCCGAAACCATCCGAGCCTATCGGGCCAAGGACGAAATCAATTCGGAAAAGGTCGTCTCACTTGGCAGCAAGCGCTTGATCAGAACAAATCACAGAATGAGATGTTCATTTTGAGTCGATAGAGATAGCACCATGATCAAAGATAACGATAGCATTACAAACTAAGATTGTATCTGTGATCCAATCCTAATATAGATACATGTACATTGGTATGGGTCATGAATTTCACTAAATACGATACATACCTAAGTCTTGGCAAAACACCAAAAGTGGCTATCGTGTGAAAATTGTTAAAAACCGAGCCCGAGAGATCATTACATAAAAAAAATGGGTAGATTTAAGAGAAAAGCACACAGTCTTTCCTCTGATTTTACAGCCTGGTTAATCATCTTGGACAGGCAAAGTAGTCTGTAGAACTGAAGCCAATTGCAATATCGCAGAAATTGCACTAAACAATGCGTTTTCAAAACTTTCAATTTCCGAGGACTTCAAAAATCACCAGGCAGCTGAAGAACTTCTATAGGCCTATAAGTTTGGATTTGGAAACTTCATATAAAGCTCAAACTTTATCCAATAAGCCGTTCGTATATTCATAAGGTGAGTGTAATTATGCAGGTGTCTACGAAGGGCACTTTTGGTGTGTTTTCAGTGTTTTACCAAGACTTTATGTCTAGGGACTGTACATGCAGTAGAATGAGAGTTTGAGATGATCAGATTACTGTAAAATAGCATGGCATGAGGTATGCCCAGAAATTACATGTACACTTATCTCCGTGAAGCATAAAAGCACCAAGGGAATATTAAAAATATTGGAACCAAGTAGACAGTCCTAATATCAATGTTCAGCACTTCCCCCCAACACGCACCAATTGGTCTATACTGACCAGCTCTCGGGAAGTGCTGATCTCACTCTCTAACTATTATTCTAAGCCAGGGTTTTCATATTTTTGTAACCTATCGATACTCGAAAATCTCAGAGTAGAATATCTCTCGCCAGGGGAGTAACACTATAAAAACATCAGAAACATAACCTCAAACTACAAAATTTTCTAAATCCCGAGAAGCGAAAAGCCTATTCATATCTTGATTCCCACCTCTGCAATAATAAGATGATTTGTGGAGGTGAAAGAAACATGTTGCTCCTGCAAAGGCAATATCTAGTTGGTTGAAATGCATATCCGTGGCCTGGTAAGCAATTTTCCTCTACTAAGTATCTTGTTGGATTTCTCCGTGTAAGCTGATCTCGATTCCAACAAATAAATGTACGTACAATACGTATCCCGACACCGGGTCCCTGCGATTCCTATCCTATTGGCACGAGACTGCTTACACTAGTCCTTTGTTTTGTTTTGGTCTCGTTCATGATCACCTGTTCAATGCATTCACCATTGGAAAGGGTGCAACATATAATTGTCGCAACCATCAGCTACTTGAATTCATATACATATTGTGGTAGCTCTATAGTATACAACACGACAAAGCTAAACGACCACATAAATGATCGATCTTTGGCTATACCACTGACTTGCTCTCCAAAATTCCCTACATGTAAAAACGGGAATGAATAAAACCGTGCAGGTGCGTCGCAGTTGTGATGTCACTCTCGCCCAATGTCTTCTCCCGTAATTGATACCCCAGTCAGCTCGTTGGAGGTTGGTCAGGGCCCATTCACAAAAAAGCACCGATCCCGCTTTCCACGCTACCGTTTATTCCTTCATTCCTTAACAGACTTCTCGGACTCTTGATATGGGAATCCACACTCGTCCGGGGCAAATTTTCAGAAAGGGAGTATCCTCTGTCATCGTTCATCTCGAATGTCAACTTTGACATCTGCCCCAATATCTCGCTCCCTGACCCTACAGTAGTTCCTTTGCCGAAGTCATCCTGAACTTTTCTTTCGTTTTCGAGGTTACCAGTGCTGTTCTCTCCGTATACCGAGTTTGGAAAGGGTACAATACTCATGTCCTTATTAGCACTAGCACCCGTATTTCCGGAACCGGATTTAGGCCTATTAACTCCCTTTTTTCCAAAGTTGATAACTCCGGTGGGATTTTGCGAGCGATTTGGAAACCTCATACCCGTTCCCATTCCCCTACTTCTTCTTTTATCTCCTATATTCCCAGTATGTCCAACATTAGAGTCAATACCTGACAGTGGCTGGGTTTCTGGTTGAGCAACAACGACCCCTTCCTGGAGGTTTTTAGATATCAAGACACGGTGTTTTTGTTCTGATTCCCTTTGCATAACCCCATCCCCAGTTTTGGTTACCAATCCCAATCCAACATCACGGCGCCCTCTCTCTCTATTGAAAAGACTCATTCCGAAAGATCCAGCAACGGTAGATAGGGGCGTAGATGCTCCTACTGTCGTGATGGTATCCTCACCAGGCTTCATCAAACCGGGCAAGTATGTCGAGGAAGGAACATTCTCATCTCTTCTTGACTTTGCAATATGGTACTTTGCGGGGGAGTTCTTTGGTGACGAAGGCGTTACTCGATTGTGGTCAATTCCGTCATGGCTTTCATTCATCTGAACAAGACTCACTTTCCTTCCAAGCTGGACAAACTGGCCTTGAAGCACTGCTGAATCTCCTGCTCGAGTTGCTTGAGTCAGGGAAGACTCGGTATTAAGCGTGGAATTAGGCCTTGGTGTTTCCCCAGACGTTGTTCTGGAGTAGATGCTTGGTGCATCTGGTGACATGGCAGTTGCACGTTTATATGGACTAGGGGACATTCCAACCATTGCGTGGCCGCCAGTATAGGGAAAGAAGGCCGACTGGGCATGACGAACCGTCTTTAAAACTAACTCCGTCTGTTCCCTTTCTTTATCTTTATTAGGAGTTACTACGTTCTCAGGAGGGGGGTAGAGAGTGATTCTTGGCCCAATCTTAACGTAGGTTCTCGTGAGGCTTTTACCCTCGCTAGCAAACTGTGTTGGTGGAACATTTTCTTTATTTTCTCGTGACATCGTGTGCTTTGGTGATGGGCAGGGTGTTTCGACAGAGCTTTCCTCAAGGCTCTTTCCCGGAGAACTTGCCTTCTTTTTGATGGTACTGGCAAAGGAAGAACTGGATTGTGCAGCTGGATTTTCAAACAAGCTCGCATGTTCCACTCTGTCTAACGCTGGTCTCTCTGCTTCATGAGCAGTATGGATGACATTCTTTGCCCGAGTCACTCTGAGGAATGCAGAGTATACTCTCTGGGCATCCAGTGCTTTATTTCGTGGGCAAGGCAGCCCTATCTTCTCTTCTCCCTCATTTTTTGGTGTGGCTTCCCGAATGATAGACAGTCGTTTGCTACCTGTGGCAGATCTCAAGGTGGAGGCTGTTGTACTGCTAGCCCATGTATTGCCGGAGGAACTCAGTGGAGTACCTGCCAGCTTTGGAGGAGTTACAATTCTGATAGAGCCAGAAAGAGATGCTTGGCCGATTGAAGATGGTACTCTCTGAAGCGTTGGAGCACCAGAGTTTATCCTGGACATGAACAAATCTCGAGGTATGTTCTCTATATCTTTGTCCACATTAGAGGCATTATCATAGCTTCCGAAGTATGCACGGTTTGACACAACGTGCTGGGGAGGGACCTCCACTTCCTCAATATCTCTTACAGTTCCGGCGAAGAAAGCACGCCTGACGGAGTTCATAATTGATGAAGACATTCGACGGACCTTCATACGGAATGAGCGTGGTTTCTGCAGCAGCCCTGCTTCTGCGGAAACTTGTTTATCACCCCGAACTGAAGAAGCTCCAAAGGAGTACAGTGGCTTCCTCTCCTTCATCGGCAGTTGATTACCCCGTCGATAATTTGAAGGCATAAAATCAGTTCCGCCGCGCAAGAAGGACATGGACCGGCGAGGCTTCAAGTCGGTGCCGTTCACAGTGTTATTACGCTCCGGGGCAGCACTCACCCGTGAGTAGCCACCCTTGGTGTGTGATATGGAAAACAGAGAACGACTCCTCCGAAGGCGTCGATAACTTGAGGGAGCGGTTTGAGTGTAAGTTGGATTATACAACCGGTGGGGTGGTAAATCATCACAGTTATCCTTCCTGTCCCATTGAAACCTGCTGCAGTGGGTTAGTTGAAGACTGTAAAGGTAGGAAAAGCTTGACATACGCTTCTTGCTCATCTTTCAGGAAAGCGTATGGGTTATAGTCAGGGTCTGAGGATGGGGTTGGTTCAAACCGGACGCTTAGCCGACGGAGCTGGGTGCCATCAGCAGCAATTCCTGGCTCGCCTCTTCTCAAGAGATCATTTTTAAAAGCTTTAGCTGCCGCTGCTCGAGCCTGATTCTGCATTTCCTTCTCTGTGAGGTTGTCCGACCTTGTGACAGTTGGGTACAACGGATGCTGTGTTAAAGTTGAGGACATGGACTTTGCTCTCCGTAGCCTGTCATGGCCTCTTTCAGATGAATAGGTACTTCCACAAGCTGCACTGGCAGCAGTATGTGCTCGGGAGAGCATCCCCGAGCTTGAGGAATACGCCATAGTACAGTCTATCCACAGATGACCAATATCAGCTTCACGAAATCTCATATTTACTTTCTTCCAACAGAACCTACACGCTGTTGCAGCCGGAACGCAATAGGGCAATATTGTCGTGGACTGACGAGAGAAAAACCTCACAATATTGGGGACAGAGAGAAGTCTTATGACGGTATAATAGCAGCTGGTGAGGAGGAGGGTCTCAAACGTATCTGCACCATATGGTCCGGTTCACTGGGTTTATAATCAGCAACTGAGGTAAGTAGCAGTGGAAGAGTAGTCTGATCTCGTGCCCAGAAGGAGGAAGAGCAATTAAGCCTACAGCATTCCTCGATGACCGGAATGGAGGCACGAGAAAAGTAGTATTTTACTGGACTTCAAAGTATTCAGTAAGTAAGTCTTGGAATCTCTTTTGCCCAAATAGTGCTATTTCCTCACGGACTACCACATTTGGTAGTCGGACAAGTTTAGGCCACGCCAAGTTGAACGAACTCGCCGCTTAAATAACCTACTTAAGCCACACTTAGAAAGGTGCTTGTCAGCAAGCAGGTAACTTCTTAGCAAGAGTGGAGGTACCAGATACCCCAAGATATACACAATAGGTCCGCCGACAATTACACACTATAGTAATTTGGCCGATCCTACTCTGATTAATATCTACTTAGTACTTTAGTAAGTTCGCTCAACATGAAGTCTGTTGGCTTCTATGAACGATTTATAATTTTAAAATTTGTGAAAATTATTAACACCAACTGTGGGACTATGCAGCAAGTTGCTTCCGTTACCCTCAACATGGCCTGATAAAACACCAGCTCACAAACGTGCCGAGGAAAAAAAGGCTTCAATCAAGGGCAAGAGTGTGCATTATTTTCAAAAGAAAGAATGCAATTTCACGGAACCAATATTTATGCAACGTATCAGTGCGCCGTGACTTGTGGTAAGTCTTCTTCATCAAAACCCAGCCTACAGCACAATTATATCTACAGTTACCCAGCGCTAACTTACAGTATTAGTTACCCATAGCATAGTGAGTACCTGCGGCAGTACTCCGTTGTCTTCTACCAGTACGCACTGGGGATGGAACCAGGGAGATGGCGACCTTTGTTACTAAAGTTTTGTTGTCACCACTCGGAGGCGTCAAACCACTCTCATCATTAGACAGGAGGCTGATGCTATAGCTAGGATGTATGCAATCTCAAAATGGCTGGAATGTATCATCGGGAACCGACCGAGAGCGCAAGTACTACGGCTGGTAAGCCTCCTCTAATAGAGCGGCTCCTTCAACATGGACGAGGATATGCATCGGCGATTATTACAGCTGCCTTCCAAGAGTCTCCCACTGCGTGAGACGAGATCAAACATACCCAAGAATATGGGGATGGTGAGTCCCAACTCGATTTCCTGCGATAGCTCGATTCTGAACATAACGTTTCTATGTTTGACCATTTGATTTCTGCATGTGAACGCCTAAAACAACGGGGCATTATATTTGTTGACAAGGCAACTCGTTGCATCGAATCCCAAGGCTCGGTCACAATTTTCAACGTCCATATCACAAGAAACCTTGCAGATTTACACTGGGTGACCTTGAAGTAGGGAGACTTCAAAATCGGCCCATATTTTCTTGTAGGCACGTGCGTCTGTGAGCATTGGTCATGAGGACCCTTCATGTGGATAAAATTTACCCAGTGAAGCGCAGTATGGGGCTTGGGTTATCAACAATAGGCCCGGAAACTCATTACAACAGCCAGTGAGGTACAGTACATTGCTCACCTTTGGGCTCGGACCAAAATTACCCACAGTAGGTCTTGAATCTGATATCACTTTCTTACTCAAACTGCAGGATAATTAAATCTTACTGACTAGGTTCAGGGCCAAATCACTACGCATCATAGGCTACTTGGTAAACACCAAACGCCCTCCCGGCTCAAATCAAGTTTCTTGTGATGTTCAATTACATCGTAAGGGTAACGAATGTGCCCTATTCCCTTCAGGATGCAGCTACCGTGGTCGAATCCCCTTCCAGAATACAACTTCCCGCACTCTGAAGCCGGCGCCAGCATCTCATCCCTCAAACTTGCTTTTCTTATTTGTTTGCACGACCCAGGATCCTGACTGACAGCTGTTCAGGCTGGGGAATAGGTGGCCCTTTTGTTTACTTCCTGATAGCACCTGTGTTTCACATTATTACAACCTTCACCTCTCTGATTCTATGCTCCTATTTGATGTGCTCTGTACCACTTTGGATAGAACACGCAGTAATTAGATTTGCAATCGGACTAGAATCCAACGCTATATGGTAAGTGGATCCATTTTTCATACAATTCTCTCAAAAATCATGTGAGCAGTCACGACCCCAATCATTTATTATCTGAAGTGAAACGGGCTGATTCTCCACTCATGCACACTCTCAAGCTCTACCTTCTCACCACACAAGATATACCCAAGATTTTTGTCTAGGCTGGCATAAGGAACAAAACTTTCCACAGGTTTCGTTCAAGCTAATGCTAATAGCATATGAATCTTCTTGGCTCCCAACCTGTGCTCCATTCAAATCAGAATTCATATGAGAACAATATTGCTGAACTTGATGAGGCCCAGTAGTCGCATCCTGTATGCACTATTGATTATCGCTGTACCAAGTACAGACCAAGTACAGAGCATCCTGTCTTGGATGTCTTGTGGCTAGAAATATTTAACTGG
Organism: Terfezia boudieri ATCC MYA-4762; assembly: GCA_003788615.2. Classification (NCBI taxonomy): domain Eukaryota; kingdom Fungi; phylum Ascomycota; class Pezizomycetes; order Pezizales; family Pezizaceae; genus Terfezia; species Terfezia boudieri. The sequence goes on along the minus strand of ML121570.1, from coordinate 98,778 downwards.
ATGGATACATGCCACAGCCTCATGCATGCACATGCACAGGTCACTTAAGATGAAGTTCAGCTCTTCTTCTGGATAAGTACATTGCTACGATAAATGCAGTACTCTATGGTACTTCTTAAGGGACAAAGTTCTGTTGCGTACCTAGTTGTGGCCAAGGGGTTGGGCAATGTGTATTGGGCGCTCCATCTCATCGATTGAAGCTGTAAGGGAATCGTCGGCGCCTAATAGTCTTAGTGCACTACAAATCCATGGATCGAAGATTATATGGGACATCGGTCGGCGCTTGAGAGCCCGAATGGAGACCTTCAGCTCTAGAGGGCAAACTGGCCCTAGTTTATTACATAGTGGTGGCGCTGTCACTCCTGATGAGCTCGTAGTTTACAGGGGTTTGCAGCTTCAGAACTTGGGACCTGTATAACCTCTAGTAGATAGGGCCCTTCTGGACGTGATTCCTTTAGAGCAATTAGCATATTTCGCTCCTACGGCCGCGCATCCCTCAATCGTAATTGAACTCCGGAGCATTTTCTCCGTGAAAAATCCGAGCACTGATGGATTATTAGCTGAGAACGCCAGTCGAACCATCAGAGAGCCCCGTGCCGGCCCGTAGGTGCATTGCAGCAAATCTGCATGCAAACCCACAAATAGGGCTGCCTATTCCCCCGAGACATAGAAATGCTACAAGTTTCCTTTTTCTGGGCTGTATCTCCAGTGATACATGCATCCAAAGAATCTCAAAAACTGTGAGAATTAGTTACCACAAGAAACAAGACAAAAAAAAAGGGACTTTATTAACATGCTAATACCCAAGTTGATGTGTGTGTAATTCTTCTTCTCGTCTAAAGTATAATGTCTGAACTGTTGCCAATAATCTGGGTTGAAGTGGATAGGGTGCTTAGTACGTTGAATTTCTCGCTCTTCGAGGCGGCCTGGGTTGATAGAACGTCGGATAGAGAAGGAGGGGACCCGTCCCATGAGATCATCCACTATGGGCCTATCATCATTGCCATGATTGAGCCCTGTTTGTTTTTTAGACTACCAGACCTCCACCTCAGTCTAAAATGGATGGCATTCCACTTCAGTGAAATGGCGATCGCTTCTTGAGTACTAATATCTGTAATTTTCCATACAGATATACTCTTCTTTCACCTGACTGACAGTATCTATCATAATGCACTGCGTGTTTTATAGTTCCCACTGGAGCTAACTCGCTATATTAGCCTGCTTTCTCATGAAACAAGTACACAAAGTAATGTACCTGCCAGACTGTCGAGCGCTTTTATAGGTTACCTGCAGTTTGCCTTGAGGTTTGCTTGCCTTGTCCCTGATCCACCCGGGTTTCCGGGTGGCTCCTCATGGTCCCCATATTGGGACCGAATAGGAGTAAGGAGTTTTTTTTTTTTTTAAAAAAAAAAAAAAAGCCTTCATTTCAGAGCCAAGACCTTGGTTTAATGAAAACAGTCGGCGGGAAACAGGGGAATGGTAACATTCATGATTCAGCAGGTTACAGTACAGTAATTGTAGAGATTCTCAGATATCAGTTTCAAGACCTGTATAAACACAATTAGCTCAAGATTTTACTGGGGCAAATTAGATTACCGACCGTGTGTGACTACAAATGGGGTTAGTGTTCTCTAATCACGTTAGTTTGCTGCCAAGACAATTGAGGCAAGATGAATCAATTACAACTATCCCATATAGAGTCGTAGATATCGATTTGCACCTTCATGTAGCAAAAGTTTTGATCCTTATTTTGCAGTCTAGTTGTATTCAGGACGGTCAACACATTAAAATGAGTATAGAGCCGTACGGTGCCAACCGAGCTCATAGCTTAATCAAATACCTAATTATATATATACCAATGTCGAAATCAGGAGAGTGGGGGAAAGATTCTGAGGCTAGGATGGAGTGGGCAGGAGGAGTCGTGAGATACTCAATCATGATACGGTCCAGAGATCGGACTACATGTGCACGAGTGTGAATGATCCTGGATATGCATGTACGAGGGTAAACAGAACAGGGTAAGTAGGGTAGTGACCTGCAATTGGATAATACTCACTAATTGTGGTGTGTGGTGAATACAGATGAATGCAAAAGCTGCTCAAATTATCATCAGTTCGCCCAAACATCCACTCAGCGAACTCTGACTCCATCGAATCGGATGTTTCTTACGTCGAATAGAGAAGTAAGTAGCAGAGCGGCTTTGCGTAAGGACTCAGCTGTGCTGAGACTTTTCTGAATTGAGGTGCCGCAACATACATCTCCAGGAAAATTGAGCTCTATTAGGTTTCCAGCCTACGTTTTAGGCGGGCTGAAACATTTCCTCAACTCCACGCTTTAGGTACCATTTCCGGCCATTTCACAACCTCAACTGCAGGGACGAGCACTTAACCATTAGACCGAGCTAGGATATTTTGACAGTGGTGGGGAATGCTCTGCATCTGCTTCTTCTCTAGCTTCACCTTCTCTCCCTCATGATTATGTACGCGATCGCGAGCGCAATTTTATTCTTCGGCTTGTGGGAATGATTGTCACATATCTTGTCTCAAACATCCCGTGTTGAGCCGGTCTGATTGGCCGGTCCGGTGAATTTCCTCAAGATTCTGGACATTACCCCTACCGCAGTCTGTAACTGATTTATATTCTCCGAAAGTCCTATACCCTGACGTATATATTCCACGTTCTTGCTGATATATATATATATATACAGATTAGCAGATATATTCCTGCACATTGCACAATATATCGATATCACTTTTCAATTCCGGGATGACCTAGAAAGTTGCTGGGGTTATTCGCATGGGGATCTGGAGTGGAGCCAAATGAGGCTTTGTGCTCAATACAGATAAGATTGATTCGGGTGCAAGGAAATAAAAGCAAAACTATGATGCCATTTCTGAAGAGTTCTGTTTTTAGAGAAGAGTTATCAGACTGTGCATGTCTCACTTGTTGCCCTCATGGACCACCAACGGCCACCTCATTAGTCCACCATTCCAAGATTACCCATTCGATGAAATGTTCAATTTGCTCGTGATATACCCTCACTGATACTCTATAGATCTAGTTATAGACCTTATGCATATATCACGAGCTTAAGAAATATAGACATCCCGACTAGACAGATTGAGAGCCTACCACCAATATCCACCAGTAGGCATCTATCTCAACCGCATAGCGCCATAGCCCGCAAAATTTATGATCCCTAGCCAAAACCGAGTCTCAGTCTTAATGGGGATCCATTCAGCACAATTCATTTGGTCTTAGACTCTGACTAGTTATACTTAAGTATGACTGTGGTGCCATACGACCCTACCAATGGAGATAAAGTAAATCGCTAAGTCCACCAATCTCATTATCAATCACTTACCCCGGATACCCAGGTACAGTAATCGTGCAGAGTGGAGACTCGTGTTCTACATGTATCAATCGGGCTGGCTGCGGAAGTTCATTCCGAGACTTGCAGTGCTGGTAAGCCTGAGTTAGTGTTCTGTATCCAAATGAACCCCGGCAAAGTTTAATTTTCTTAACTTTGGTACGGCGTGATGACTATTTGAAATGGGGCTGGAGAAGTGGAGATGTTGAGGATGAGTTTTAATCCAGCTCGCAACTTATGTTTGGCCAAGCAAGTACTATATTTTTAGCGGAGTGTCTTGCTCGCAGTAGTGTATGGAGCTCCCGGGCTCAGAGGCGCCCACGGACCATTGGGAAGTTAACAGTCCTCTATGGCGAAAGTGCTGCTTTAACTGCTAAACCGTTGATGCTTAAGCCAGCCACAAGGTGAGGCGGTGTCATCAATGCATTGCCAAATTGAGATTCGGAACTAATATCGGTATCAGGGTGCCGGCACCGAGGTGGGGGTTAGTGGGACTGAAACATGAACAATCATTGAATCCCGTGCACTGCCTATCAGTCAGAGATAGGTAAAGTAAAATACATACGGAGTACCCGAATGTTTATGGTTTTGCTTTTCGTAAACTGAACTTGGTATATCTATAAACCAATTCTGGAGATTCAAATTTGTCCTGGTATTATTTTCAGGGAACGGACTTACCCTGATTCATATCCGGGCCGAAGCAAGTCGTACCTTCAGGGTTAGGTTTCGATTCGACCCATATCGCGCCGCCCGGATCCTGCATCATCGTATACATGATAAAATCGGACGAACTCCTGTTCGTCTTGATGCCAGCGCTAGTTAGCCTAACGAATTGATTTTTAACTTCACGGCCACATGGCAACGTCAAGCTCCGCAAAATCTGGGAACCAGTCCGGAGGCTTCGCGACAATGTGATGTGTGCTCTGCTTTGCATATGTTTTCAGCCTAATCCACAACCCTTTCCCCTCTGAGAACTGATTTGCACTGTTGCGCTCGGACTTTGATTTGGATGCTTGCGGAAAGTCATGTAACCACACCTTGGAACCTGTCACATACCTGTACCAATATCAAACGTTAACCTACCAATGAAATATAATATTCATACTCCCAATAACATCCCATGCGCATATGCGCCACTCTCGGTGCATACAGTGCAGACATACGTACATATGTATATCTACGACTCCAAGCGAGTTTCATAAGCCTACGCTCTTAACCTTGGACGCGTTTCAACGGGATGGGCAATGATCTATCGCGAAGGGCTATACCGGTGGTACCTATACCGCAATATGGTTGCGTCAGAGTAAGCTTTTCGGCACAATCCGAGATGACGGTGACGTTCCAGGATCGGACCGAACTCGGGGGACTTGATCGAGCTTCACATGAATTTATTGGCGGATAATTAGACTTAATTTCCATGACAGGAAGTTGTGCTCTTCAACGGCCCCAGGTGATGCAATCTGACAATTCCACGCACAAATGACTGCATCCACGGAGATTTTGGCTCATGTGGACGTAATATTTGATATGTAGGTACAAGATGGAAAGGTTATTGTATTGTTATAATTGTCTGCATGTTACTTATCATGAATTGAAGTTCCATGCTTCCACGGCCTACAACGGCAAGACTGCAGAAATAATAAGCAGCCACAGCAGTTGCGTAGGGGAAAAAAAAAAAAATAGAAACAATTCCGCAAGCACGGATATGCATATTAGCAATCTAACCCAGCCCGAGATTCTATTCCGACAAATCATCCTCCCAAAGTCCCAACGGAAAGCGGATTTTGAACTCCGTGTTAGAGAGGTAACACAAGCATAGGATAAATTTAACCCTGTGCATGTCGGATTGCATAGAGCGAGGAAAACACTAAAAGCTTATATGCGGCACAGCATGATATCAATCTACATCTTACCTTCTGTCTATCCCATATCTAGTAACAAAAACCGAGATAACCAAGGATTTTTGTTGGTAGCGGGCTTATGATTGCATAATTTCTGATACCATTGCCATGGTCAACGGTCACCGGGTCGGGGGAATACTTGGGCTGGGACCCAACCCCAGAGTTTTATAGGGCTGGATGGGGGCTGGGGCTTGGAGTAGAGCACATGTATGTATGATTCACGGATTGCGGTGTTTTTGGCGGATTTTTGGGGAATATTTTGCCTGCGTATAGGGATCATCGTTCAATGGTGAATCTCGTGACCAGACACTAATTTGCAACCAGAGGAACTGTGCAACCAGAATCAACGTTACTTTAGCTCGTTTACAATAGATTACAGTAGAGCTTTACATATTGCCTCTCTTCCTTTTCAGGTTATCTTGCTAGGCTTACCGTGGCGAGGTAAGTCGAGGAGGTTGATGACAGAATCTATGTATGACAATGCACTATATATATGAATCTTGTGTCGACCAGGCTAGGTACCTACCTACCTGCCCAAGAAAAAGGGTTACGGCGTGATAAGTGAAGGCTAGACACACCAACCAAAAATACTTCTATATATTTATATATCAATAAATGCAACTTACCTACCTATTGAGGCTAATGCAAAATACCCCGTATGCTTCCCTTGTTTTTGGCGGCTGCCGCGGGGTGGGTTAGTTCGAGTGCTGACCTTAGTCTGCTTGGCCATGTCTCGGGCCCCCGGCCCCAATTGGAAATATGAAGGGAAAAGGCGGGTGTTGACGCAAGAAACAGATTCTACTCGGAGATACTGCAATTGCAGGCGCATACGATTAGCCTTATGAGGGTATGAGCTCTGTCATACTCGTATGATGTACTATGATATGAACGTTGGTGAGCTACCTGGAGAATATTTTAGTCGGTGGACTTACTTTTTTCTAGCCTTGAGTAGGTAGGTAAACCATTACTACAGCAGGATGCACAAGAAAATGAAGCGAAGCGGCAGCATTCGTATCAAGGTGGTACTGCACTACAACATGCAAGTTTCATGCCACTGACATAGGTTTTGCGGTCAATTGCACATTTCACGGAGTGTGAAGTGTGCCCTTTCTCTGCTCTGCCGTCACGGGTCCCGGAGTTTGGGAACAGGCTGCATTCCAACGATGATCTGCAGAAAGTTGGCATTGTGATTTGTTCAAACATTGTGATGGTGGTGCAGGTGGCTGAACGATCAGTAGATCATGATCACAGGGACAATGTCAGGAAGGCAGGAAATACTTCCGAACCACTCCGAAGAGATGGAAATATTGACTCGTTAGTCAAGCCGTCGGCGGTAGTAGAGATTACAGATCTAGAGATGGAGACTCAATGAGACATGCCGTGCACACTAGGCCTTTTTTTTAAATCTCGATGCAGCAAGATAGGTGGTCATTAGCTACCTAGTTTCAGACAGACACATCTATCGTCAATAAATTCATATGATGTCTATGATTTGCCAAAGTAGTCACTGATACGAGAATCAAGCTGCAGCGTATCACGAGTGACGCGTCGTGTGCATATATTTCAACTTGCAAGAAAAGCAATTTCTTTGTCTCGAGTCATTTATCTCCTCTGATATCACCCGGACCCAACCGAGTTCCTACGCCTAGAATGTAAATCGTTTGGCTAAAGTGTAACGTAAAAGTAATACTATAATAGGGGCCTAAAGGGGGGCCTTCGTCACCGTGGTTGTCTGCGAACCAAGCATCATTTGTCCGTGTGCGCCGGTTGTTACGTGTCTGCACGCAGCAAAGATATACAGAGAATAGGAGAGTGCACATGTGATCTCGATCAATTTTGTATGAGAAATTTTTCTTTGATTTCTTTTGATTTCTGCCAGGTCCTGTGCCCAAATATGGTTTGGTTCCACCAGAAAGTTCTGTTGGATCGGTTTGCTTCCTGTTTTGGTAGTCCCCGGAATATGTATGTTTTATTGCTGTTGATAATACTTTCAGGCGTTGATCAATAGAATCACCCTGGTGGACCTAGAAACATGTGATACCCTGAAGATGATCCTCCTCCAGTTGGCCTGTGAGCCCCGCCCTATAGGCCGATGGAAACTCATGCATAAGTTAACGATTATTTCGGAATATAGATCATGGAGCCGTGTAATACACGAGATTAGCATAGCCACTGAATAAATGGTATACTTGGTTGCATTTTCCGGACAGGAGGCCTTCATGATGAAATATTGCTTGCGCATATCACGACTAAAAATATCGAGATCTAGATCATGATTGCCAAGAACATATTACCGTTGCCAAGACGGATGCTCCCTGTGAAGTTTAGTTGACGACAGTCAGACCTGTTCCAGGTACAGGGATTCCTACACAACGTTGATCGAGGAGATAGGCAGGTACTGAGCGTTTTGTGCCTGTCTAAAAGCGTGGCGTCGCGGCCCGGGAGTCATAAATAATTCCGGAAATTGGAGGTGGTTTGTTCGTCTGAGAAGCGCTTGTGGCTGAAACTTCTTCGGTGCATTCCCTTGTACAGGATGTAGGTAACGTGAAACAAGGACGGCCCGATAGCTGTTTGTGGGTATTTCGGTTCAACATATCTGAGCATGAGTTGTGACTGTTTTAGAATCCTCTAGTTGCATCAATCCCGTGTCAAGGGGTTTTTGAAGGAAAATTAGTGCCTGAACTATCCATGTAACAGATTGATGGACTTCACTCTGATCGGTCCGGCATTTTATATAACCGTGAACCAACCAGATTCGGTGAGTCGGATGTTGGAGGGACAGCGTGACGCTGCACCAAATTCAAACGGATAGCTATACTCTAGTGTACCAGTACTACCTAGACCATATAGAGGCCTAAGATTTGTTGGTTTTATTTATATGTACCCTCGACTCTTTTGATACTGCATTAATCAGACCATTCGGTGCATATGCATCGCGAGTTGACGTTTTGTTTTGGTTAGAGGAAATGTGAATTATCATCTGCATACCTCCGGATCTGAATCTATAAGCCTTGACTCATTCTCAAACGCCAGATTGGGTATGTGTGGAACAGTCTGAAGGGTGTATGAGTTTAGGCTAGAATCCTGTTTATTATGAGCCAGGTTTTGTGGGGCATGATTTTGTTCATAGAGTTGTTAAAGATGTTAACATCATGGACTGAAGGTGGCATTAACATAAGGTACTTTTCTTACAACTCTATACTATAGGAAGAAATAACTTTGAACACAGGGAAGTCCCAGCGGCATACATCACCTTGCCCTGCTTGAGGTCCATCCAACTCCAGAATCTCGAGTCACTACCTCCTCTACTGGTCGCCAAAAAAACCCGTTGGTATAATCCAGATCTTCTTATTGCAATGCAAATACTTTCAAGCATGATCTAAGGTATCTTAAAAAAACAATCTGTCGTTGTTGGCATAAAGTACATCTACACTGGTGGAGCCATCCCACTATGCAAACGGAAACCCTACTATGAGCTTGGTAAAGGCTATGACTCCATCCACTTACCACTGCATGCTATGCCACATGTTCCATCCCTAAATCCTATAAGATCTTGTAACTGTCCCAGATGAATACAGTCTTGAATCTTACTATGATATTGCAGATATATATGGAGTACAGAGGAGTCTTTGAATTCAATAGCAACCAATAACCAATTTACAATCAAGCCTTGGTCCAATCAGTATTGTGACTAACGGGAGCGTACCATCTTGCCGGTTTCTTGCCGGTTAACAACTGCCGTACGGTAGTTCACGATATTCACTTGAATTGGAATTCGGTAAAGCGCTAAATCTATGATTGGTAAAATCCCAGCAAAGGATGCGCAGATCTTCCATGCCCGGTTTCTGAGGCGGGTGTAGTACTTCACTTTGATCAGACGACATCAATGATATGGTATTGGTTCAATGTTCGGCATTGAGCAGGCTTATTATGCCTAAAGGGAGTACAAACAACTACCAGGCGACTTAGGCTTCTCTAGGTTGGACTATTGACTCTGAAGCAATATGCATAGAAGGATATTGTAGTTTCGCCTACAAGTACGTTTCAGAACTCTAGCTACCCACTAAGTACTAGATTACAAGAATTGTTTTGCACATAATCACTATGGCTACTGGGCTGGCCAGTGGGAAGCCTTCGTTCAGTATCAAGGTCGACGCGTGAGGTGATGAGCGGCTATGTACAGCATAGAATACTCTGTAAAAGAATCCTTGCCATCAATTCTTCACTGCAGGTTCTGTTTCTATTCAAACTAAGGCCGGGAACCTAGATGCAGCCCATGTAGCATGTGTATACGGCCTTTCCTGAAGTTGTTTTTCCTGGGAAGTTGGGAATATTCGCATTTCAAATCGGACCGAAGAGGGGCGGTCGGCTGAGCGGGGTCCTGCTGCTGGATGCACAGGTACGGTGCGCAATTTGCACATTCATGTGGAAAATGGGCTGGGCGCATGCTACGACTCATACTACTGTACCTATGTACTTATTAAAGTACAGCGCGAACAACAATACATATACTGCATATTCGGATTCAGATCAGATTTTACGTTGAAATCTTAAGCGGCCTTATAATTAATATACTTAGTATGCTTCCCGCAACTTAATTATCATTCCAGTAATTTGCTTCAACTTTGTTTTTCCATAGTTTCCAGGAACAAGGCACACTGAGGCATGCAGCGCGCACAATCATCCTTGTACAGTACAGTACCTAAGTAATTGTTTATGTTGATCACTTACCGTCGTTGCCATGGCCGGCGGCGGCGACTTTCTCATCAAATTTCATACTTGCAAACTTAACTTTGCCTGGAGCTGCAGTCCTGGTTGACACGACAGGATTATGTGAAGCCCGCCGATAGGCCACCCAGGTATCAAACAAGATTCCCCACTCAGCTTCACCAAAAAGCGACTCGCTTGTAAATCTAGGATGCACAAGTATCATGCAGCCTGGGACAAGCGGTGCAAAAAAAGTAAAGCCGGAACTTGATGGAGTTGATTTGATATGGTATCTCTTGCCGCTCTTCCTCCTTGATTATCATTGGTTTCGGTACTTATAAAGTATAAGCTAAGGTAGGTCGAGGGAGAGCTCAAGATCGATATGGCAGGCATTGATCCGCGATGGATCGACGAGGTGGTGCTGGAGATGAACTTGATATCTTTTGATTCGTGCCAACCAGACTAGGGATTTGGCGGTCCTGTGTATACCTGTATTAGACGAGACCAATATGACCCAGTATGTGAACTCAAGTTATCTTGCTAGCCAACATTGATTGCGATAGCTGAATTCGACTTACTTGAGTTCTCTGCTCAATGTATGACTAGTCTTGCGAATATCATGCGATAGTGAGATACCATACGATAAAAAAAGGTCAGATCAGCAATATGTAAATGTGAGTGATATAGAACGAACTGATATAATCTGAAGTTAACTACCGCCGGGAGCTAATTACCAAACGCCATTCAGTCTGGGTTTATTATACCCTGGCACCCGGCTACTCTTGTCACCACAATGTCCCCTGAAGCAGCGCCGATTCGATCGATCGTGTGCTTTTCACAGGATGAACTATCTGCAGTAAAGCGTTTGGATTTTTTTCTTTCCATTGCGGTTAAACTATATGGAGAGCCTGGAAAATTCAACACTATCTAGAAGTGAAAATCCAGAGGCATAACTCGAATCCCATTTCGTATACGATATTGATTCATCTGACTTCAGCCATAGTCTAAAAGTCTAGCCTCGAGCCTTTGTGACTCACTATTTTAGCATGAAAAGAATTCTGCATCCCACAATGACCCCAACAATGCCATACGTAGTTATAACAACTTTAGAGAGCAAATGACCCTCGCTTTGGAGATGGAGACTACAGAAGCTACAAATTTAGATAAATCCATAACCTATTGGACTGCACGAGGTGAGCAGTGGAAAATGGAACCAAGTGAATGGTGATTACGGTGGATGAACTAAAAATCCAAAACAAGGGGCTGTATTTCCCATGCATGACATTGAACAGGGCATAGTGTGAGTTCAAGTTACTGTACGTACTGAAATACCTATGGCAAGATAAACATTCCTCTCCGATCTCTCTTAAATACCCTCGATACATCTGTGTTCATAGACATGGATCCTGCTACTTACGGTGAGATTGTTTCATATGCGCTGGCGTTATCATGTAATCTCTTCGTGGCATTTGGTCGTTGGGAGGAGACTGCATGCAAACGTTAAATCAAACTTTTGAGAAAATCAATAAAGCATCCAGGGATCACAAACTCATCAATGGCGAGAGCGGGTAGTCTAAATGCACTGCGGATACGCGGTAATACTCCGGATCTGAAATTCGGATTCAGATCTGGAAATAGGCAGCTCCGAAGGTGTGTGCCATGGTTCCGCCGGATTGGAGGGCCATATATTAATATAATATATCCTGTGCGTTGAGATTAGGAGACTGTGTGTCTCGGAACCAAGCGAATTTGGGACCTGACAGCCCAACTAACTATACTGGGTGGAGGCCGGCTTGAGTAGAGATATATAACGTTATTTGTACATGATGGATTGTGTGTGGTGCCTTCCTTGTGGGCTGCACTGCAACCTAGATGGTGTGGTGCGAGTCCCCCACAGAGATGCCTTGTACCAGTACCGTCACCACAATCACTACCACCCTCCGCTTCCGCATCATCACATCTAGGCAACTCTTAGTACAAGTAGAACCGGGGTTGTGCCACTCCACCCCACCTCCTCTATCATACTGCTAAGGAGCAGGGCTGGACATAGTAGATATCATGGTGCATATGTATGACTGCCCTTGGTCAAGGATACCTCAATCAGCCCTGTAGTGGAGATCGTAATTAATCTCGTTCTTTTTATGATCGGTTTTCAAGTAGCGCCTGTTGCTGGCTATCGTGGTGGCGGCGGTCAGCTCGTGTACGTTCCCTGGTAAGTTTTCCTGCTTCGGGCACCCAATTCGCTGCAGCTGGTAGTTTTCTGTACATATACACTAAGTATATACAACGCATTAGCTTCATCCAAAGTAATGCTCTAGAAAAGCAGCGGTTTGTTTCCTACCGCACTTGTAGAGACATGACTGCCTATCACGTGTATAAAGATGGATATGAAATTAGGGTACATCACCATCAGTCCAGCCAAGGTTTTTTTTTTTGCTTTTTTCAAGCACTTGGTTCGCGTGGTTCGCACATTTGGTGAATATCATTCATGATCATGAGCTCAGGAATCTAGATTAGCCTCTCCTTTTGTTATAATAATATGAGGTTATGTGGCGGTCTATGAATACCAGCCGATATATGAATCCCCATCAGTTGTGCGTTGCCTATCCTTTGTATACACTGTGAGACCTTGAATCCGAGTGCCATGCCTTGTTAGTTTGTAGCACCAATACTAGGGCTTGTATATGTAATACGGGTAGCCTATTAGCCAAAAGAACAAATCCTGAAGCACTGCGCGGATCCAACGTAGGTCCATCCTCCTCGAGGGCCGGTGGAACGCAGTAACTTCTAGAAAACAACCGTTAGTAGCTCCAGTCTACCGCCAAGTGGGTATAAAATTCTTCCACCCCAAGAAATTCATTTCAAGACAAAACAATCCCCTAATCTGAGTTCATCTCATCGTCCGACTCCGCTATACATCAAAGGCTCTCAGATCTCTCAAATAGGTGTCTAAAGAGAAGGTGTAAAATATTCATTTGTAACAGATAAAAAAGAAGGGTACCTTCAGTAAACTCCGTTGGCATGGTGTGTGATGGTTCCAACAATACCTAAGTGAGACAATAATCATTACCCAAGGAAGACGCTTGGCAAGGAAGCTCAGGCCGTGAAGATAGAAGAGGCATGGTGGGTCATCACAAGAATATCACCTGGTGCCTAGGTGTGTGATATCTGCAGATCTTGAATACCTAAGATATATATGATATGAATCCTTTTAGTATCAGTGTTGTTTTGCAAACCCCCGGGTCAAGCAGAGAGTGTAGGTAGTTGCTCCGTTGGAGGCCTACCTATGTCGGTGGCTGATGTGCATGTAGAGAAACACGAGGCTGCAGACTTGTTGGCTCGTTATAATTGCGGCGCATTCATCTACTTCAGGAGTTCTCCTTGTTGTATCGACTTAGAATTCCCATGACCTAACTAAAAGCAAAAGCAAATAAAACACAGATTGAACTATTTTTGTGCATCCGTGTAAAAGGTCATGAGGAACCTAAAACATGGCTTAAGCCAATTTCAGGATCACTTGTACACTTTCCAAATACTAGCCCCTGCCCTTTCCAGTACAGGTAAAACCTTTGTACTGGTACCTGCCGATCTTTACCATTGATGTATGGCGTCCGTTGGTTAGAGGTCGAACCCGCCTCCATGATTTGTGGGCAGGCAGCTATACTAGCGGCTAGGGCGAGCTGATCTGAATACCTATCATTCCGCAGCCTCAAAATTTGAGAACTCAGACAGAATGACTGCATGAAGTTCTCGCCTTACTTTCTGGTTCCTGTCTTGGGTAGGGAAATCAAAAAGCTGGTTGAGACATCACACGACTAAGATAGTCATCATGAATTCAAGCCACAATTAATAGCCTACAGATACATTGCATCGAGAGTTTGCTATTTCGCTAGTTATATGTTGCCGCTCTTAGGCTTACAATTGCAAGCCAGACTAGCTTACAATAAAGGGTTCTGGAGCTTATATTACACATTTACCGCCATCCCCATGTTATGTGAGCACTCTGACCTAGCGCGACGGGAGCAGCCGTTGCATTGCAACCCTAATAATCGCCGATCACGATGACCAAGGGTACCGTATATCGACACCATACATAGTACTTACTCTGATTGTGTCTGTGCTTCAAGGTCTGATCGATTCAAGCATTTTATATCTCACAGGCTGATCTTTTCCTCACTATAATGGCGTCTAAGCAATGTTTTTTGTAGAAGCAACTTGCCATGATCTTGACTTGCATTGCTACCAGTACCATATATACTACAACCCCCAGCTAAATGTGTAGCCAAGCATACCGGGTTCAATGCCGCACAGATACAGTCTATGTAGGTGCGGGCGCCAGCAGAGCCCTCAAGTCACTACTGCAGCTCGTCCTATCCATTATTCATGCCAAATAGGACATTTACCAGCTATCTAACGGCATTTTGTGATATAGTCATGTATTCGTACAGTATCCACAGTAGGGCGAATATGTTTATAAACATCATTAGGTCGGACCAAGAACATAAAACACCTCAATTTTTGCACCTCTGTTACATCTTTACGACCCCCTCTCTTCCCCTCTTTCATCCCATCTTAGATAATGCCACGTCTCATCGGATTAACCTAGAATTCTTGGAATACCACACCCCTTCATGAAGTATCCTTGCGAGTTTGCATCAATTCATGGGACGCATCGAGTGATCGCCCTCGAGGCCTATGGGTACGGCAGGCATTCCCTGCATATCACACACTGCTTAGATCTAGAGCACACCATATCGGTTCCTTTACTTTTTCCGTGAAATGCTTAATCCCCCACCCAGAATCCTAGTCAAACGAATATTCCAGCTTCCGGAACTAGACTTAATCGAGCGAAGTTCTTCCGTGCAGCTTGTATTTTGCGCGATGGCCTTCCCCTCTCCATTGATAATTTTATGCTGCAATCTACGCAATTAAGTAGGTATCTTGCGCATCACCTCACCATTGGCATGATTAGTTAAAGTTGGCTAGACTCTATTCTCGTTCCTAGAAGCGGGGGTGCGCATGCTGAGTCGCCGGTTCCAATCGTAATGTATAGACTATCCCGGGATGTGGATGGACCACATACCCACAAATGTATAGAATTGTTACCGTGATGGTTGAAGGAAAATTAAAACAGCATGGTTCCAGCCATAGAGGCTATGCAATCGAACACAGCCTCTCAGCACGAACAATGTACCTAGGAACGTTATCATTGTACAAACGGCAGGCCTCACTTCAAATGGTCTCTATTCGTTGGTCTGCCTGCAGTGCAGCTCCTCACTGCCATATCATATTAGACCCTTGCACCAAAGCAAATTGGAATCCCATCCGCGTTCATAATATAATACCCACTAGTAATGCCTGTATCTATATGTAGAGTATCTCCCCAGCCATGACCCATGTTCACTATAACCCGTAAGGCCTCACCAGACACCTTAGCTGAGTTGAAAATTGTACTATTTCTCCCATAGCTGGTCGGAACGCAAGATATGGAGGCGGCCAGTAAGAAATATGGTCTATGAGAGAACCTGAGAGGGCGTAGGCAGAAGGAGGCATTGCGGTGCATCGCTAATTGAATCGGGCTATACAAGACTGGGTATCAAGCTGGAGTTAATTGAGAACTGTGCATATACCGATCTTGATCTAATATGTAGATATATGTATGTATATGCACGGTATGTACAGTATGTAGCAGTATCGACACGAGCATTATCTGATTCACTCTCTGAATCTCGGATTAAATTGCAAATAAAACCATCCTGAATACATGATTTCAGAACACCATCTATTTACTTACCTAGTTTCACATATTTGGATTATATGCAAACATTTGTTATTGTGGAACTTTGACTTTTAAAACGGGCTGTAAGCAAGAGATAGCTGTACTGTGTTGCTAATTCTTCAAGGTCATGATCACCGAATTTAGCAACAACGCTGTGGCATGGAATTCGAAACGGCACTGTCGTATCAACAAAGAAAAACATAACGCAGATCATGAGAAAATGGAAGGAATAAGTTGCTGGATTGGCCACGGACAAAGGCGCCTTCAACCATTCGTGTTACAATACAACCTGCTTATCACACTTTGCCATTCTTCTAAGTAACAAATATTGGCACGTTATGTGTCGAGATGCTAGTAGGCGTGATAACTGGAACTGGTAGTGGTCTGTTTTGGCACTAAATGTCGATCATCTCATTTGAAAGTCGTTCGTGATTTGGTGATCGTACCAGTAATGTGCTCAACTCCGCTAAGCAATTGTAACAAGCCATCTGATGCCTCAGATCGGGCTCAACTCACATGCACAGTGGAGCATGTAGTAGAAATTCTCACGTCCTGGCCCAGTAGACATAGGTATGTGTATGATACTGTACATGACAGGTCCGGCAGTTGTAACATTCTAATTCTGCAACTGATACTATTTTGGGTTAGAAAGATAGCTAGATTACCGAAGGAGGACTTTGACTGGAGGACTACCTAAGGGAATACATCTGTACGCCACCGTACTGTTCACGCTATAAAATCGAAATAAAGCGCCTCTCCAAGTGCTGTACATGCAAGACAGACCAGAATTAAAATAAGAAGTCATAGCAAACTCACTACGCATATGCAGTCAGAGCCCTTCCTGTCATAATATTGCCCCACTGCGATTACAAATTTCTAGGGTCAGAACTCTGCCCACGGCTCGATGCTTACTACCATCCGATGTGTATATGCACACTCTTGGAGGTCTCGTTAACATTCGATAAACACGGGTAGGGCACTAATTACAGTTAAAGAGGCAGTAGAATCGCATCGGACATAGGCACGGGACTATCGGACGTGGCATTATTGCAGCGTCGGAAGTTAGATCCTTTTCAGAGAGCATACATATTATTGATGCTATCGTAAGTTAGACGGGCGAAAATTGCAAATCCCTTGTGACGAAATTCCAACTAAACCGTTTTCAGTATACCTCCGGCGACCAAGTTTCAGCCTGCATTAAAAACGAGGTTGCCAGGCGCAACAATATCAGTGCCACGTCCATATTTGGCACATTGAATCAAAACACATTGATGCAGATGTGGCAATGAATTGGAGTCCGCGAACTACCACACTTCATCGATTACGGTTTTAGATTGTTGCTGCAGGAGAAAATCGAGACTAGGTGGGGAGACACGAGACATATCTGTTTGTACACTCAATAACTGTATTTGCTTCTGAAACATGAATCAGCGGTAGGTGACCAAAGTTTTGTATGGAATCCTGGAGTAGATCACACCAACCCCAGCCCCAGTCATATGTATATCGCTTAAAACCAACATTCGACTGTATTCCCCCCCACGCACAAATGAAAGAAAAAAATGGTCAAAACATACTTATCCCCAGGATACTTAAAATGCATGGCCTACACGATGTACAAATTGTTTTTACTATGCTGATTCAGTCCATCACACCGAGATGTTTACATTATCTGCAACTGGCGTGCCAGTGGGGGGTGGAACATGGGGAACCAGTCCAACTGAAGTACACCTCTCCTTCTTCCCGAAGTTCCGCGACCCACCCCACAAATGCCCCTCACGGCCCCCCATCTGCAAATTGCACTACTGTACCATATGTATTATCTCGGTATATCATATTTTCGCATCCGTCGTATATGAACTAGCAATTGGGGTACCGAAAAGCTCAATTGGATGGAAAGACTGAAACAATGGAGGAATAATAGCCTATACAAAACTGAATAGTGTAGGTATAGCATTCACCGTACATTAGAGTATAATCAACTAAGAAGGTGCACGTCCCTAGTTACTACTGCTGCACAATATTGCGAAGGCACAAGAAGAGGAGACAAGTAGATCGAGGAAGCAAACGTGCCATCGGATAATGCAATCCATTGCATGTATTAATGTTCACATGTGTTAGTACCACCGTGCTGTAGGTAAAACGAGGTCGTGATAAGTGATATATGCAAGAGAATAGAAACCTATTTTCCTTTTTGTTTTCTTGTCGGGCTCTATATCACCCACAGGCATCGCGGGAATGGGCTAGTGGGCATTAGTGTAGCAACACTCAGCAGAGCATCAATTCCACGCACGCACGGACTATGTACGCAACTCCAATATACAACTTGTCTCCACCTATCTTACTGTAATGAGTAAGCCACAAAGCTGAGTTGCGGCCATGGTACCGGGATAATATACGCCCTACCTTCAACTCTGCGCGGGTGCGCCTATATTGACTCTGCCCTCGTCGTGCAGCAAATAAGGCTAAGCCACAAAGAAAAGCGAACCAGGCGGACAAATCCTAGGTGGAATACTGCTATGTACGCCCCGTGTGTAACCAAATTTCAAAATCCCGAGCTCGCGCGCGAATGCAATGCAAGCCCAGGAAGCCAGTGACAGCTGCCCAACTGAAGTGCGTCGAATTCAGCCAGCATGCTTAAACTGTGAGAACGAAGCTGGCGAGAAAGGACGCAGAGGACTAAGTCGTATTCCCATTGCTAGTGATCAACTAAACTAGCTCAGTGGGCGTGAGTGCAGAAGAGGGACAAAAAAGCAACGAATACTGATAGTAACTCTAGATGCAGGAAAAACAAGCTAAAGTGGACTGCAGCGAAATTGGAGAGCGAAAAAGCATAACAGGAGAAAGGGGGGTAATAGGCATGGAGGCTGATTTTGCCCTCTCCAGAAGCGACATGTAAGTCTACATACCAGGGAAGGTCTTTTGCTTAGATCTTGAGGTACATACATGGCATACATCATAGAAGTGTTCCATGAGCCGTATCTCGCCTTCACTTTATCTGAGATTGCGGGGGAAAAGGGTCCTGAGGAGGGTAAAAGCGATCGAGTGAGCATTAGCAGCAGATACCAACCATACACCGCTCACCTGTGTCAATAACCGGCATTGACAACAGCAACGAGCAATAAAGATGCAATGTGGAACGGGAGAAGATGACCCTGACCCGGGAATCAAATCTTCATGTTTGCAGGATAAAAGAAATTCAATGACAGTGGTAGTGATAACTATTTGAGTTGAAGTGCTGGCATTCAATTGTCGGGACAAGTGACAACACTGATTGAAATAATTCATGTATGCAAAATTAAGTAGGTAGCCGAAACCAACCGTCATAACACATACTGGTATTAGAGTATAACCAGACTAATTAGAGTATTTTTGTAAGGGCCCGTTACTTGTCATCATCGTTGATCCAATCCCAGACGTCGAGCCCCGCTCGAAGACATTCCCGATACCTTGACCCCCGCGTTCTATTTCCTCCAACTTTTTTCACGCTAGGCTGAACTACTTGCAGTTTACGCACTTTTTGTCGTTGGCCGTCCACAGGTAATAATCGTGGTTATTGCCTCTAGCGACGCTTGTTGCATTACTGAGATAGATGTGGACCTTGTCTGCTGTACACCGTAAAAATTGCACGTCCTATCAATTGCAATTGGGCCCCTGGTTCCTCGTGGTAGTTCAAAGTTGACGAACCTCAACTTATGTCATGGCATGCCGGCATAGTACCAAAGGTTCATAATCTCTTGAACTCCCTCAGCAAAGATAAGTATGCACCTTGCAACTAGCCTACTTATAGACGTTGCGCTCACTCACGCAAAAACTCAATCGATCGCTGCTGCTGTCGCTGCATGTGTAACGTAAGTACTATGTCATAAGTGTGTGCTTTTTGATGCTCCCTCGTGGTTCCCCTGGTTTCAGCCGTCCATTGGCTGTGGGTAATATTGCAATTTGTTAGAAAACCAATGTGGGTTAGGACTTTGTTGACCCAAGGGTCCAACAAGATTTACGTTCTCCTAGCCTTCCTTCGCTGTCTCGGGACACCGTAACAGGTGCATTGGAGGAGAGAAACCATTCGAAACGGGTATCGTGACCACCGCAAACCACAGCAAGTTGGAAAAAAAAGTATCGAGACAAAAATAGTTCATGGGTTGGTTCCACGCCACCGCATCCATCACCTTACTTCGTCCGATGTTTTTTTCAAAGAAGTCTAGCCCATGACAGAAACATACACTCGTAAGCCCTGGATCGGAATACACACCTGTATCTGTCTTGAGCTTCAAACAAATTCTTGCCAAAGAATAATCGTTATTCTGAGAAATTTTTCATTCCCAGGTTATCGTTTCAGATCGTTCTACGACTTTACCCGCTGTTGCCTGTAATTCGATTCAGATTCAGGTCCACTGTTCCAGCCTAGCTGGGTGCTGAGCGTTCGGTCTATTTTTTTTCCCTCCGAGAGGAGCGGAGCGGAGCGCGCCCCCCAGGTCGCCAGACAATTATCCGGATGGATCTGATGATCGCGAAATAAATTAACGTATTGAATAGCTCAGTGGATTAAAATATCAAAGAGGTGGGAAAGACCCGCGGTAGGGGGAGGAGCCCCAATGCAAGGGACAAGCAAGGACATACTGGATAGGGAGTGGTGTTGAATGTCGAGGCAGGATCGTAATGGGGGCGTAGCGGGGTTCAAAAGATAGAGTAGTGGGGGAGAGCGAAGTTAGAAGATGAGGGAAGGAGGGGGGGGTGGGTAGGAAACAACTGCGCGCAAGGGACAACAGGCCTTTGGTGCTAGGCGGCTGTTGGCGTACAGCGGGCAGTTATTGTTGGACTGGCCACCAACGTTAAACGACGTCAGCGAGGTAAGGATTGTGCTGGGAAAAGAGGCAGTGTGAAAGGAGAAAAGAAAGTGACAATATTTTGGGGTGGCCGGGGGGAGGGGTGGGGAATTCAAACTGGACAACGTACCCCCGGCCGGGCGATCGGGGAATGGTTACTGGCCATGGGCAGCTCTACGACAAATGTGAATTAGCTGGGCCCATTGGGCCACTGTCAAAGAAGTGGCAACGAACGCGAGGCAGAGAGGAGGAGATCAATAGATGTTCTGTGAATGTTAATGTTTTATATTTCTGTCCTTCGGGCCTTTGATCATCTAAGCGACCGAACCGAAGTAGAAATGGAGGTCAAGTGGATCAACCCGGGAGAAAACCACAAGCATTAAAAATAAATAGTGAAAATATAAATATATGAACGCCCATATATCCCACCCATGTCCCAGTAAGTGCCAGATAGTGCGCGCATGCCAATTCCCATACTAAATGAAAGAAGAGTCTCCATGATAATGATGATGCGGATAATAATGATGATATGATGGAAAAAGATCTGCCCGCCTTCCCGGCTACATTCCAATGCCCCAGCCAATTCGCCTGGACCATTTAAACGATAAGTAAGACATAAGAAACATAAGAAACATGAGGGGGACATCAAGTAATCATGATGATAAAAAAAAAACAGACTGTGAACACCGGTGAGTTGCAAGCTTAACGGAAATACAATACCCAAATGACAAAAAACCCATTTTCCCGGAATGCGAGTTGCATGTGCTGTGCCAAAAACAAAAGAACCATGAGGACGCAGTGAAACAAAAAACAACCCAACCCATGATAAAGAAAACCCGATGTAAAAGTAAAGCCGAAACCCTAGGAGGAGCTTGCGCTCGTGTAGAAAGACATGTGTATCTTTTCGTTTTGGAATGTGAGACTTTCGGTCGAGGATAGCCCAGATAGAATTTATCGGGTCTCTGGCTCACAGAGTAAGGAGGGATCTATTGTGGAGAAATCTATCGGTGGTCGGCTCATATCGACCTGACCTCGACTTATGAATGCTGATGGTTTTCGGAGGTTCAGTTGCTAGAACGGAAAAGTCAGCAATAGGATCCACAGGTAGAAGTTGGGTCTCAGGTACGCACTCGACAAGAGTCACATCGTCCACCAGGTGTGTTGACACGGCCGCGGCAGCCTCGGGGCTGATTTACACACGAGTACATTCTGAAGGCGTAAATTGAGATTGTTTGGAAGCAGTCGTTGATAAAAGCCGAACTGCTATGAGGTAGCAATGCGACTGTAAGCTATTGAACTCGGCGGTTGAGTTGCAATTGTAGAGTGTATTCAATTGCGGACTCCGATATCTAGTCCCAGTAGGCTGTTGGAGTGATGGATAGTCTTCGGCAGGCAATTGATATCCCTTTATAACTGCCAGCTATACGCAGTGAACTCTTTTATTCTTCAGGTTGAGAGATGTTGCAACTGTAGATATGGTGATTGAATATTGCTCTCTGGCTTGGACGATAAGAAGGTGCGGGTGCAGCACTTTGTGTATTGGGGGGGAGATATCGGTAGCAAGTGTCGACGATGTTCGTGACGGTATTGAGAAGCCTCAAGCAATGTTGGCGGGGTGTTGTTTAACTTGGTCGGAGTCGGTTTGGTATAGAGGGGGGGGGGTGGTGGATATTTATCTACGAGTGGGCGGGTCAAGCATAAAGGTGTGGGCGAGGCAGAGTTGTGATGCCAGTGCGAAACGCTCCTACGAGCAATGGGCTCGACGGGGGGGGGGGTTGTCTAGAAACCAGCTTACAAGGCGAACATATACTCTACGCAGCGTATGTAATATGTAAAAGTTCGGGCTAGCTAAATGAGTGACAAGCAATTTGCCCCGGGGGAAGAAGGGGGAGGGGGGAGGAATGTGGTGAGGGGGGGGTGGTGGTGGTGGTGGTAATGGGTGTGAGTGGTGGTGCAGCATGTTTATGTAGGGTAGGTAAGGCCGGCTTGGGATGGAGGGATGGCAAGCGCAAGGTAAGCTAAGATTGACAGCTCAACGAGAAAAGTTCCAACGTCGGGCGGGCCAGCGTCCAGGCCGAAAGGCTCCACAGAGACACGACCGATCCATGGCGCACAGCCGCGGGCAATGGGTTGATTAATGGGCGGTAGGAGTAAGTAAGTAACACTGGCTGTGCGCGCGGGGGAGTCACTTTCTCCCATACCCGGCTGTATTTCCACACCTTGCGCTCTGCACTTGCTTTTGTATACGTGTGGATTCCTAGATCTGCCATTCCTCGTTGATCCATACTTGCACAAGACTGAATATTCTCACGGACATGATACTCAGTGGGGCTCGAATACGTGTTTGCATCTACAAATCAAACTCGGCATGTCGTGAGCCCAAGAGTCCCCCGTGCTCCGGATCCACCAAATTGGCTTTGGTGAGATATCCTTGGTCAGCATGCTTCTGTCGAGCAGGCGACTGGCTGAACATGTGTCCACCACGGCAAAAGGGCTGTGGGCTTGAGTCCCAAGTATTAGTGGTGCGTATGGATTACTTGTATGTATTACATTCTCGCCGCTTTAAATCCTCTGCAACGCAACCGGGCCACATAATAAGACCTGCATCACGAGTCATCAGTACTTACTCTTTCTGCAAGTACCAAGTTGCTAAGGATTCTTGTCAAGAGGGGGGACAGGCTAGGCGCAGGTGCGGAACATCGGGGTGCTACGTATCCAGCGACGGCAGCACAAGTACACACGCTTGAGTACAATAAACAAGGGCAGGCGGATATCATCCCTTCTCTAATTACAGGAGACAGATTTTCACTCCAGGATAGTACGGGGAACGTGTGAGTGGCTGCGTTTGTCAACATCACGAAGCTCTGGCATTGGTGACCGTGGCACATTGGGCGAAGAACGTGGACCAGCAATTGAAGAGATCCACAGGGAACCAGGGGATCTAATTCCGGGTTTCAGACGTCCAGTGAAAGGAGACTGGAAGAAGAAAATTGGGGTAGCCTAAATATGCAAATTAGGACTTCGCTTGCATTGGAGCAAGTCTATGGTCAGTATTGATCATAGGGATTAATTTCCTCACTCCTGCATCTCTCAATCGGGGTCCCTACACCGGTTTTTGGTCCGTCCTGCGGCAAGGCTGCAAATCACCATGTGAGGCCCCTACCATATTTATATAGATAATATGTACTGTACTTGCACAAGTCGTCCCATGTCCGATTGACTTGCTTTGGACAGAGAAACGATACAAGTAGTGAAAACAGAAGGGAAAGGAAATTATAAAACAAGGGCATCTCCTGTCCAGCCCTCGGTGCCCTTCTAGAAGCTCAACTCATCTGCTTACAGCTATCGACGTCTATCGATATCACAGCCGGATACTAATCAAGGCGAAGTTCTAGATATGCAAAGTTTGTTTATTTCTACCATTTTTGCCAGGGGGTCAATTCAAGGCTCCAGTATATTTGAATTACCAATAGCCCCACAGTTCTTGCCGATACTATTAATGAACATACCAGAATTTTAAAGTTGTTCTCCCAACCAAACCAGTCTCTGGTTGGATCAGGCGCCAACAGGGCTGATGATCACGAAAACTAGAGAATTTTTCCATGACCAGTTGTTCGAAGTGGTGACTGGATTCACAGCTCATACCTATCCAAGGGGTTACACGGCGTTACACCAGTCGCAAGCCTGAATTCAAAAGATCTAGACATTGTAGCCTTGTCTGCGCATGCGTACACCTAAAATAATTGAATCAAGGTTGAAAATAGGTGAGTAAAAGGTGCAATTAACCTTCCCCATCAGGCTGTCGTGCGCAATATGAATTGAACAGAATTCAACATAACCAACCGTTGCTATATGAGATCGCTGGGTTCTCAATTATTGACCCTTGGCTTCCTAATTTATATCTGAGGCTAGAATTTATTTCATGTTGGCAGTACACTTCAGTCCAAGATAAACAGACATACAGCTTATATATACCGTAGTAATTTCACGAGTGCTACCATCGGTCAGCATAGCAAAGGCCCAGTTGCTTCATACGACAATCCCTACCGTCCTTCCGCGCAGAGGCTGAGCACATCCAAGTAGCACTGGATGGGATACGGCTGACCACGAATATTCAACTTGTGCGCATGGCGTGCGGACTAAAGACACCTTCTCAGCTCGACCCCTCGAAGATCATCACGAGCCCCTTTGAAATGCACTGTTTTCTCATGGGCATACACAAAGATAGGGAATTGATCTCGCGTCTCATCCAACCAAAGCCTACCTACCTAATCCTTACCGTTCATGTACAGTCTGGTGGGTGGGTAGATCAATTTCTCGGCGCTGTAAAATAATCTACGGGTATTGCGATGGTGAATTAGATTTAGGCGGCTTGATTATAGATTTATCAACGGCGCGTGAGTGAGCATGGGTCCACGAGTTGCTGGTCTTCAATTGATGAACAACTGCTAGTAGCGGATCTGAATATTTGTGGATCTCCACTATTCCCTTCTTGTAGGGATGTCTTGGGATATTCTGTACCAAAGTGAACAGGACCGCCTCAAAAAAAGTAACATCACCTCTTCCTTACGAACGCAGCACCGAGAACCAAGCGATATGACGCAGACATGCAGCCCCATGGAGCACACTCGCATCAAAAGACATCATACATACATGAAGTGGTGAGGAATAACCCGCTTTGCCATTTACACCAGCTTACAGGAAGCATGAACCGCTTCTATATGAGTATATAAAATGAAATATGTAGGTAAGAATTTGAACACAAGGAAGATGTATCATAGTGTCAAGAAATTACCCTTACATGCAAAGCACATAATCCCCGCATCTTATCTCCCACACCTTTTCAAGACGATTATCAATTTTTTGATTCCGATATTAAGAAACCATTTTACAGGTGTCTTGAGTTTATCTTCAATGCTACTCTTTATGTACCGCCCATCAGCACTGGATATCAATCTAGGTATGCATCTCAAGTCTCTACACATTACCTCCGTGGGCTGATGGGCGAATATAGCAGAATAATTCGAGCTATTGTCCAGAATACGGCACGGGCCGGAACACTGCGGAATATCACTATCGGGAATGGCAAACTATGTGTCAGCCAATTGAGGAGAATCACCCACTGGAGGCTGGTAAGACAAAATCAAATGCCTAGTATCTGTTAACCATCTGTTAACCATAATGTAAACCTTGGCAATCTTAAACCAAGTTTTTTCATTCAGATCTGGATCAAAATTATGCAGTTCCTAGAAACAGTTCCATGGGTATGGAACAAGTAACGCATCTATCCCTCGTGGAGTCCGGTTAGAAAGCCGGAATTTTGTCATCATGAAACCTTGGTTAGGGCATATCATCATAGAGCCAATCTCTACTTTTTAATTGCACGTATGTACACAGGTGCAAGGAAAAGTGATTGCAACCCTGGTGGAGATCGATCGTCCAGTGGCGAACAATTGTTGTCAGTGCACGATTCTTGGAATCAGTTAATATCGACTGGTAAGTCCACAGCGCTAGCACTCTCTTCCCCCGGTAACCACGTACAACTGCGCAAGTAGAATGGCCACCTAAACGCAGACTGGTTCGGAATAGAGAGGCCGCCGAATGACTGATGCGAGAATATTCCATTACCATCCTTCATCAGGTTTCATTATAGGGACTGGTCATGGATCTAGGCTATTTCTACTACATCTAGCATTGAACATGCCCCCACATATGCCCCCACAATTCATTTACTGTTACAGTACACTATCGAAATTTGAAAACGCTCATGGAGTTGTCCACCTAGATCTGGCTAGCAGCAGATATAGTCAAGTGTGATCTACCGGGATTTGCCGCATTTCTCGCTTTTGATTGGCTGGCTGCAATTCATGTCGATTTGTTAGATCCAACGATTTGACACCTTTTTGATTGGCCGTTATAGCTCTCGCAGCTCTGTCACAAAGCATCGGAGACCACGGAGCAGGCTCAGACTAGGAAGATATAAGCGAGCGTTGTCCGCACATCAGCCTAGCCCCTTGTAACCAGGTCTGGAAACGGTATATGATACTAAGCTTATTAGTAATTTTAAGGACATCATCTGGCTACAAAACCTTCTATTTGCAACGTTATGGCTGCAGACTCGGTCTAGAAAAGCAAGGAATCATCAGTGATTGCCAAATCTAGGGGTATTCATGTTGCGCTCCACTGCAATAACCACCAAGACCTTGGGTCAATGGAACGCTTAAGCTACAGTTACGGACTTGTAGGGGGTTATTTTAACGTTGTTTTGTCACTTTGCGAGGAGGTATTGACCCTACCATGTACCTTCACAGGGGCTTTGAGCATGAGGTCTATTCTTCGGGCGTGCCTAAAGTAGGTGCAGCATGTGCTTCCAGATCCGGGCGAACGAGATTGGGCTACTCTGGGTATGAAGTGAAATTGTCTGTGTAAGCTCTCTGCTCCTTTGACATGACAGAGTGATCCCTATGAGGTCAGACAAGATATCAATGTACAGGTATGTAAACGTTGACTGCATATAGTAACATATAAGCCTTAGTCAAATTCCTTATATGTACATTGACACAGCATGCGCATGTATGTACATAAGTACTTGTATGCATAGCGTATATCTCCTAGGGTGAGATACATATGCTGCTTTTACCAGCCCACTAAAGTGCCTGTCCATTCTTTTGCCGTTGTAGCCGAAAGGTTGCATTTGCCTAGAAGATCCCGTTCCTAACGACGCACCCAGGTTCCTCAGTTGGATGAAACAAAAAATATAAACAACCTGTTCGAAACATCTCTAATGAAACATTTTTAATCTAAATTACCAGGGTGAGCCGAGCCAATCGATAAGAGCTAACTTACGGAACGTGCTAGCGCTGGCCGACGAGCTCTTCAGCTTGCTGAATGAGCCGCCAATGAAAACCTATTTTCTCTTTTCTTTTTTTTCTTCAATGTGGCTTTATGTTTGGCTCGCTAGAGCGTCCCTCTCATTTCACCTTCCATGATGATAACAAGCTGCTGCCACGACTTCCCCCGCCATAACATTACACTTTTGCAAAAAAAAATTTAATTTGAGGGGTAGTTAGCCTCATCAGTCCAATCAACCATAGCAATTACGGTAACTAGATGCTAGGAGGAGCTCGAGTCAGTTGCTCGAAAGTACATCATTCAGCGGCAATTCACACAAGTCCACCATGGCCAATGCCGGATGTGGAACGCTGGAGAGATAAGGACACTGGCATCAGAGAGAACTGGTCTCACAATGACAGCATAATAAATTATTCTTAGCAGAGAAGGAGCTCTTCACATATTTAAAGCGTGATATGATCGCTAATCTCATGCACGACAGCTCCCGAACTCTCATTCCCCGAGCGCGAGGCTGCCCTAAGCGGATAAAGGCACTGAAACAAGACCAGCTATGAGGCGTGACGCGTGAGGCTAGAAGCTTCCCAGAAGACCGGGACCATTTCCCCGGTCTTGGAGAACTGGGACAGATTTTTGTTGATATTATTGTCAGGACAAACCAACTCGGTTGCGCCGACATGAAGCTAGAAGTAGTCCAGAGAGACTGACCCAGGCTCCTGGCATTTTCCTTGCTTTTTTTTTTTCTCACACTGACTCAAGTTGCAGAAGTTTTTGCCACCGACTGGCTTTGGGACGATGCTATACTCAGGACGCGTTTTGTCTATGGAAAAGGAAAGAAAATGCAAGAATATTCCAGAGAGCGAAAAAGTGGCGGAATATACATACACACCCGCGGACCACGGAGAACCGAATACAATTACGCATTGTCCCCAACATACGGCACCTTTGCGCATCCTGTCAATTGAGGGGGGATGGTCTGCTACGTTCGGTGTTTGATTTCACTCAGGCCTTGGGAATGGGATGGGCCGTTCTGTGGGAATACTCAAGCCGGTGCCTCAATTAGAAATACCTGGGGCTTGAGGCGATCTCGCTGCTTTACATGACACCTGCTGTGAACTATCAGCTGATGCATAGTATGCGTGACTGCCACCTTCAGCTATCAACAGGCGCGTCAGGATGGATTCGGAAGCATGCAGGTTTTTCTGTTGTCAGGCTTACATAGTTATAACGACTAGGGCTGGATCCCTCATTGTTTCTTCACGTATTATTATTGCACAGCTCGTATAAAATATTTCAACGCAGGGTCTAGGTGCAAGGGTTTTGAGGGGGTATGTAGTTGTTACAGGCCAACCCAGAGTGCTCAGTGCCGCAATAACCACGTGCGGTCGCTCGCCGACTCGGACATATCTATGTATATTGCTCACTTAGCCTGCGCTACCAAACCGGAGCTGACCCTCCAGATCTGGACATTCCAACATACGTCGTGGAATCTTGGAGCATTCTCACGGACGGGGTCAAGTGACTGATCCCCTTGCCTGTGCCTCCGAAATGTGTCGACCTATAGAAAGTTCTCGGTCGGTATATATGCACTATTGACCTATATATCAAACTTTGTTGCTTTTTGCAAATTGTAGATGAAAATGAAAATGAAAATATTTTACTGGGCAATTACGTGTGCGTACATCGCGTACATAATTACACAGCAATAGAATAAGCAAATCAAGCGTCCGATAGCACCGCATAGTACTCAGTATTCCTATGCTGAAAAAGGCAGGTAGTATGTTTATTGATTAGAGGTTTTCTGATTGTTCTACGCGCTAAAGGGTGGTGACATTCCAGAGTATGGACCACTTGTTTTTCATCCAAGATGTGTCCAAAACTACTCACTTGCATTGATATCAGGCATGGATGGACCTGTGAATCCTTTTTCTGCGTGTGTTGTATTGTGTTTACTTACCCCGCTGTTCATTGTTGCTCTCCGACACTCGCTGGAGTATACTTATTTTTACCATACCCCAGAGTCTCACTGCCCGTGCAATGTCGTTGTCGCGCTGCGACCCTGAATGTGGGGCAATCTAATGCACTCTCCGCTAGACTGGTGGCCTCTACCCGTCAAATTCCAAATCAGCCTTATGACAAAAAGGCAGCGTGCAGAATTACTTGGAATGGGGGATCTCCTCCAGTAGGCAACGTCGCCAACCCCAGATTTTTTTCTTTTTCGTTGCCCAGTCTAGGGAAGAGGGGAGAGACCAATTGAGACGCCTACTTAGGCTACCGGTATGTAGCTTACATGCAGAGATGGGAAAGAGGGGGGGGTGTTAATTCGCAATATATTCGTTTGCTACAATTTATCGTGCAGGGCAATGAAAATAAGCAAAATTTAAGGATCTTGAGGTTAGCTAACAGAAATGGCCCAATCTTCATAGGCAACTGGAAGCTCGCAGTATTCAACTCAAGGGCTAGCGTGCCCGGCCCAATGCCTCCAGTTCCCACCCTCAATTTCACGTTTTTCCACCCCTCCATCAGGCAAGATCGATGTCAATGAACCTCTCGGGCCGGGACGGCACACGCAAAAGCACACGCACACGCACACGCACCAATTGCGGAGATGGGCATGGAGTTGATGACTTGTCCGATACAAATTGTTTCTCCTAGTAGAATGATGCATCGGTAAGTCGAATAAGTATACTTGGCTTTGCAATGATATCAATGGTCAAAGACATCTACATGATAAGCTCGAGAAGATAAAACGGCGAGCTCAGCAACGGAGCGTCGCACCACAGAAACGATCAGCAGTGGTGCATATATGCACACGCAGTACCTCTCACAAAAAGCCAAAACCGCCATGGCCAGCAAAGGCGTGAGTGTGAGTTAACAAAAGCAATATGGTGCTCATGAGGTATGAACACCAATGACATGAGGCCAGAGTAGTTGCTTAGCTTCTAGACATTGATCTCCGAAGCACCCTCAGACCATCAGAACCATGGGAGGAGCGCATAAAGGTAACTATACAGTTTTCACTTGCACTCTCAGCTGTTTACACAGGAATATCCATATTCATGTGCCAATCAAAGCCTATACATCCATATTGGGTCTATATAGGTCATCAGGTGTATCGAGTAACACTGATCCACCGGCATTGGTACTGTGCAAATGGATTCCCCAAAAGAAACCCAGTTATACGGGCATGCCGCCTACAATTAAAGGGATTAAGTTGTCTCAATTATCATGCATATCTCAAAGTCGTTATCTCTTAGGTATATGTGATGTCTTTAGCAGCCACCTAATCAAACACTAGTCAGGGTAGTATGAGCAAAAGACTAGTAAACAATACGGTGTTAAGGGATGAGACTAGGAAACAGGGTACGAGCTGTCACTCCACGCTACAGAAATTTGATATATGTATGATTGCTGATAAGTACAGTACCCACTCTAGAGCATTTATACCCTATCCTTAAGTCACTACACTTTGGCTTGCATGAGAGGTCGAGGTGAGATGAAGGTGAGAACTTATAGGGCACTTGATATGTCATTTGGGGCTAGAGAAGCATTCCTTTCCTGCATTACATGATATCGGTGTGCTAGAATATCGTGGGTCAGGATTTCCACACTAAGCAGAGCGAAGAAGATTGGGGTTGCTGAATCTTGGCACCAGCCCCTCGCAGTATGCCGCCATGTCATTGGGCTGCCGTAAAATGTCCCTTAGCGAATAAGTATGCATCCTGCAGCTTCTATACTTGACCCCATTTGATGACCCGTTATTTGGAAATATTTCGTTTTACCAGGTCAAAGAGTAGTTTGAGGTGGCTGTTCAACCATCAAATATTGGAGACGAACCCGTACGAAGGGCTGAGATGTCTTAGAATATGACCGGAATTTTCCGGTGGGTTTCTGTGCAGGTTCCTCCACATTCCCCAAAACAGGTGAAACCATTATCTACACTAGGTCTAGCGTTCGACAGTAAGTCTCTTCTGTAATAGGGAAGGCACTGAATGCAGCAACGCGAGTAGCGCGGTTAACTGAAAATATAGTCTCGGCATGAAAAGTGCCAAGTGTTTGCTCGTACTTTGGTAATTGGACTGGACCAATCTGCAATTCACGTGGATGTATTTTGTATGTAGGAATTTATCTCTATTTAGGTTCCATGTGATGGCTAAGTAGTTCTTACGTACCTATTTCCTTGTTCTAGGCCTCGGAGGGCTGATAAATACTATATATTTATAAGCGATCCCTCTTTATATCATTATTGGCATCTTACAAGGCCAATACGCATGTTTATGTTCCGTGTATATGGTGGCCACTGGCTAGTGGTATCCGGGAGCCGTTGTCATTTTTTCACAGGACCTATAATCCCAAGCTCTACCGATATCAGGACCTAATCCCAAGCTCTACCGTATATCCGTGGGATCCATATCCGTGTGCTTGTGCGCCACAATGCAATCACTAAACCGTATGCAGGTGTGGATCTAAGAAGTAGTCTAGATTGCTGCACATCTGAACCCTCATAGGATAGAGATCGGATATAGTAGACCATGATCTACAAATTTTGTATCTCAAAAATAATCAGGGTAATGAAGGGCCGGATATAAGGCCCAGTCCAATCATCGATGACTATTAATTATAAAACGTTAAACCTGCAGAATGTGCTTGGATTTTCACGCAAAGAAAACACCCATGCATAGATATCGGTCAGCAAGTATTTTGTATATGCAACTGAGTTGATCAACAATATACCCATGGGACTAAAATCTAATTATCATATAACCCCTGGATAAATTTAAATCACTATGTAGTTGATTGAAGGCTGGTAGTCCCAGCGACACTCACATGGATTCATCAATGTGAATATCATACGGCAAATTATTATTAAATACAGCCTTGCTAACCAGTATCATGCACTGGTGCACCAATGTTAAGCCTCATTTGCCCCACATGCAATGAATTTAGGGTTTTCCCTTTTGCATAGAGCCCCAGTAACAATAGCCGTAGCCATCTTTCCCCATTAGGCACCATTTCAAGCGGCGACAACTAGCTTTGATAACCCCAGCACGGGTTTCTGGCGAACCCTTGCAGGTTCCCGTCCGAATTATGCCTGAGACATGTTTGTGGATCGGATCGTCAGCCTGATATATGGAAACATTTAGGGCTGAATAAGTGCAGTTCAAGCGACAGCAAGGATGAAAACTGGTGCTAATTTTTTTTTTTTTTTTTCAATACTCCTTTACTCCAGGCCAAGTAAAACTGGTGCTATCCAACCGACAAACCACTGTCCTATGTGACAGCTGCTTCTGGAATCCCGCATACATATTTTATACACGGACGTTTTCTGACATCTCCGCTCCCGCCTAGGCTCAACGACATTTGAAGCCGCCTGACAATTTGAGGATACTGCCAGCTTGTACATGCATACTCTACTGATGTTCATCGAGTCCACGTGCTCATATATGTAAACCTATCTATTGGCTCTATGCAAGCCTTTGCATGCCAAGCTAGTCCAAAGTGGGATCGAACTACCCGATTGGGTAGTCAATCAGGAGTACATGCACACATCTATAGGTACATGTGCGTATCAACATCCTTTTTGTTTTGCAAGGTTGAGATATGGGAGGTAGTATGTACCAATATTGTGGAGGCTCAATATCCATTTTAGAGCCCCGATTGCGCGCATTTTCATCTTCAGTTCACGATCAGGTCACTTTTTTCACTTTCGCCTGCGAATTCCAATTCGCGTACTCCGTACCAGCTCGGGTCAATCCGTTCGGGTACGTCTCTAAGGAAAATATGCTAGGATGACAATGTTCATCCCAGCTAGGTTCTCAAAACGTCGTCGCCAGCTCATATTATTCCCTGCTGACTTGACACATGACCCAGCATAGTTGGGTATATGTAAAGCAAAGCTGAATCTCAATATGCGGTAACTAGAATTTTCACCTTATCTATAACAGGCGAGCTTATCACTTGATTTCTCACTACTAATAGATGTGGGGGGATCACGGGAATGGTGGGGGTCGATTGGGGGTAAACTACGTGCCTATAGATATTGCTTGAAACATAAATCATTTGGAGCACGGTCCACTGCTCGATAATAAAAACCGATGGGTTAATCCAAGGCCTTGTGATTGGATTTCTATACAAACCGGGAGCCTTCCGTAAGTCCGGCCGATGCTGCTAATATAATCGTTTATTATCTTATATGTCCGTCGCCATCCGCAAACCCTGCAATATGTACAGGGAATATGTTACCGTACAATGAGAAGACATGTTATGTGAGTACTTTTCACGCCTTGAGATATCTCAAGTGCGACGATTGCCCTGATACTACCCGATCGACAATTGAAACTCAACTTAAGCAGAGAATTCAGGAGTTACAGAGTTTACGTGGATTGAGGGCATTGGGGACTGGTTTTGGGGGCTGAGTTTTTGTTCGATAGGAATCAATCCTTCGAGGCCTATGCAAAGGGCCAATATCGGTTGTAACATCACACATTGGTAGATCCAGGTCTACATGGAAGAGGCTCGAGGGGTTGATCACTCTCGCCACGTTTACCCGAAATATTGGCATGCGCATTGATCTCCTCAGAGCACATGCAGACTGTATTTGTGGAAGGATAGATATATATTAATCCACCCGGGATAGCATCGCACGGTCTCAGCTGCGTTAATCGGCTATCGAGAGAGAGTAAATTTGAGGCTGATCAAAGTAGAGTGTTGCAACTCATCTCTTGGGTCTGGGGTGCATATATATTAATACTCTAGGCCGTTCCAGGGCTAAGATATATGAATATAAAGCCAGGAATTCACGTGCATACTTCCTCGTTTTCGGCTTTTACTGTTACCTGCCGGCGCAGATCAAGTCGCGACCCGGGCCGGATAGGTACTCACGAGCGCCGCGTGTAGGCAATTGACAACCCTTTCCCTGCACGTTTCACCATTACGATGCTCCATTAATTGTAGAAACCCGTAGGTAGAGGCCAAAGAATACGCTTGTGAAAGGTGTGGGGAAAAGCAGCCAGGGGGTTATTCCTGCGGGACGGTGCGCGGTGCGCGGCGATGATGTACTGTGCCATGCTGTGATACATGTGATGTGACTGATCTGTTGCGCATATTGCCCCTGGCAATGTTGAATTCAGGATTCGCCATGTATTCTGCAAGTCCAGGAACAGTGTAATAATTCCCAACAATGTGCTGGCTTGATGAGACCTCATGATCTAATGCAGATGATTATCGCCTTGTAGTTCCATATTGCCATGTGAGTATATGTATGCTAATTGCTGAATAGTAAACATACTACACCAACACAGCCATGAACTCACCAGGATAGTCCTGTCTCACTTCCATAGTTACAAAATCTGATCTGGTGACACTTGCGAACCATGCTCTTTGCAATCCAACTGGGAGAATACATGGTACCTCCGAATCCGCAGAAGGTAGACGTGCTTCTGCGCTGTCTTTTCTGCACCCGATCCGCTAAGTGGGACATAAGAGTGACGATTTTATTTTGCTGTTTTAATAACGTATTTATTATGGATATATATGCACTTCTAACGTCTGGTGGTATGTACATATATATACCAGAGCTACAGGAATTGCATTTCCAGTCTCTATCGAGATCTCGGCTAGCTACATTTAAAGAATGCAATACGGAGCCGAGTGCCAAGAACATATCGCTGTCAGGGTGCAGACTACTGTTCAGGACTACCCAAAGCGGTAGTACCATAAATTCGAATATGGTTAATTATTAATTTTATTGATTTGCAGTTCCATAGTTGGCCATCTTCCTCCTTGCCTCTCGCGTCGCCTCTCCTTACTTACATATCTAGGTAGCCACAAGCGTACTGTTTGATTTCACCTGCCCATGCTCGAGTCCTCGCGAGCCTCGCCTGACCTTTCTCGCTACCTAGATCACTCTCCCTTCAAGACTTCTCTTAATCTTCTAATTATTTCTAGATCTAATCAAGAGGCCATGATCCTACCCCCCTGAGCACTCTACGAGTACTGGGTGGGGAGCAGAGAAGGACCCGGCACTCCAACGGAAGCCAGAAATTACTATGGCTGAGCTGTTAAACGGGTTGCTTGGATCTCTACCCGAATTTGTGGGATGCATATTCACTGATTGACCATGGAATATTATTCCGGGTACGAGGCTAAAGGGAGGGTTTGGAGCCTGGGTCACACACCCCTTTCGATCGTGAGCTGATCACTTACGCAACATTAATGAGAAAAGTTGCTAGACGTATGCATTACGCTGGTTTGACACTGCTGTTTCACGTGCTTTATCTTTACCACACCATGATCTCCACCAGGAAGGATCCCCTGAGTCGCCATGTATCATATTCCTTCTAGGGTGGTGTGGACAGTTGACAAATTCAAAGAGAGGAAACAAGCTTACATGGATTCAGAGACTACCCAAAGTCCCAAAGGTGCACGATCGGGAGTCACACCCATCTTTTCTGAAAAGTATCTTGGTCGCTGACTGCATAATATTATAGGCCATACTGAACCGAGGTTAACGCGCAAAAAAACGAGATGAACATGTCATTGGGCCGGGTCAATTGAGTCACACCTATTTCTCCACTTCCCAGTTGATTGTATCATGAATACGAGTCGTTCCCCAGCCAAGTGGCCCTACTCCTGGGTTTGCTTACGGAGAACAGATATATAATACAGAACTGCATGCAGCATACCACGCAGCCATCAGCTGGACAAGGTTAGCTATTTTTGATGATCCGATGAATCGATTTTTGTTTGCTTTGGGCCCAGTAACAGGTCCCCACCTCCTGGTTGACCAGCTGTTTGGTAGTCCAAGCACGGGATGTTTCAGCCGTTAGGCTCATGATCTGAGGAAAAGCGCTGGGACCACACAGAAGGCTCGCCTCATTCCTTCCAGAAAGATCTCCTTTTTTGCGTGCTGACCACCAAGGAGATCGGTTATGACTATGAACCCTAGTCGTCGACTGGGCTGTGTGTTTCGCCACCTGGATAAAACCAAATGAAGGCTGTGTTCCTGAGAAGCTGCATATGCTGAGACCTCGGAGCTTGTGTCTTGCTTACCTGCATATGTACAACTTTGCACCCAAACTCTGGATGCTTTGGGCTCTCATTCCGAATTTCGTAACATGATATTTCCCTAGGCATCGGTAATATGAGCTGAATTATACTGTACAACTTTGCACCCAAACTCTGGATTCATTCCAGAATTTCGTAACATGATATTTCCCTAGGCATCGGGAATATGAGCTGAATTATACATATACATATAGGCAGTGTTGGCAACATATGGTTATTTCGTTGCTTCACCCATGCGAGAATACTTTCGTCTTTTCTCTCGCCATGGCAGAGCTGATAATGATACGAACTCACACATCATCCAAAACTCTATCCACACATCAACCTGGATGTGCATCTATCCTAGATAAGACGGGCTTCCGTGTCATAAGCACTATCAAAGGGGATTATTCCGGGAACTGTGGTCATCCATTCATTATGAGAGTGGCAAGGGCGTTACTAGATCCAGCGCATATGTCTGGAAGGTATGTATCATGGGACACCGAGAAGGGCGAGGTAGAAATTATGTTTACTTTCACAATATCATGATGCAGGATTCTGTAGCATTGTACCGCCGAAAACGTATGTATATAGGTACACGATTTCGGTGCGTTATTATTTTCACCATACCTCAGATACCTTCCCTCCCGTCACAAAGGCAAAAATCTAGCTGACTATTGATATTGGAGCTCCTCTCTGCTGGTATCTTTACCCCACCCCTCAACCCCCCACCTCCCGGAATTAGAAAAAAAACCAAAAAAAAAAACACTAATTCGGCTGGGGCCGAACAGACAAGTCCAGAGCCGAAACGTGCGCAGTGCTGGCTTGCGATTGGTAATCTGTTAGAATTTATTATTGATTAATAAGGGTGGTAGCCGAATCGAGAGGGAGTATAGTATTATTTGGATCGATAGATTGCGAGACTTTCACTAATCATCGTAGTCGGTCACACCCAAGAGTTTCCGGCCCGACAATGCTGGGTCAAAGAAACTGGCTCCGATCCCACTGCCTACCCCTCGATGCCGATAAGAAATGGTGTACCGTAGTTACTCTGACTAGTGAATATGTTTCAGCTCTGCAGGTCCTCAGAAGATAAGCTCAAATTATATATCTGCAATGGCAACGTCAGTATGTTTGCGGACTGATGATCCAGACACTTGTGAAATCCCTCGAGGCAGGGATTCAAAAGTACGTCGTTCAAGATCAAAGGTCCCTGCAACTGTGGTGAGTGCAGTGTTCAATCGGTATTTTCTCGGACCGACACCCACAGGCAGCAACGGCGCTGAATCCTGGGCGTCAATTGCAAGGATTCAGATCCCGATCGATATCCATATCGACTAGGGGTGCTGTCACTTTTTATTTTTTATTTTCTCAGCACAGACTAATTGTACAGAGGGATCGATATCTATTAGGAGGATCTATTGAAATGATTGCGTTAGCCAGCAATGACTGGAAAGATTTGCAATTGTATTCTCCAGCAAACCTGGCCCCCTGATATCTTTCTGTCATATGACTGACTTGAGTTAATAGAAGGCGAACCAGCAAGGCGCGGTTGATAAATACAGGATCCAGATCTTGGGAATTCGCAAGCGTAGCGTGTTTCCAAGAATATAATTTTGGTAGATCATATGCAAAAAAACGCTGCCTTTGATAACTGAGCTAGTACTGAGAGTTTTGAGTTCCGTGAGTCCCGCAAATCAATTCGATGCTGAATTCAAAACAATATATACCCAGGGCTCTCCATTGAATAATTAGGACTATATGTTATAAGCGCAATAGACGTACCTCATCATCAATATCAAGAAATCTGATATCTAAAAGATCTCGCGCCATGTACAACCGCAAGACTCCTGGCTCCTGTAGCGCTTCCAAGTACCATATGCAAAAGCTACCGAATGTCTCCAAGCCAAGGCGGCGAATCAGCTATCGAGGGGTGTCATCTTCTAAGCTCGTTGCCATTATAAATAGCGATTTTGCTATATGCACAGTGTTGGACGATGCAAGGCGGCATGCGATGCTATCTTTAGTAGGTCACGGTTGCCTGCCTGCTAGTCTGATTGGCACAATTCTCATTAAAGGATGCCTGTCTGCATGCACTGTGCAAACACACTCAGCGCATGTGCTCTGCTCCCCGTCACAGGACCCTGAAGAGTGTCCGACTTTCCACGTATATGCGCTACCCCGCGACAAGACTCACAGACTGCCTGGTAGCCAAGCTACTGCGGCTGCGTCTCGCCAGCCTTAGTTCGTGGTAATTGATTGCGAGTTGTCTTAGTTGCTAATGTTTATCCGTGGGAATGGAAACAGATATATCCATCTAGTCCAGGTTAACGCAGTGCAATGCCACAGGGTATTTGGATATGGTGTACATGGTGTTAATATAACCATTACCGCGTGCGGTAGGGTAGAGAGATTAATTGCACCATGCCGGAAGAGTGGTTGAGGGGGGGGCCCCTCGGGGACTATATCAATATTATTATGAATTGAAGGTGACCCGGGGCTCGGGTGGCGTGGCACAAGTATTCGATGTGATTGAATTTGAAGTGGGTGTTGTGCTTTAAGGTCCAGTATAGTTTATGCGGTTTCTAATATGGAGTCGATGCAGTTAAGGACAGGACAGGTGTGTTCGACCACATGCCATGGTGACCCTGAATGTAGTGTAGAGTCTGAGGAAGGCGGCTGTCCCTGTTTAGGTGTTAACACCGCATGCTATTAGTTTGAGTCTGGATGCCATTTTGTTCTCCTTTGATTGGACAGTGCGACATAGAGGCTGACGTCGCTGCCGACCTCTCAAGTCTATGCATATGTATTTTATGCGAGTTTTGAATTCTGTTCGAATTCCGCTGTAGTTGTTTGATTTCTCATCCGTTACCAAAGTCGGCAGTTGGAGAGGACATATGTAGGAAACCTTAAAGAATCGATGAAGGATAAGCTATATAAGAGTGCTGGCCGAAGCCTAGGGCTGGAATCAACCTGGTGGTCAAAGGTCTGCATGTCTGCTCTGGACGGTCGTTGCCATTGTCATTGTGCGTACGCAACAAAAATACCTTGAATCCGATTCCATGGCCCTGACGGAAGATTCCTGGACCAGTTCCTTCTCCCTCTCGCCCACTCGGATCCTTCAACAAGCCCCGGGTTGGTAACGCAGTCCTATACTTCCTTTCCCTCCAACAACCCCTCCTCCATATCATTGTTCTCCATTCCTCTCTTATTCCCCATTTTAATCCCTCGTCTTTTTTCCAAGCACAGCCCTAACCCCCATTACAGGGCCACCTTTGAGATATGTATATATATCCAATGGCTATCCAACTATGCTGCCAACCCACATTCTTATTCGAATCCCTTGACCAGTGTCTTCAAATCCACTATTCGAATATCTCAAACCCGTCTGCTAGCTGGCGTTCGGGGACGGACGGTTTTCTGTTGCGTTGCGATGCGTTTCGTTTTCTTTTGCATACCCATCCCATCCTCCGCGGCAGGTTCAGTCTTTAATACCCTCCTCCAGTTCAAGTTCCTTCATTCCCTTGCAATAGAGGTGCAGTGGTTGGTTAGCTGGGTAAGTTTGTAGGTAGGGAATTAGGGGGTGGTGGTGGTTGTGGTTGTGGTGGCGTTAACGTTAACCTTGACATCGGCTGCGGGTTCCCTTGTCAGATTCGAATACTGAGATCGAGATCGCGGGGTGGATCGAGTAGATAACCTAGGGGTGAGGGTCGAAGACGTCATTGTGCAAATTGCCTGGTGCCTGGACGCCTGGGGGAGGTGTGACAGGCTTAGCATTTACGTACGGTGACAGCGCATATACGGAGAGGAATTGGCTGGGGAAAAAAAGAGCTTGTTTCGGGGTTTGTTTTGGGTTTGTTCTTTTGTAGCCAGATCACTAGGCCATGAGTCACGTAACTGTTTGTTGGCTTGGGTACGGCTAGAAACGGATGTTCACTGACATTGGCTTTCACAGTCCAGTCCTGATCAAACAATTATTGATTGAACGTCAAAAGCCAAAGAATCAACGTCACTGGACCACATATGCACCAACAATTGCAGCAATAACGTGACCTAGCCGTCACGGATTAATTAATATAATCCATCGCCCCATCGCGAATCAGAAGACATATCGGTAAATCACCTGAATCTGAATCGAAAATAGATTAAATGCCACTTTACCAGGAACGATGACCACAATGCATACCTACCTACATGCCCTGTCTACTGTACATGGCGTGAGACCGACTTACATATTAGCTCTTACATACATACCCTACATACAGACATACATACATACCGGATGGGTGACGGTGGCCAGCATCCTGAATTTGAGGATAGATTAGGAGACCACCATCATCATTACAATCATCATCGTGCAGCTAAATATATGAAGGAGCCTTATCCATGACGCTGAGCTTCGCTCAAGCTAGGGGGGGTCAAACGTCAATGGCTGGGGTGCAGGGGTCGCTGGTCGTCCTGAGCAAGGGGGCAAAGGCTTGAAAGCGGGGAACATCATGCACATGGTCATTGTGCATGGGAAATGACGCATCTGTGCATGATCCCCTGGTCTAATCTCCACATGGGATATCGTGGCGCGAGGGTTTTTCTTGTTACAAGTATGTAGGTTTAGGA
Organism: Terfezia boudieri ATCC MYA-4762; assembly: GCA_003788615.2. Taxonomy (NCBI): domain Eukaryota; kingdom Fungi; phylum Ascomycota; class Pezizomycetes; order Pezizales; family Pezizaceae; genus Terfezia; species Terfezia boudieri. The sequence continues at coordinate 57,690 of ML121570.1, read as the reverse complement.
TTGGAATGTTGGGAGTTACAAGTGGAGATGAGGGTAATGCAAGATATGAGACGGGTTTAACTATTTAGTTTTCTATCGCTAGACCTGGCTTAGAAAGAAAAATTGGAGCCAATAAAGAGAGAGATAACAATATACAACGTTCCCAATACAATCTAAGTAATTACGTAGTTTAATCTATCGATCGATCGATCTATTGCAGATAGGACGGTAGAGATAGATGATGTAGGAATATTAAAGGTCTATAATTGCCTCGCTTTGGTCTATATATCACAATTTATTGATTGGCTTCTGTTGTCAGGCGGCTGGTAGGTAAGGCGTCGGCAGATATGATAACGATAACGAGATAGCACATACTTATGTAAGGTATACAATTCAATATAGCAATTGCGATGCGATCGAACATTTATTGTCCTGACAATATTGTTGATTTGATTATGATTTACGGTACATTCTCGTTATCATAATGCCCAATATAAGAATCGATTGAGTTATAAGAAAATGCCCAAAACAATGAATACATATTTCAATAACCTTTAACGTTCCTTCACTATTTATAAAAAAAAATTAAAGTCACAATAAATAATATATGTTTTAAGGGCAGTGATTAAAATACGTTCATCAAATATAAATGTCACCCAGGATTTGTATGGCATGACCTTAAGCAGCCCGGAACATATATGCATTAATACTGTCATGATATATGGGGATTGTGTAGAGCGGAAGCGCTTCGAGCGGGTCCCTATTATAGTCTCGCTGGAGCAAGGGTAACAATATGCTACACTCAGATTTAAGCAAGCGGATTTCAACATCGCTATACCGAATACAAACATAGAGAATAGGAGAATGCATATGCAAACACGAACATAGAGTAGAGTTCACTAATGACTATCACCATTCACCACGACTACCGCTACTACCACCACAGCACGCAAGATGTCGGAAGCTATGATACCAATCTCTACGATGCTTTGCACTACCGTACTCTGTTGTTTGAGCTCAGTAAACCAGTTACTATTCCTGCTGAAAAGTTTGATGAGATATGGCTGTATGTAGACTCAGTTTACGCATCGCTTTCAGGGGAAGTGCTTCAATGCAAGTCCGGAAATGCCAGTGTTGGCTTTGAAAATCAACAAAATAGAGTCACTGAAGGCAAGATCATCAAAAGACGGATAGCAGTATTCGGGATCATAAGCATCTATGTCATGTTTGGATCAAAGTCTCATGACCTATTGATAGTACAGCAGTTACAATTCAGTGGCTTGATGAGCATACCCATACTCATGATATTGAGGAGAGTTTTTAAAGTTCCATAGGCAGTACTTCCGTGTCGTCATATCTTCCATCTTAATGCTAAAGTCAAAGTACTGACTACGGCACTGTGAGATACATACTTAATGAGGTATGTGAGACTATGGGTACTGTTCGGGTTAAAGAGGAGGGTGGTGAGCAGAATGTTAGAAGAATGAATAGTGTTATTTGGGTACGAGCGTGTGTTGAGCAGCTGTAACCACCAGCTCTATACAATACCTGAGTCAATGGATTATCTTCAACTGGAAGATACAGTACAAGAGTAAAAAGTGGAGGAATGGGTGAATCATGTACAGGCAATATTAGGTAGTCTGACTAGTTTGCGTGCTGAGGATATTGCTGTATTGCGGTGTTGAAATCCGCTTGCTTATATTGAGTGTAGCATATTGTTACCCTTGCTCCAGTGATACTATTATAGGGACCCCTGTCGACGGGCTTGAAGCTCTTCCAGGTTGACAAACATATTTTTAGAAACAATTCAAATGAACATTTTAGCCCTGATTTTATTTTTTATGCTACGAAATTATATGATACTGGGGTGGTTCATAAAATAACATTCATTGATCTTGGCAACCTTCTCTCCTTGAATCTCGATTTCCCATCGTCATAAAGTTCCAGTCTCCTCAAGACGTTATACCTAAGTACCTATATTTATTTACTTAGGTACAACAATTTTGAGAGCTTCAACCATTCCCTTTAATTTTTTTTCATCAGCTACTAGAAGATTTCGGGTCCACAATACCACTTAAGGAATAAAGTTTAGGTACGCACTGATGTATAACCTATACTTTTCGTTAACTTTTCAAAAGGTTCCCTTTACCATGGTACCTCCTGCCCTGGCAACACATCTGTCAACACTTCCAGCCTGGTATCCACAGTGCTCAAATGTCTTGCATATAAGAATACCTTCAAGCCTCTCCATCTAATATATTTGCGGGCCAGCCAGGTTCTCCATTGCTTTAAAGGCCGTGGCATCCCGCTCATCTCCTCCTTCCCGAGGAGGGTATACTTGAACAATGAAAGTCTTGTCTTAGTTATAAACCATTAATAGTCCAGTTCTTTGCAGACCCACCTGAACCTTAATCAAGAAGAGTCTTTCATTTGGATGCTTTTTCCTACTTTCTACTAGACTGGCTTTCGCATGATCGCCCACTGAGATGGTTGTAGCCACGTCACGGGTGGTTGAGCCTAAGTTCATGAACAAACCAGTTTATTGGGCGATGTCAGAAGGAGGACAGGCTTCGAAGGAAACGACTTTGGAGTGGGAAATGCGTCGGCAGAAGGGGGCATAGCTGTGGAAGTCTCGAGATTGACATGAGGCAGAGCAGTACAGGGTTATGCTACAGCAAGAGCAAATGCCTGCATCAACGAATACTCCAGGACAGTTCGCAGTGGAACAGTCGGACTATTTGATGGGGCGACTGAGGTGTCCTAACATAGCAGGTGAAATTGGGCGAAGGGGGAGTATAAAAGAAGGAGTAAAGTACACAAGGGCGCCTTTATGGAATTTGTTGAATGTGGGTTTATAATCCGCCGGGACTCGACATACGTTATAGAGGAGCTGGCATAAAATGAGATGTTGGGCATTGACAGGGCAGTCTATTTGCCCTATAATGGTGTCCGTCTCAGCCATACAGGACCTCACCCAGTGCAGAGTTGGGGACATGCTTTCAACGTCAACAAGTTGGGAAGAGCTGATGACATGTTCTCATGTTTCATGGTGAAAGAGTACAAAAAAGATGGGATTTGAGGGATTCTCTTGGCAACCATGGATAGAAATTATTTTGAGAGCAATGCCACCTGTTTGGGCTTCGTCTTGCAGAAGCAAAGTGGTGTTCGCAATTCCATCTGGAAATACGCCTCCCACGGTATCTGTGAGTGCGAGTAGGGTTCTGCCGGCATCTGTGAAGGCATGCTCTTCCACTTCATGGTCCACGAAGCTGGGCATATAGTCTTGCATTGCTCTGAACGTGAATAATTCTCTTAGGGTGTAGAATTCACTGAAAGCCTGAGTCAACCTGGCTATACTACTGCTGGTGCGAGAGTGAGGCTTAGCTATGAATCATGAACAAGCTGGAGGGCCAGAGCGGAAGAGCATACATCAATACTTACCCCATTTTAGTTTTTTTGGCATTATATTCTTGCACTACATGATTTTCATGATCTTGTGTCCAGCCTGTTTGGCCAACTGGAAGTTCCATAGGGGTATAGGTGCGTGGGTGCGTGTAGGTAGGGTCAGTACATCTATTTTTGTTAATACAGGGCTTTGGAAATTTATGACTGCATTGGTCTCTTTTTTTTTTTTTTTTTTTTTTTTTTTTTTTTTTTTTTTTTTTTTTTTTTTTTTTTTTTCTTTTTCCTTTTTTCTTCTTGTGAGAGATAAGCCAGAATTTACCATAGTATTTTACATCCAGATATATCAAAGTAACACTGTTCATAAAAGATAAACCGTGGAGGATTAAAGCCAGTACTCTGAGTTCAAGCAACACCATGGAGTAGGTTTTGCTCCATTACCCTGATCTGAACTGATACTTGCCCATTAGTCATGACTTGGCGTCAATGATTTGAAATAATCTATGTATTTGCGGCCTTAGGTAGGTAGAGGGTAGTGTGTCTTGATACGGATTGAGTGAATAATTCTTGAGCACCCTCGACGTATAGATTGAGAAAAAACGGGGAGGAGTGGGGGGAGGGGGACTTTTAAACAAGTTGACAACTTGGAAAGTGACAGGAAGACACTTTCCTTCGGGGACGGGCGGCCTTCGCACCTTTTTACCTTCTGCCCTGCTACGCTGGGGCAGAAGAAAAAAGAGAAAAGGAAACGGAAGGCGGGAGCGCCCCTAGTTCTTGGGCATCATTTCATGATGTTTAACTTTAATTCATGAATCTATGGGACAACGACATCATCCATCTACTACCCCATTAACAACATCTCCAATTGCCATCCGAAGGGCTCTTCACCAACTCTAATTGATGCGATAATGTACGGAGAGACCTGCTACTCTTATGCGCCCCACACAACTCACTTCCCCTTCTACTATAACTTGCTAACTCCTCACTACGCAAAACAGTCATCATAATCATCGGTTTAGCCAGCGGTAACGGTATATATGCCAGTCATAGGCACTATTCATCGAACATCTTCCATAGTCTACATACTGTATATATTACTGAGAACGTTACAGATTTGTTAATGCACATCTACACCCTAGGCAACCAAGTAAGTGGGTCCATGCATGTATATTCAAGAATTCAAGTTGCAAATAAGTAAGTAAGCAAGTGAAGTCTGAATCTAGCGGCTGGAGGGTGCAAGCACACTGGCTACAGTTACCTGGTTAAGGAGCCCTGATTTCTAACATGACTTCCTACCCGAACACGCCTCAAAAGTTATTATTATCTGTTGTATATTAGTTGATATAGTATATGTTCTGGGCCGCCCGCGGAAATTTATTTAATATTGCATTTAGTGCATAACGCGCTTGAATTTATAAATATATAGACACATTGAAATTGAACGGGTTCAAGTTGATCTAATTGATATGCTCCATAAGCCCGATGGACAATATAAATGGATGTCATATAAAGGACCATATGGTACGTTAGTTGTTCCATTAGAAGATAAAATGGTAAGTTTAACTCATTAGTACAAGTAATATGATACCAATATTATTAGTCGGAGTCTGTTGCATCTGCAATGACATTATGGATTCAGCTTTATAGCTCATCTAACATTTTACGATCTGATAATGGTGGAGAATTTATAGGAGAAGTTGAGCATTAATTATGAGCTTGGAGTATTTAAAAATAAAACATGGAAAACCTCGCACACCTCAAGTCCAAAGTTGAACAATCTCGTCTCATTAAATGGAAAATCTAGCGGGTCGGATACAGCACTTCCATGTATTAACATTAGGTACTAATCGAACAAAATACACTTTACAAGAGGGGTTTTTTTTTAGAAAAAAAATACCTCTAGTGATGAAGATCTAAATACTCACCAGAATGAAGAGAATGCTGAGTATATTGCTACTTTTAGTCCCTCGGTTTTAGACTAAATTAAAGCTAAGTTTAAGCTTAGAAAATAGGTGGATCTGCTCACTTTATCCAACTAAAGATTTCGAGCTAGCAAACTAATCTTATGGGGTTGTATAAATGAAATTGTAGATTCTCCAGCTACTCGACAATCCATAATCACTTTTGCTAATGCTTCTCAGCAAGCATCCACAACAACTCGGGTTTCTGTCTTATGTATTTTCAAAATGTCCTATACCCATCGTTGCTGCCGATGCTCTATAAATGAGTTGAAATGCACATTCTTTTGTAATACCAGAGGGTTAGCAGATCATGACTACGGTAACCTCTCGGCTCTAGCTATAAATTGGACTCCTGGAAATAGCCCAATTGATCTGTAGGTACTAAGTATTTAATATAGCTCTAGTTAGGTGTATTTTTATTAACTCAAGTACGTTATATACTAAATGCATTAATTAAATGAATTGCCCGCGAGCGGCCCAGAACATATATTCCCTACTCGAAAGCCAAAATAAGAAAAACAGTTAACAAAAAAAATAAAAAATAATACAAAACCACAAAATTGTGGAAAAACCTTGGCCAGGTCGGAATTACTCTCAACTGACTCCCTTCTTTACCCCCCTGCCCCGCTATCAATTTACAATTAAATGAAACAAATTCTACAACAGCAAAGCAACCTCTCCAGCTTGCGAATAAAAGAAGGTGAAGAAAGCGCAATCATAGAACTTCACTCTCCCAAAAACGCCTTCGCCTATAGCCCCTCCGGCACCCCACCCTCAAACTCCACCACTCCCCTACTACTCCCCTCCCTCATTACCCTCCTCACCTTTACAACCCCCTCTCCTTCTGCTTGCTCCTCCTCCTCCAGCCCCCCCAACCCCCTCCCACTAATCCCACTCCTAACACTTCCTACCTCCGCCTCTGCCCCACTAAGCAACTCCCTATCCCTCCCCTCCACCACCCCTGCATCTTCATCCTCCTCACCATCCTCCTCCTCACCACCCTTCTCCCCAGCTCTCGCCCCACTCGCGCGTGCATTCGCATCAAGCTCATCCATGCGCCTCTTGACCTCCGCAGCGACCCTCATCCCGTCATTGACGATATTATCTAACACCCCTCTCAAACCCTTCGCTGCACCCGCGACAGCGGCGGGGCCGTTGAGAACGGATGCCATTCCCATGCCACCATGGGCAGCTAGTGGTGCTGCTGCTGCGGAAGCAGTCTGTGAGGGAGCAGGGGTATTGAAGGTGGTCAGCCCACCGTGGCGTTGTTGATGTTGCTGCTGTTGACCAGTTTGGTAATGTGAAGGTGTGTTGGGATGGAGGTAGATCGACGAGCTGGGGTTTCCTGTGTCGAGAAGGACGAATGATTCCGCAAAGCCACTTTCAAAGAACCGTTCTAGAAGTTCGTCTGCAAGGATGACCATGCGGAAGGTGGGAAGAGTCATGTGTAACGGGTTCGCGGGGTCCAAGGCAAGGTTTGCTGATAGGGAGGGCGGCGGATGGCGGGAAGACGTCCGTGGGGGATGGTAAGATGTTGGTCTTAGTTTTTTTAAAGATGATGGTGGCTTGGTTAATGGGCGTGTTGGAATCACACCTAGCGGGTCCGGGGACGCTGGCCTCGAAGCGACAATTAAATCCTCCTCCTCAGATTCCGGCGCCTGCTCCGGTTCTGAATCGCTAATGTCACTCAAATCAAGTAAATCCTTCTCATTCTGCTCCTCATCTTCCTTCCTCCGTCGCTCCTCATCTTCCTTCCTCCGTCGCTCCTCCTCCTCAGCTTCCTGCTTCCTCCGATCTCGATTCTCAGGATGATCAGGGTCCGCATACTCAAAACATCTCCTAATAAACTCACTCACGCTATTAAGAATCCTCTCATCTCCCCACCCCTTCATCGGATCCTTGCCCCTCACCCCGGTCTCCCCTGCTTCATCCTCTGGCAAAAATAATGATGGTTTACGGGTAACAAATAGCAGCGCCTCACTAATTCTCAGAATTCCTTCCCTGTCAACTTTCCCATCCCCATCATCGTCATACAACTCAAAAAAGTAGCTGATACTACTCATGATATCCCTTGTTCCCTTCACCCCCGCCAACCCAGCAACCACGTTCTGCAAGCTCAAACCATTCTTCATATCGGTATCCCATCTTCTAAACAGCCTCTGCATAAAATGGTGATCCGCCGGCTCTGGTCCATTCCCCCACGGACTCATCTTCATTATGCTACTCTTTGGTATACCGGGACTAGGCAAAGGCGACAAGCCCCCAACCAATGCTCCCGCACCTAAGTAATAAGTCGCCGCCCCAGCAAGCTGACTAGTGATATAACTCCCTTCCTGGTGTTGCTGCTGTTGATGGGCCGTTACATCCGCCACATCCGCCACCGCCCACTCGCATATTCCCGCTAGAAGCTCTCTAAACCCATCATAGTCCATCAACGTCGGACTAGGCCCATACCCCACCCTATTCTTCTCCTGCCTCGCTGCAGCCGCAGCCGCAGCCGCAGCTGCATTTGCTCCGCCTGTGCTGGCCTTCCTATTCCTTGCCACTCTTTCCGCTGCCGCCTCCTCAGCGTGTATAGCCTCCATCCTCTCCTGCTTCTCATACAGCACCTTATAAAACCGATCGTATGCACTCCCCAAATCACTAGGATTCAGCCTCTTACTCTCCGGCCCCAAATTTCTCAACTGTGTCCTCTTCGCAAAGCTCTCAATGGAAGCCAACACCGCATCTTTATGTTTCGCTCGCTGCTCCGCAATTGTATTCTGCGTTATCCCCGAAAACTCCTTGAATGCCACAACAATCAACTCCTGGAATCTTGTCACAGCACGGAATTTCTCATTATCGCTATTTGGATGAGCCGACTCATCGAGTGTCGAAAAGTAATGCTTCAGTACTGATATAAACGCCCCATCGTCCTGTGCATCTAATAACTCTTCTCCATTTATACGTAAGATAGCAAGTCCAACTTGAAACAACACTTTCGGGCCCTCAAGAAAAAATACATCAAGAACACGGAATGCGAAAACCAGTGGCATGGAGTTGATATATAGCGAGAGAAACCAAGGGAGGGAGACGACTGAGAGCTGGACATCGGACTTCACTAGGTGGTCCCATAATATGGGCATTGTTTTCTCTACGAGGGACTCGAATACTCTCTGGTCGAGGAGGGTGCCGTACATAGTTTGTGAATAGTATCCAGGTAAAAGCCGATCGCAAAGAGTGGAAAGGAGGAAGAACGCTTGCGCTTCGGACATGTATCTATTGGCGGCCCAATAAGTAAATACCCAGTGATGTATTTGGAAAGAGTGGGAGAAGTGGGAGGCAGTACATTAATAAGGCAGCCGTAACAATATTCATTGCCTGACAATATCCCACTTCCTCATTCCGCCAGCTATATGCCCCTAACACCCTTCGTAACCTGCCGATACCCTCCTCGCTTTGAAAGCCTGCATACTCCGGTAGACTTCGATTCAAGTCCTTCTCGATCTCGTCTAAACTCAGACTATGTCGTCCTTCAAACTCGCGGAGTGTATCAGTATATAGCGTTGGGTTAAACAATCGTAAATATAAAGAACCAGAGGTCAATTCCCATATTTCCCCACGAAGCCGCTGTATTCCTCATGAATTAGCTATAGCTTGATACGATCTTGCTTAGAATTTGCCCAACATACGTTTGGTAAACCAACCCGAATGAGCTTATGAAACGTCGGTTGCCGAATAATGGTAGCATTCCGCCCATTGTCTGAAAATCACCAAGATCAGCTCCCTGTCCCTTTATGCATACTGCAGAAAAGCATTCGCCACCTTCCTCGAAGCCTACCTTTTAAATACTCGACCCACAGCCTCATCTTACTTCTATCCCTCAACTTCCTCGCATCTCCGGGATATTTAAATACCATCCCCAACCCTGCATCTGGCGGCTGCCTCTTCCCCTCCCCCCCTTCCTTCCCCCCCCCTTCTCCTGTACTATCCGTACTCCCCCTCCCCTTCACTCCAGTACCCAACGGCCCACCTAGCAAATACTCACTATAACACCCCTCCACAAGCAACCTTAGGTTTTTAATCTCCCCCATCTGCCCTCTCAACCCCCTCTTTAACGCATCGCAAAATCTCTCACAACACGTCCTATTCCCACCAAATTGTAGTGTAAGTCTAAGATCATTATGCCACGTTGTAACCGCCAACGCGAACATATAGCTCCGGCTGTGTAACCGCTCTACCCTCCGTATCGCACATAGGGGAAGGACGAATCCGCATCCTGAGGACCCGGTGAGGTTACTCCATCCTGATGAGGGGGAAATGACGTTTGTGCTGAAGCAGAGGAAGGCTTCGGAGAGGTGGAGCTTGCCGCTGTAGTGTTCCCCTGTGGGGAGGGAGAGTTCGCAACTAATATCTTGGATTGGGTTCTCGGAGTCGGGAAGCCGGAATTGCTCACGGAAGAGGCTGGCTTTGGTGGGTTTCGAGGAGGAGCTGGAGGTGGGGGTGGTAGGTTCAGTGATGAAGGATTGGGCCTTTTGGAGAAGGTTGGAGAGGGTGCCGGTGAACATTGCTGCGGAAGCACTAGATTAACGGCCAGTCTTGCTCCAGTGACAGTGAGTTGAGGGTTGGTGTGACAGGGTGCCAGAAGACTATATATGGGAGTTATCTGTCTGTGTCTGAACCGTCCGGGGTCAAGAGCGAAATCATATGGCTGTGGGCAATATGGTATCTCTAAAACCTCATCCCTCGTGCACGATTCACAGAGCTGCTCCAGAGATGAAAGGTATCCTACAGTGTACAGTCCTGGGCTCTTTTCCGAGTCCTACTTCGCTACCGGTACCTGTTACCTAGGCGTCTATTGTTAGCTACACCCCACGAGAGGAGCCAATAGATATTCCCCAGGCTCGACATACCACAGTACAGTACTTCTCTCAATTGTATATCCTTCTCGCGTGTGGTCGGCTGGTTATTATGAAGCTTCCAATGAGGGGCAATGCGCAAAGTCAAAGGACGGGCTGAGCCTCTCTCCGGGGTGATACGGTCACTGTCAGCTTGATGCTCGGGATTGACTTTGTTAGGCTGAGAGCCGAGTAGAGCTGTGCCTAAAGCAGCGTGCCGTCATCTGTGCAGTGGGGGAAGTGTTTCAGGCTGCTCTCTCACAGCGGCATGTCATGGGCACACCATCTGATGGCTTTGTGAAACTGACATATACTGAAGTCATGAAGCCGAGGAGAGAACTTGGACAGAACAATATTCACTAGGGCTTGTTCCATTCCGCTCAAATGGTTCGGTCTCTTCTCCATCTCCGGACTCCCAACGTGACCTCTATTACTAATCTTTCCCTTCACCCACTACGCAACCAACATCTCCAAGTCACCAAATCAAATCCCGACGACCAATTCTTTCTAACTAACACTACCCATCAACCATGGCGCCCCCGCCTCTCTTCTTCCAATCCCCCATCCGCTACATGCGGTACGCATCGCACCAGTATCCCGCAATCTACTGGTCCGTCGTCATCGGCGCCATCTCCCCCGTGATTGTCTTCGGCGCGCCCTACATCAGGAAGAAGCTTGGATATGAGAATAGCCCGAGGATCCCAATGACTTATCCGCGTGAGTAGCATCCCTTATTTGCGGACGGAAGGAATTGCGGGTTGGTGGCGGAGGAGATGGTAGTGGGGCTTGGTCGGTTTGGGTTGCCAGTCATGAGGGGCTGGTTGGAACGGATCTGAGCACAAGGCATGGACATAGGCTAATTAGTTGATGGGCAGTACCGAGCCGAGCGAGGGTGCCTTTGGACAGCAAATATGACGATTAGTTGTTGTGCTGTTCTAGGAGTAGGACTACATGCCGAGGTAGCCAGCAATTGAGCTGTGGAGGAAGCAGGCTGAGGATCAGGAGCAAAAAGGGCGCATTGATATGTAGATGGGGCGCTGCCAGGGCTGACTGTTGTGCATCCACATAAATTAGAAGACTGTACAGTTTGCGAGCGGGGGAATTCTTATATATATCGAATTGGCGTTTTTGTTGTTATCAATACATGAGCTTGTGCATTCACGAGTCACACGAAGGAAGCGGTGTAGAGTTAGGCTATATGTCCTTCATATACTTTGCATTTTACGTTCTTCCGGAGTTAAACTACAGCAAATTAGAATGAGTTAATAAGATGTGAGATGCATTCAGGGTGATATCCAAAATCCAAAATCCACCACTCAGGGAATGGGGGCTGCCTTAGCTAAACCCAAGAGTATATTTACAAGTAAAAAATCACATGTACATAAAGTATGTATTCAGCTATGGATATCGATGCTATGCACCTCTCCTTCTCTCCGGAACCATTAGCACTAAACAATAATCATAAAAACCAAGAAGACCATAACCGAACCGCTTTCATAAAGACAAAAGAAATACAAGCCAAACCCAAACTCCTCATCTCATTCACCTCTTGAAATCCCGACAACAATCACCTCCAATAATCCAAGGAAGACTATCCCCGTAGGTAGCCGGCCTTCCTACAACCCCGAGAGCGGCTCCATACTATCCCACCAATGGTACGGTAGCCCTAGGACGCCATTCTCTCACAGGAAAGCCGTCGAGCGTAAACCTATAAAAAAGTCTTCCCAGTAACACCACTTCCCTCCCCCTCTTTTCCCTCTTCCCCGCCACTATCCCCTGCAATTCCCCTAGCTAGACTAGCCCTACTTAATGCATTCATCGTGCTACTCGTCCCACTCCTGCCGACTCCCCCTTGTGCGTGATTTCTATCCAACCTCAACCCCTTCCAACCTTCTAACTCCCTCTCTAATCTCAAGCATTTCTCCCTTTCCTCTCTAGCTTCACGTTCAGCACGGCGAGCAATCAGCTGAGACTGAGAATCGGAGGATTGCAAGTCATCAATGGTCTGAAGGAGGTTTGCAATCTTTTCTTTGCCCTTGGCAATTTCTTCCTCGAGTTGAGAATTGGCTTTGTCGCGACGATCAATTTGGGATTGGAGGTCACGGACTGTGCGGTCGACATTGCGTACGGAGCGCTCTGATTTGTTGCGGAGTTCTTCATTTTCTTCAATTTGCTTCTCAAGCTGCGCTTTCAGTTAGTATGGATCAGGGGCGACAAAAAGGCCAGGAAGCCTAGAAACTTACCTCTTGCACTCTTTGATGCAAGAATCGGACATCATGAGAAGAATTGGAATATGATTTGGTTTCCAAATCCACCAATTTCAACTGCAAGTCCTTTACCTGCTTCTCCAACGCGGCCTTATCCTTGTGCAGGCTCACATTTTCTTCCCTCTCGCTAGCAATGTCCCTCTGAGTCTCAGCCGCAAGAGCCTCTGCGCGACGCATCTTCTCCATAGCTGCGGTAGCCATATCTTCCTTCTGAGCTAGATTGGCCTTGAGCTCGAGCATTTCTTTGTCAATACCCGCAGCATTACGCAGTCCAAGGTCATCCCCTTTGGCAAGGTCATCAAGAGACTTAGTTACCTCCTGAAGCCTCCTTTCTAGAGTTTTCTTCTCTTTCTGGAACGCCTCATTGGCGGCAGACAATTGCTCGTTCTGAGTTCGGAAGTTCTGAACCTGAGACAGGAGCGTGACAACTTTGGATTGTGAGTCATTGTGGGCAGCAACAGCGTCATCATAAGACCGCTGTACGTCCTGGAGCTTAATCTCGAGGCGTGATTTCTCCTTTGCCCATGTTGCGCTGTTGAGAACTTCGTCGTCCCATTTGGCACGCATAGCCTCGACCTCCTCGCGGAGCCTTCTGTTCTCCCCACGGACTTGTACCACATTCTCTCGCTCAATCTCCAGTTCCCCAGTGACGATGGCAAGTTCGCTTTGATACTTCTTACGAGTTTGCTCCATTGAGCTTTCTTTATCTTCCAAGTCAATGGCTCTCCTACTTCGATAGTCGTCAAGCTCGTCTTGCAGCCTCTTCTTTGATTGTAGCGCTGTGCTGTAGTCCGCGGCCAAATCTTCAATCTATTCAGAATGGTTAGATTAGGCTGCAGGGTATTCATACGAATATAAGACTAACCTTTTCTTCCAGTTTCTGATTCTGCCTCTGCAGGTCCTCCACAAGAGCCTCAACTTGCCGCCTGTCAGCCATAACAACCGCACACGCCTCTTCGGCCTCCTTAGCTTGTGCCTTTGCAAAAGCCTCTGCTCGTGAAGCCTTGAGTATGGAAATTTCCGCAGTTTCGAGCTTAGCGAAATATTCCTCCGAGCGACCCTTGTATAATGCCAAACTGGATGTCAGATCTGCCACTTTTGATACCTCTGCATCAAGCCTAATCTGTAGGTCGCCAAACTCCTGGAGCAGCTGATCACGGCTTGCTTGGTTTTGCTCCAAAGTCTCGAGAGCTTCCTCAAGCTCCCCCTTCTTGTCTCGTAGTTCGACATCCAAGGCAATTTTCACAGCTTTTATTTTCTCCATTTGTTGCTTAGCATCCGCAAGGTCAGCAACAGTAATCTTATGTGCAGTAAGAAGTTGTCTGCGGGATTGCTCCTGGGAGTTCAGAAGATCAAAGAGCTCCTCGTGGGACTTTGCCTGAATATCGCGTATGGATAGCTCTCCAGACCGAATGAGCCCTTCAAGAGCAGACACCTTCTCAGTTGCATCATCAACCATATCCTGTAACCTGTTGTTTTCTCGCTCGAGGCGTTGCACCTTTCTTAACTGAGGATTCTCGTCAATAGCAGCCGCACTCAAGTTGGCCTTTTCAAGCTTGCTCTGAAGATGCTTGTTCTGCATCTCGGCCATCTGCAATTGATTCTGAAGCAGTTCTATCTCGGATTCTAGATCCATCCTTTTCTGGAATGACAACGTGTCTAGAGTCTTGTCACTCTTTGCAGAGTCGAAAGTAGCCTGAGAAGTAGCAGAGCTCCAAATCCTCTTGCTGGGGGTTTGTGGGTTTGGATTGGAATATCGTCGTGCCTCAAAGTTTTTAAGGTACTCTTTGACAGGCGATCCATTCGTGGGTATATTTTGGTTCATTTCATCCAACAAAGCCTTCTTGCTAGAATTATATTGCTCGTCCATGCCAGTGATCTCCTCATTATGGCGCCTCCTCAACTCCATGAGCTGCTGCTCGGCTCGCTGATGCCTCTCATTGGAAATACGGAGGGCTTGATTAGCTTCATCTAGTTTCAGAGCCAAGTCAATTGACTTTGAGACACTGCGTGATCCTCCTGATTCCCACGTAGTATGTGGTTCAATGTCTGGGTCGAAGACTTTCTGGAGGACGAGAAGCTGTTGCCGGATCTCGTTAATCTCAGCGTTAGCTGAGTCTAGCGAGTTTTGAAGTCTACGGGTATTGGCTTGCGCCTGAGTCTTTGTCTGTCGTTCTGTCTCGAGATTGCGGTTAAGCTCAGCAATCTGTATCTGAAGCGTGGATGTCATCTTCTCGGCGTTTCTGCTGACTTTATGCTCTCGACTGACTTCGTGATTGAGGTCCTCCAGGCTCATTGCAAACTTCTCTTTCTGCTTCTCGAGCGTTGATATCTGGGTTTGGGCATCAGATAACTGCTGCCGGAGCTTCTTCTGCTCATCCTCGGTCTTTTGCTTCTCCGTCGTCAGGGTAACAATTTTCGACCTGTATTGTTCAGCAGCTTTCTGATTCGCTTTGCTGATTTCTAGGTTCTTCTGTTGAATCTTATTTTGGAGGGTTCTGTTGTCATGCTCTGAAGCAGTCAGGCGACCTTTGATCGTGCTAATTTCGGATTCTATCCGCTTTCTTGACGACTCGTATGTCTGCCTGGACGCATCCTGCTCAGCAACCACCCTAAGCAGCCTTGATACCTCAGCCGACTGTTTTGCGACCTCTTCTGTCTTCTTTGCTAGCTCAGCTTCACACCTATCGAGCTCCCTCTTCATGGTTGCTTCCTTCTCCTTCGCTTGTCTAGAAATGCTCCGCTCAATGTCCATCTCTGCTTGAATACGTGCATTTTGTGTGTCTTGATAACGCTCACGCAGAGATGCTAACTCAGATTGCAGAGTGCGCTTGTCTTTCTCAGCTTGGGATCTAGCCTCCAAGGCACGGCGCAAGGTATCCTGTTGCGCATATAGCTCCTTCTCTATTGTAACCTTGGCCTTGGACATTGCATCGTGGTCACGTTTTAGGTTGCTATACTTGTGTTCGCTAAGCAGGGCTACGTCTGCCCGGGACTGACGTTCTTTACTCAACTCGACTTGTACTTCAGCTAACTGCGCTTTCAAGTCCTTAACCTGCTCATCAAGGATCCTTCTCCCTTGCCCGAGCTTAGCATCCTGGGAGATTTTGGCTTCGAGAAGTTTGCGTGCTTCCGCGGCTTCCTGTTCTGCCTCTCGTTTTTGCCTTTTCAAAGTCTCCATCTCGTTTTGGAGAACCCTCAACCTTCCAAGAACCTCATCTTGCTTAAAAAGCAGTTCCGACTTTTCATCATCGAAGATTCGGCGCTCCATCTCGTGCTTTTTAAGGTCTGCCCGTAGTACCGATACCTCACTCTCCTTGCGGCGTACAAGGTCCTCGTAATTCGTTGAAGTAGCGGAGAGCTCAGCAAGCTGATTCCTAATCTGCCGATTATCTGCGACTAGTTCACGTATTTGCTTCTGAGCAGCCTCAAGGTTGGATGTCTGATAGTTATCAGCTTCCTGCGTGTTTAGGCTCTTGGTGAAAGACTTACCGTTTGTGAGAGCTTTTCATCCAAGTCTTGGTCGACCTTAGCAAGCTGCTTTTCGTACTCCATATTCTTCCTCTCCTTTAAAGCAAGGTGACTCTTAAGCATCTTGATCTCTTGCACCAGGGTTTCAAGCTCGTCCTTTCTGCGAATATCTTGACTTCTCTGGCGTTCTATCTCAGACTCCATTTCTTCCAGTTTGGACTTCAACTCCTGTTTCTCTTCTTCCAGCCTTTGAATAAGCTCTGCGCCCTGTTCTAACTCCGCCCTCCAAGCTTCTGCTTGTTCATCTACTTTTCGCTTTGCTGCAATAAGTTCATCAATTTGCTCCTCTAGATCATCTTGGTCTTCCAATGCGCCCGCAAGCTTCTCGGTGAGGTCAGCTTCACGTTCTTGAAGCCTTTTGAAGATTTCATCCTTGTCAAGTGCCAGTGCCCTTTCAGCTTCAAGTGTCTTTTGCACTCTGGCTAACTCTGCATCTGTACGTCTTCTCTCCTCATCCAGCCTCTGCCTCTCTACTGCTTCCGCTTGCATCTTCTCTTCCATCTTTTGGATCATTTCGTCCCGCTTCTTGACTTCACTAGCAGAGGCAGTAGCTCCAAGTAGCGGCTTCATTTTGACATATAAATTCCACCAGGGACTTTCTGTCATGCGAAGGTAGATCCTCATGTTTCTTTGGATTATCTTGGTAGCTTCCGCACGGTAGAGCTTCTTCCTGGCAAGTCTTCGTTGGAGGAAACCCCTAGCTACACTTTGGAATTTCGTAATAATATCTCTGACGATTGTATCACGTTGCTCTTCAAGCTCTGCAAGGACCCCAGCACGGAAGAAGACCTTTGTAGCTCCAACCCGATAAAGTGTTGTGTCGAGGTCGAGTTGCTGCAACATCAGTTGACAAGCCTTTTGTCCATCGAGGTACCCTTTTGGCATCTGTGGTGTAAGAACCTCGTATCGCTGCCTGAATTCTGCAAATGGCAATCTGTTGGGGAACCCTGTCCTGGCAATTCTAATTCCTTCAAGAACACCATTGCATCTTAGTTGATCTAAGACTAGCCCATTGTTCAAGCGCTTTGGTCGCTTCTGATGATTTGGTATAATGCATCTGACGAAGTGGGGATGCGTAGCATTCAGTTGATTCATCAAACTGGATAATTGCTCCTTGTGCCTCTGTGCGACTGTTCTGAACAGCCCTTTCTTGACTCGAGAGTGAGTGCCCTTCCCCGAATCGCCATCATCATCCGCGCAGTCTGAAAAAAGAGATGCGACATATCTATCGTGACTTGCGGCTAGAAGCCGGGTCAGATTGTCATTTAATGGATCCTTGTTCTTTTCGAGCCATCCCTCTGTATTGTACTCGACTTCAGCCGCATAGTGGGTAAGCATGAAGCCCTGTGTGAGGAGAGAGCGCTTATATTTGGGGGTTTTGCGATCCCAAAGGGAATGGAGCTTGTCAGTGAAGGTCTTGTCAGTGGCCTTAGGCATGACACAGTCTTCATCCAGGCACGAAAAAATTCCGATAGGCTTGATGAATGTCAGTCATCAACACAGATTATTATCAGAGCTTGCTGCTTACATTTGAGAGCTCTATCAAGTCAATCGTTGGCTGCAAGTCATGGCCAAAGTCAATGAATTTCCACTCAATTCTTTCTCTTGCGTACTCCTCCTGCTCGAGAACAAACATATGGTGATTAAAGAACTGTTGCAGCCTTTCATTGGTATAATTGATGCAAAGTTGTTCGAAGCTGTTGGACTATTTGAGTGTTAGTGTTGACCTTCAAGTTTGTTAATGTCAGTATTCACCTCAAAAATCTCAAATCCAGCAATATCGAGAACTCCAATAAAGCTCTCGGCTTCTCTTCCATTCCCACCAATGCCACCCTTGCTTTCAAGCCTTTCATTTACCAAGGTAACCAGTTTCCCAAAACCTCGTTCATAAATACCTTTGGCTAAAGCGTCTAAACTGTGCCGAACCTGATCAGCGGTCCTGGATTGATTGACCCACTCCTTACCAGCTTTTACCCTAGGCTTCAATAGGCCTTTCACAAAGGGTTCGAGTGGAATTCCAAGAACATGACACAGTCGCTCTGCCTGAGACTTGTCCACCAGCCGGGCTTCTTCGCCTCGACGTTCCGAAGCAATCTCGAGATTCCCAATATGTAGAACAGCCGCAACAACGCGCAATATATCAAATTGCTCGTCGTCGCTGAGACCCATCACAACAAATGCATCGAGAAGTATCCGGAACTCATCGACATCATTAACGCCAGCAATAGATTTGTTGCTCGATTTGGTGTATATAAAGTCCTCCACACCATTAAATCCAAGCAGGAACGCCTCTTTCATTGCTCTAGATGCACCTCTCAGAAGTTGATAAAAGATATGATAGTTCCGTTCCTCAGAACTTTGGGTCACAACCCTTGACTTTTCCAAAAGATACCAATCAATGAAAGCACCAGCAATCTGTCCCGATCGAGTAAACTCAATCCTGATGAATTTACCAAAACGGGACGAATTATTGTTTCGGACTGTCTGTGCATTGCCGAATGCTTCTAGTATGGGGTTTGCCTGTAAGATTTGTTTCTCCAGGGTGCCTAGCTTATTCGATGACCCGTCAGATGCAACTGCTGCGAGATACTGAATGACCTTTTTTGTATTTTCAGTCTTTCCTGCTCCAGACTCTCCACTGGATAGCGGTGTTAGTTGAATAAGAAAGGTAGGGTTAAATTTATGCGACTCACGTGACTAAAATGGACTGATTCTCCTTGTTCTCTAGCATGTTACGAAAAGCAAGATCGGTTGTTGCGAAGATATGGGGTTTAGTGTCTTCATGGGAGCGATTTCTATACATCGCAATATAATCATTGCCATAAATTGGGAGGCTACAGTAGGGATTAACGGTCACTAAGAAGAGACCAGAGTATGTCTATAATAAATCAGCTATTGCAATCTCCAAGGAGAATTTAAGACTGACATAGATCGAATCGGACTGATAACGCATATGTAAGTTATGAACGACTGATGCCTCGTTCAAGTGAGTGAGTTCCGCCATATCATCTGCTTTATCAAACTTCGCGGGATTCACTTTGTCGACATTATCGACATGAACTAATTTCTCCTATAGGTTTTTATTAGCTGACATCCTGCTCTCATTGCCTATCTCTACTACACATACCATCCCGTCCTCGCATCGAACTGTCAACATTCCTTCATCGTCTTCTATAACCTCGGCTTTTGTGAAGGCTACCGTTGGGTCCTTGATCCACACATATCGTTTGCCAGAAAAGTCTCCTCCACCGAGCGGTGGGGAACTCTGCACCGGGCCTCCATGCTTTGAATCGAGTGTTCCCGATCGCGGACGCCCGTGTGGCAGCTGATCAACTGTTCGTATGAAACTTGGAGCAAATGTTGATGTTAAATTTCGAGTGGGTGAATTGCTTCGCTGCCCTCTGCGAGCCTTTGCAATGTCCAACCCGGCAGCCGAGGTCCCAGTTTTCGAAAGGACCCAGGGGGAGGAGGGAGTTGGCGTTGTGGATTGACCGTTGGTAGATGAGTACGTTTTTTGGTGGCCCCGCCATGGGTAGCTAGAGGTATGATTCGGACCAGACATAGCGGCTGCGGACGAGCTATATGGGGAGAGCGGGCGCGAGAGGGGTGAAGAAAAAGCAGTTAGGCACCTGAGATGGAAGATAAAGTATAACACAACTGCTCGAGAAAACGGGTATATCAAGAGAAAACGGGTATATCAAGATGTTACTGGACACATATTCACGCCACAGAAGCACAGAAGCGGAGGTGTGACGGGCCGAGCTGAGTGCGTGCGAAAGCTTGCATTACCTACCCAACCGTAAACAAATATCCCGAATTAGGTAGGAGTAGAACTTTCCCAGCGGGGTGCCTTGGCATCAGGGTTGCGGCCAAGAGTGTCGAGAGACCCTACCGTATCTTATCGTTTTGGCATGAGACTACATAATTATCGTTGTAGGTAAAAATACTCTGATAGTAAGGTTACATCAGCGCCTGCCAAGGCCGCTAGAGGCTGGGGCAGTGTTCCACTCATCTCTCTTCCCTCGACAAAGATCCCCCTCTGCAAACCCTGCATCGCCTTGTGAAATCTCGACTCGCCCCAGCACTCGATGCAGTCAAAGGAATAACCCTCCAGTAGATGCAAAAAGAAGAAAATAACAGAAGAAAAAGAAAAAAATAAGAATACTGGACGGAGGACGAGATTGAAAACTCTCAGGTTCATCTGAAGAACAAGAAGAACTAACTGAACAGGTCTAACTGTAATATATTTACACACAGTTCCCTCGCGTGTACAGGACCAGGTCCATCATCTCAATTACTGGCTACCTAGGAAACTTCCCCTTCTGCCAGTGGACTAGTGGACTCCAGCGCCGAGGAAATCCCACTATCAGCATTGAGATTGCCTACATCACCATGTCCAATTACCCGCCAACGCCCGCTTTTGGCGGAGGCTTCGTCATGTCGCGACCCCCATTCCCAGGAAAACCAAACGGTCCTATCAGGCCCCAACCCCAGCAGCCGGCTTCAGCACCTCATTTCACGACACAGTTTCCCCCACTAGCGGAGATGACACCTTCTGTGTCCAATGTAGGTTTCCAACATGCCAACGGTAATCACTTGTCAGTAGTTGGGGGGCGGGAGGGAGACCGAGAAGAAGGAGAGGTTTCAGATGTCGAAATGGAGAATGCAAAGTTGCCATCGGATAAAGTAGACGTGCAAGCAGATGGTCAACTGAAAGCCAGAGCGAACGGAAATACCGCAAACAGCAATGGTAAGTTTTTGGATAAATCTTACGAAACTCTATCCGGAAGCATGGACCCACGGAAAGGTGCGTCGTTACTTCGCTACCATTGTACTGGGTCGAGCTCACCACGAATCACCGCAGCAAAATCACTGACAGCACAAATTTCAGCCCTCAACCTAAGAGAACAGTCCTGGTATGTGTTTGACGAAAGGCTTGCCGTCCCTGATCTAACTATTACTTTGCAGGATCGTAAACCAGACTAATCATACATCTCTCACAAATTCTCATTCCCCAGTATCTCACCAGAATGGTAATGGCTCTTCACTCGAACAACTTACAGTACATTCATGCTGACATGGAATGTAGCTCAAAGTCATCCTTCTTCCTTGGGAACTCCTCTGACCGACTTGGCACCTCGTGGAAACACAGCTGTCACCAATCATACTCCGCAGCAGATGGAGGAAATGCGCAAGAAAGCGCAGGCAGCGGTATTGAATTTATTGCCACTGAAAATGACGTTTAAGGATATTGTAGATGCAGGAATCCATCCGCTCGTACTAAGAAAGGTTTTTGAGCGAATTGGTCTCCCTATACCTTTAGAAGAAATTGCACAGAATGATGATGTATCTGCGAAGCTTGTCCAAGAGAACCGCGATAAGGAGCTACAGAAGGAGAGAGAGAGGCAGAGAGAGAAGGACAAAGAGAACATAGAGAGAGAGAGAGACAGAGTCAGAGAGAGTGAGGAGCAAGTGCAACGGGACCGAGAGGCCAAACACTTGATTCTACAAGAGAAACTCCGCAAACAGGAGCTGATACTGAGAGAGCAAGAAGAGCAGCGGGTGAAAGAACTAGCGCGGAAATTGAAAGAAAAGCAGGACAGGAAGGAGCAAGAGGAACGAGAAAGAAAAGTGCGCGAGGAAGCAGTCGCTGCAGCGAAGAAGAAGAAGGAAAGGGAGGAGAGACTGCAAGCAGAGGCAGCACTGAAGAAGGAGGAGGACTTAGAACAGCTCAAGGTCAAACAGAGAATTCTGCAACAGAAGTTTGAAGAAATGAAGTTACCTCCAAAGCCTCCACTGCCGGCCACCCCGACGCCCCAGGTGTTTTCCTTACCACCACGGGTTACTCCGGCACCATCTCTCCCACCTCCTCCATTTTCCCCGTCCACGATAGCATCACGAGCTATCATGATCCCAGGACTACTTCTCGACACTATGGACATGGGTCCGCGAGCTCCAGAAACTCCAATGACGGCACCCGTGTCTGCGAGCATTCCGCCTGCCACACATGAAACTTCTCAAAACGAAGATACTGTCATGAGAGACGCTCCTGATATTCTGTCTTTTCCTAGGAAGAAAAGGCCCGTTGCAGCGGACTTTGATACCGAGCCAAGTATGAAGCTTCACCAATCCAAAAGACGGTTTGGAAGTTTGAAGGAGGAGACTTTCATCTATGAACTTACCGAAGATGAAGATGAATATACGGAAGTTGATGAACCTATCCATAACAGTTCTCTAAAACGGCAGAACAGCATGCGACTTTCTTCTCAAGCATCAAAATCGCCACCTGTCATTAATGGGCAAGCTAAACCTGAACGTAATGGGAAATCCCCGCTAGAAAGAACCCCTCCAGCTGCCAATGGCACTACAGACGCAGCTAAGCAGTTACAAGATACAGAGGAGAAAATTAGGAGACTGAGGGAGGAAATTCAAGCCCGGCAAGAGAAGAAGAGAAAACCCTCTGCAACAGCCACACCGACTGGCACTGGTACCCCGGCACGTGCTGCGACGCCTTTAGATATCCCTAGACTAGGATCCAATTCCTCCCCTTCGTTGCCTCTACCTTCTCCATTAAAACTGTTTCAGTCAGATAAAACAACGCGCGTTGAAATTCCCGGTTTCGGCGAACCTTCCCTTAATGACACTTCGACTCCCAGCTCGTCTATAGCGACATCGGTATTGGAAGTAAATCCTAGTACAGAGCCAAAACAGTTAGAGGAAAGTACCTTATTTACCGAGCAATCTGAAGCGATACAGCCTTCTGCACATGTTCCGAACACTATTCCTTCAGACAACCAACAGAAAGCAGATGAAGAAGGCGAAAGCCAGAGGATGAGAGATGAAGCCGAAAGGCTGAGGATGCTCCTCTTATCAAAACGAAAAGCGATGGAGTGTGCGTCTGTCCCTCCCCTACCTTCCTTTGAACTGGGTGAGTTTTTTTCATTATGTAAAGCTGATGGGCTGCTAGTGTGTCAAGTAAAACCTCCAGAAACTGCCAAAAGCGGACAACTTTCTGAGGCTCCGGTCAACGCTGAAATCATTGGTTTAACGAAAGAAGCGCCTCCGGTTCCTATTGAGATAATTGACGTTAATAGCGTGGTGAACGATGATAATATGAATCCAGGCACTACGATTGAACGTGTTCTGGACGGCATCGCTCAAGGTATTGAGACTGACGCTGCGAGGGTGAAATCTGCACCCCGCTGTATGGCTCTAGGCGTGACCGATCCGGCTTCGGAGACTGTCCTCCTATTCGAGGGGACAGAAGGGCAGTCTAAGCTGCCACCTCGTCAATCACTGCAAAGTATAAGCCAGCAACTGGGCAAGGCCGTAACTGAGAGGCCCGAATCACCACCATACGAACCATTTCTTGAAAACATTAGAAATGACTATGACTCACCCCCCTATGAGCCGTCCCTCGGCTTTGAAGAAGGAGTGGAAGGTGACTTACGGGATAAAATGGATACAGACGTGTCGGATGCTGAAGAGGGTGAAATAATGGAAGAGAGTGTCGACATGGAAGTGGATAGCGATGAAGATGATCTAATGCAGAACAACTTACCCATCACATCAACTATCTCTAAGGGTAAAATCCCCGAACCCCCAGAGGTGAAAAGCATGCCTCGGGGTGCTCAGGGGAAGAATAAGAGCCAGCCTTTGGCTTCTACAATCATCCAACCAACAATGCTGCCGCCAAAGCCGCCTTCTCCCATTTTAGCCATGGCTCCAGTATTTCTATCAAAAGAACGAGTGAATAGGCTCGGCCCTGCAACTGTTAATGCTAACGATACGGCTGTATCAACTGCCATTCTGATTCCCAGCGCAAAGGTGAGTTGCTCATATCCGTGTCACACGCTGTCCCAACAGACTGATAAATGCAAGGTTATTCCCAATGTATTCACTGATTATGAAAGCCCTTTGAGGCAATTCCGCTCATACCGATACCACCTCCAGTATCTTAAGATGGTTGAAGGTGGATGGAGATCATTGACATTCAGTAATCGCATTGATCCTGATAAATTTTTTTGTGTTTATGAGATATCCGGAGGAAAATGCAATGACACTAGTTGCGAAAGGCAGCATTTCCGACAAATCGCCTTGTCTGGTGCGTACTGAAAGATTACCCAAGCGCTTCTTTGCTTTCTACCCTATACCCCTCCCTATCGTATCTTTTCGATAAATTTCGACT
The DNA here is from genome assembly GCA_003788615.2 of Terfezia boudieri ATCC MYA-4762. NCBI lineage: Eukaryota > Fungi > Ascomycota > Pezizomycetes > Pezizales > Pezizaceae > Terfezia > Terfezia boudieri. Next base: position 33,485 of record ML121570.1, on the reverse strand, counting down.
ACAGACTTTTGAACAATTGGTCGCTACCGCCTGTATCACTTTCCGCGCACACCAAACTCCATCGCTTCTATCAACATGTTTCTTGGAAGGTATTGGCTGATTTAAAGGTTCCGCTTTGATGTTGCTTTAAGATGATGAAATACTCGTCGAATTAGGTTCAGTGATGGAAGGCGATACCGATGATGCCAGAAACTCGTATAGAGATGGTCTACGGGAACTCATCACAGACATGCGTTCAAGAAAAATTAACGACTTTGAGACGGTAGCAGCGGAGATCTCCTTATACCGTTCTAGTTTCTTCAATGATACAAGCCGTGTGGTGAGACTCACTAAAGGACCTTAATAGTTTGGAAGGCGGTCAAAAAGCGTCTTGGGATAGTATGCTTAATAGATTACGGGGAGCAGACAACGCAACTGCGTCCTCAGACACATTCAACGCCATTTCCCTTGTATAGGCAGCGTAGTACGGCGGATACACGACGGATTTCTGACTTCTGGCGTCTCTACCACCTCATACCTTCAGGTTACCCTCTCTCTATTCATTCGTAAAAAGTTTTAATCTGCGACGTTTTGGCGGAAACAAATCTTGCTTCAGCACAGTATGGACTCGGATTGGAGTTAAACGTTTCCTTTGTTTTTTTATACAATTCTGCAATACCTTTCCTTCGTTCTATTTTGAGTTTTCATTGATGTTACAGGCGGGTTATGGGGTTGGGGATAGAGCTTAGAGAACAAAACATCTGGCAAGAGGAGGACTGATGACAAGAGGGGGTTCGAGGCTGGCCAATGGATGGGATTGAATTGAGTGAAGATCAGAGATAGCAAATACCGTTTTGGGCATTCCTCTTCAGCCAGGATAATCGAGTGTTTGTTGCTCTAGAATTCCCTGCTCCTGCAGCGCCCTGCAAAACGCCCGATTCCCACGGATAGGCATCGAAGAGTAGCTCTAGTTTAATGTAACATGGATTCCGTTGCTTTGGGTTGCGCCGTGCCGTCTTGTGATGTGATGCCGTGCAACGTGACAGCCGAGGTCCATAACAAGAGCAGGTGTAATACACAAATTCAACCATCCTCAGTCGGTGATTCTATGGATTTTAAGAGGGGCTGTTGTGACTATAACAATAGCTAAAATGTCGGAGAGGCCCAATGTCATCCTATACCACTACCCATTCAGCCCGTATGCGCGGAAGGTAAGTCCAACACCTTGGACATGTAATCGGAGGCGATCCTCTGACTTTCCTCCCTTCTATAGGTCTTCTGGTATCTCCGCCTCCGGTCAATCCCATTCACTCAATGCGTAGGTTTCTCCCCCATCTTCAGCACATGCCTAAGCTAGCTGATTAGCTAACCATCTCTCCCACCAGATCCAACCCCCCATCCTCCCCCGCCCGGATCTCTCCACCAAACTCGGTATAACCTACCGCCGCATCCCCGTCTGTGCGATCGATAAAGACATCTACTGCGACACGAGCCTCATACTCAAGGAACTAGGTAAGCGGTTTCCGTTTTGCATTACGAAGACGTGTGGGGTGAAGGACTTGTTGGCGGATGCGAGTGAGCTTGGGGCGGGGGGTGCCAATGTAGGGGTAGTGATAGAGCTGGTGGAGAATTGGGCGAATGAGGTTTTTGTGGTGGCGGGGAGGCTATTGCCGGGGAATTTGCCGTTACTGAAGGACGAGAAGTTTTTGAAAGATAGAGGGAGATATTGGGCGGTGAGTGATGGGTGTCATGTCCGATGTAAGGGGTGGTTATATGGGGTGCTGATGGTCTATGATTTGAGATGGATAGCCTGGGGCGATGAGTGGAACTAGAGAGGAGGTATGTATTTATCACCTCTGCAATTTTGTTTCTTATATGAATGCTGGTGAACTTGCGACGTATGGGTAGTATGGGAATAGTTAGCTAATTTGGTTGTTGCGAATTTCAAGGCTCTAGCATCTATGCGCCGCCTCTTCCACGCTGTCGAAACCATCTTTCTCGGCGGCGGAAAGAAATGGATACTAAGTGGTGACAAGCCTACCGTTGCTGACCTTATGGGTAAACCTCTGCCCTCCCTCACCATAAAGCATCTCATACTAATCATTCCAACCTCCACAGCAATCTGGCCTCTTGACTGGGTCACCACCATCCCCAATGCCCTCTCACTCGACCCCACTATCCCCACCGCCGCCCTCATAACTCCCACCACCTACCCCCTCACATTTGCCTGGATTTCACGCTTCCAGTCTCTCTGCAAGTCGCTCCCACCAGGGAAGACAATCGTCCCTACCCTCACCGGGCAGGAGGCGAAAGAGAATATTTTAGCTGCGACGGCGATGGCGAGTGAGCTCGGGGTGGATGAGGATGATCCGTTGGGATTGAAGAAGGGGGAGATGGTGGAGGTTGTCCCAACGGATTCGGGGGTGTTGAATCCGCAGAGAGGGAGGCTGCTGGGGTTGGGGATCGGGGAGGTGGTACTTGAGGTGGATGTTCCTAACACTGGGGGGAAAGTTGTGAGGGTGCATTTCCCAAGGAGGAATTATAGGATCACGAGGGTTGAGGTCGAGGGGAAGGCGAATCTTTAGGGGACAACGGACTTGATCTACTCGCGCTAAAATATATACCGTGTTTATGTAGTGTTGAGTTGCTTCCGTCGTCCCCTCATACTATGAACTTATACGCATACATATTACGAGGACTATTGGCCATGCGGGACTAGGGACTATTGTATTGATGCATAGCTGCTGTATTACACGGGTCACGTGGTGAGGAGGCTTTTGGACTATCTTCAACCGATTACCCTGAACTCAACCACCACAGGACTTCAGCAGAGAGGGGACCGAATTGGATTAATCCCCCTGGTGAGCATAGTTTTGGCTCGGGTTATTTTTTTGTTGCCCTCGACAACCGTAAGAATTTGGTAAGCCTGAGAGACAGAATTCAGGCCGCCCAGTCCACAAAATCTAAAGATAACCGTTGCAACCATTTTACCCGCCATGGAGTTTCAGGGTAATTAAAATAGCTATCATCAAAACTGCTTTACCTACCGGTTAGAACCTCAATCGCAACTTTGAAAAAAACAACGTAAAATTCTGGGGTGGGTCCATATTAGCCAGAGGTTCGCTCTGATAAACCAGCCAGAAGGCTGTTAATCCAGCTAACCAAACTGTCATTTAAGTACTTTTGAACTTTACAGTTCCCTAACCCTGGCCCAGTCCTTTGTCAGCCTTCCGCTGACTAGTCGGAGGACGATCAGTCCAACCACAAAGCTTACTGAGATCGGGCAACAACCACGTGGCAGCTAGCTACTTTTTCACTAAGACTGGCGAGGAAATCCGATTGGGGAGCCCTACGCCCTCACTAGTCTGGTTGCATGACCCCTCGCCGCCCTCACTGGCTCCTTGGAAGCCAAGCAGACTGCTCTTGAGGAGCCGCAGTAAGCCGAGATCATCGCTGATAGCTAGATCCAACCTAGGATACTGCCCATCTGCTGGATCAAGAGAGGCTATCCCAGAGACTGAGAAAGCCAGCAGCCCTCGAATCTGCACTCGGCTAGATAGCAGGAGGGCTTCCACGGCTGTAAGGTTTGGGTCCAAAGGCTAGACGAGCCGTACGGAGTTTCGGCCTCAGCTCTCGGCATTTTACGGACCAACTGCGAACCGACAAGTCCTCACAGCCTACATCTAGGCAAGTCTGAATCCCCCCCCCCCCAAAGCCTGCTTCATTGCAACAACAAAACAGTAGATTGGGGCCTACATTGGAGCAAGGACAGCCAGTGGAAGTTTTCTATAATTTTATTCTAGACTAGATTGAGAATAAAATATAGAGCATATTCCTAGTCTGGTTGCATATTCCATCTCTCTTTGCGTTCATACTTTCTTACCCTACAGTCATCAGAATTTCATCTTTCATCTGCTTCTTATCTTTCAAGAGCGCGGCAGACTAACTTTCCCCAACCTTCAAGTTTCCGGGTGAGTTCTTCTTTTTTTTTAGAGCAAGAAAATGGATAGCTGTTTACTTTAAGAAACTAAACTCGCTCACTAATAGTTCTTTTCAAAATTCATCACAACCCAGACTGATGACCTATTAAAAAGAACATTCAATAAAATAGTCTTAGCTCAGGGTTAATCTAATCTCGTGTCTGCACCGCCCCTTCCCCATACTACATAAGTATGCAAGGAGAGCTCGGCTAGTGTTGGGTTGCGCATATGCCTGCGCTATTTCTCGCATATGATAGTACAGCACATGCATGTGTTAGACTCTAGTTATATTTAAAACGGACTTAGTGAGACATATTCTATGTAGTCGAAGTGATGATATCCTGTGCGGATTTCAGTGAACCCAACATCAACGGCTTTGTTTATATGTTGATCAATCAGTTTTCATTAGATGCTGGAGGATCTAGTAAGGGAGAAAGTAATTGTTTCTCCAGAAGGGGGAGACGGGGAGGAAAGTAGGAACTTGTTGTAGTAGATTGGACGTCGGTGATAGAGATTTCATCTCATTAGTATTGTATAGAAGCAAGATGCGGTTGACAATAATCGTGTGAAGGCAAGGTATACAGTTTTGTCACGGTTTTGGACAATGCTTAGACATGATGGCAAGGATGCATAAGTTTGAATTACTATTGGAGCAGAAAGGATCAATTAAAAAAAAAAGGAGCTATGGATTGAAGGATTTCTCGTTCTGGTGGCTTGCATGTATTTCGCATAAAATAATGCAGGAATTGTGAAGAAGGAACGTTGGTTGTTTTAGTTTGAAATGTAATGTTGTAATTTTGTTTGATGCTGTAGGCTTGATTCGAATTCAGGAAGGTTGTCGGAGGAGCCTACTGACTGAAAGGAAGCATAACCCTGGAGAAGTTATGTTTGCTTTCTCCTTCCTGGTAGTGACGCCTTCAGCAAGGATCCGTATATCTCAGCCTCGTAGAACTGAACGCTGACACAGCAGGAGCCAGATCAGGAGTCCACAATCTTCATCTTGCTGTTGCCTGCTCATAGTATGCCGCAGATTGCCGCCTCTTTATCCCGCATGCACAGTTTATGTATATATATATAACCAATTGCTTCCCGTCGATATTCAGAGCCTCCGCATTAACATAACCTGTATCCACTGGCTAGTTCAGGTAGGTGTTCTATGAGGATTTGCTCTTCCGCTGGCGAGGCTGTGCTGTCTTTTATCTGAATGCTAATTTCAACCTAGTTACTTTTCTTTTAATGTTATTATTATTTTTTTTTTTAAAGTCTTCCTCCTTCGGGGAGGGCCCTCGGATACGTCACTGGTCCGGTATTGAGGCTTCTACCCCCCTCCGCTCCTCCCTCCTTCTCTGAGCAGCTCTCCCCACCGAAAGAACTTTCCCAAGAGTCAAAGGTACGTCAGAGGAACTACTCTCCGAGGCCGAGACCTGAGATTCACCTTTCTTCCGTGAGCCTGAGGACCCAGAGGCGGAAGAGCTGCCCGAATTGGAGCCCGAGCTGGAGGACCCGGAACTGCTCTCGGAACTGCTGCTGCTTTCACTGCCTGTTGAGCCCAAGCTAGAGTCTCGCCCGGAGGAAGAGGACGTCTTTAACCCGCTTATTGAACTCGCCCCACCCGAAACAGATTCTTCCCGTTCCTTTCCCTTTCCCTTTCCCTTTCCCTCTCCCTGCCTCCTTCTTCCCTGTTCCCCCTCATTCCCACTCCCACTCCCCTCTTCCGAAGAAATCCCTGTCGAGGAACTCTCCACCTCCAGTTCCCTCTTCCACCGTTCCATCTCCTCCACCTTTTCCTTCCTCCTTCGTTCCTTTCTCTCCCTTCTCCTCCTCTCCCCAGGTGTCTCCCCAGTGGATATCCTGGGGCACAACCCCACCTCAATCCCTCTACCCTCTGGGCCAGGAAGGCAGCAGCAGAGGAATATCATGCAGTTGTAGATAGGGATGAGGGCAGGATTGGCTGCATTCATTGGAGACATTTCGTGTGGCCTAGAGGGTCTATTGGTTCTAGACCTCTGGGGGTGAGCCTGGCTAGGGTGGGAGGAGGAGGGGGATGAAAAGGGGGAGGGCAGAACCGAAGTCCTCCCAATTTCTCTGGGGCTAGGCAGAGAGATAGCTGATGACGCTCCGGGACTCCTTGGTTGTTGGGGGCGGAGACCCCTGGGGTGGCGTGCAGGGGAAAATGCTTGTGGGGGCCTAGACACTGGAGCCTGTGGTGGTGAGGGCACCGGGGTGAATGGGATAGTAGAGGGCGCTCGGTGACGGGCTCCTAAACCTGACATCCTGTTAAAGGATGGTGAGGTTACTTTTTTTTCGAGATAAAATTTATGTTTTTGAATATGCTGATGCTATAACTAGCACCGCAAGCGAGGCAGAATTGTAACTGTGCTGAACAAGTGTTACTGGAAGATTATATCGAAGTATCTTCGACTTTTCTTCAGATGCTGTTCTAGTGAACAAGTTCGAAGAGACGGGGGTGAGGTCAGTATATATATACACTCTAGAATTCTGGAGCGGTTTCTGCCAGAGGTACTCATGGCTGCCTGTGTGCTGCCTGTGTGCTGCCTGGGGTCACCGCGGGAGGTCGGTAAAGCTCAAGCAAGGCCACGTCAATCACATCATCAAGGCCTCTTCAACATCTGTGTGGTGTATCAGTCTCTTGAAGAGCCAACTATGTTTACTTCCTTCCTCCAACAGGAGTTGCAGGATAGAACGGCATAGAATAAAAAAAGAGGGATATAGATAAACAAACGAAGCCGACACGACAGCGCAGTGGAGCATACCGAGGAGAATATGCTGTGCCATACTGTCATCGAGTGGGAGGGATCAACAAACATTATTGAATGCGAAACTCTGTGGAACCGTCGAACTGGAAAACTGCCGGAGGTGTGAGGGTGAGGTGCCAACGTGAAGAGGTGGTGAAGGAACCAGCTCAAATGTCGGTGGAACGTAATGAAACCCAGCCTATAACTAAAATAAAAGCCAACGATAGGCCCACAACTTCATCTCCACGGAAATAGAAAATATCTGGACAGTTCGAACAGGCAACACCCACCTTTATATGGAAAAACTTTAAAAGCTGTATTCCTAGAGATGCATGACGTAATCCAGTTTCCTATCTCCGTCTCAAATCAGATAGGGCCTTGGGATGTCGGATTGGCTCGCCGGTTCTTGGTGATCTCTTCTTTGATATGTAGAAAGTATACATAGGTGTGCAGCCTGCGGTTGTTTTCAGCAAAGTTCGAGGTGAGGCTGCAGTGTTCTCGTACATAGATAGGTAGGCTGCAGGTTTTGTCCCCTTGCTGATGTAGAGAAACATTGACGTATGGGGGGAGAGGCCAGGCATTCGAAGGAACGTATACGACCGGCCGGGGTTAAAGAGAGCTCCTCGGTCAACTGCCGAATAAATTTGCTTTGTATTGTATAATTGTTTTATAGTTTATTTTTATTTTATTTTTTTATTAAAAATAACCGTATTTTTACTAGCTATGCTACAAAAGAAATCAGGCGACAATAGATTAGTAGAAATACGGACCTCTTTACTCACCTACTTCAACCACCGCGCGTTACATCAGAAGCGCCAGTGGGTACTAGTTACACCAACTGAGGCTTGCTTTGGGCCCCATGTTAAAGTGCAGCTTGCCTGGTTGCGTGGTCTTGTGCGATGGGTACTAATTTCCACAAGAGCTCCATATACTTCCTGTGTTACCCTGAAATCGATGACTAGTTACCCTGAATTCATGTACCATCTCCCTCAGCAGGTAAGATGCACCGAACGGAGAGGAGACGGGCAGGTATAAATAATCATTTTATATATACTTGGTTATGCATGCATATTGCGCTGTAAGCCTAGGGATCAAAGAGCATCACATTTCGGAATGGAATTGAGTACGTGGTGAAACCCTTTTGCATTATATTACGAGCAACATTCCTAGGCTCTAGGATCGAGGATACACTTTAAAATGTGAGAACCGAATCAGCAGCTTATGAATCTGAAGTATCCACTGAATAAGCAGTCTAAAAATGCACAGCCTGAGCCGCCTGAGTTGTAAGTATGCAAACCAACGCAACCATGTGGTTCCGATGCAGAAAGCAAGCCAGATAGGTTTATCCGTATCTGGCGCCGCAAAAAAAGTCTTGGTGTATCACAACAACGCAAGAGAGGTGATGAGGTCCTTTATAGACTGCATTTGAGCTGCACTGCCTTATTGCATCGGACTGTATTGCTCTGGCTATACAGTCCCACTCATGAGTTGTAAATGCTGCAATGTGCTGTAGGTATGCCGTGCTGTTGGGCAGCATTGAGATCTCGGGCCCAAGAATCTCATGAATATTTGAAAAGCGAAGCGACTCGTTTCGCGGGTCGCAGAGCACGTGGCCCAAATCCCTGGTAGACCACAGAGGTTATATAAGTATATATGTTCTGGGCCGTTCCGGGATCCAGGCCATACCGGAACGGCCTGGATTCTGCAACGGCCCAGGCCATTGTGGAATTAAAATTTTGGTAAAAGGTTTTCAATGCCACGGTTAAGCGACACTCCAATATCACATATAGTAAATACAAAATAGTAGTGTGTCCAATATTACAGTTACTTTATAACAAGTTACCTATGAGGGGTATAAAAAAGAGCTTCGCTAGCTCTACCTTCTAATCAATCAATCCATTAATTGCTGAACCTTCCTGTTGAAGGAGGAATTACACAATGCTTGGTGGTTGCGGACAATAGTCTAGCACATGTCGGACTCCTCATAACTAAGTTCTATTTGTCTCTTTATTTGGTGTTTAATCACTTGCGCTATCTGTTTGCATTAATATGCTTATAATGTGTGAATATACAGTATATGTATGCCATTCCGGAACGGCATTGCGGAATTAAAGATTTGGTCAAAGGTTATCAATTGCTACAGCAACTGGGTATAATTTTTTGCAATACCAACAATGGTTCTACAATACTACAGCGACAATACTACACGTTATAGCTAGTTACCTAATAAAATAAACAAAGGGCAAGTAACTTAACCACATGAAGGGGATAAGCGCAAGTAATTAAATATCAGATAATATGAGGAGTCCGACATGTGCGTGAGTAGGTTTATGTCGCTGAAGTCAAGGCTGGTATGTAGTTTGAATGTAAGTTTGAAGGTGCAATACAAATATGTTGAGGATTTAATGTACTAACCAATCCTCAATGTTGGCTTTTAAAGCATCGAACGACATATATGTTCTGGGCCGCTCGCAGGCAGCATACCCACTGTGCCGCTCACGGGCAATTTAAATAATTACTCAATTTGGCGTATAATGCACTTGTATTGATAAAGGTTTACGAGGACTGATTTACCCCCCCCAAAAAAAGAATTGATAACGGTATACCTAGCTGGAGCGACTGCAATAGATTCATGTATTTCCCAGTCGATTAGACCTCCATCTAATATTCCAATTTGCTTCAGCTAGAGCTGAGAGGTTAATACAGTCATGATCTGTTAACACTTTCGTATGTCAATAAATTGAGAATTTCGGATTATTTTTAGTTAAAGTATCGGCAATAACAATTAGAGTAGAAGTTTTTGCAAACACCTGAAACGAAAACACCAGTAGTTATACTTAGCAACCTGCGTATAAATAAGTGTGACCTGTTATTAAGAAAGTACTGTTTTGCACCTTACCTGAATCGTATAAGTAAGAAATAGCTGGTACTTATAGGATAAATCGTGAAACAAGAATACAAGATGTAGACCAAAAATATTATACTGATGATTATTCCGAACTTCACTGAATTCCATATAGCGCATCGGTATTCAGTACAAGATGGTCTATAGAGCCTGAACCATAAGGCCCCATATATTAAAACTCCCATGGATAAGAACCCGTAGATAAGAAACTAATTTTCAAATACCTATTGCATAGGAAACGTTGCAGATTTCTACGGTAGCAATAAACTCAGTATCCTCCTCTCCATTCCATTCATCATCAGAGAAGAAGGTGATGAGTTGTTAACTACACAAGCATGTACTTCATCGCTTATAAATTTAAAGGGCTTGAGGTAATTTTTCCGGAATTCCCCTTATTCAATGTCTGCCAGATCAACAGGAAGGGTATGTAATGTGGAAGGCGTGGTCAAAAATGACTTCATAGGGTGTTTTTTGAGTGTAGCAGAATGTTTTGTTCGATTCACAGTTACCAAATTGAGGAATTATATTAATTGCCCGCGACCGGCATAGAGGGTATGCCGCCCGCGGGCGGCCGATGCTCGCGAGCGGCCTAGAACATATATAACTGCTATAGTTCTAGTATAGGTAAGAGGTTCTGTAAGCTGGCCGAATTGTGATCTCATACCTACTGTTTGGTAAAGTTCAACAGTCACGGTTATTACTCGAGTCTTTTAAGCTACCTCTAGAAGTATCTGTATCGCCGTCACTTGCGCTTTATCACCTCCATGGTGTCTAATTAATTTTGCTCTATCCCTATGTTCTTGGTTTAATTAAATAGGCTGCTATAAAATAACCCTAATATTGGAATTTGGGTATTTACTACATGCGGTATGAGAGTGTCGCTGTAGTATTGTAGTATTGTAGAACTGTTGTTGGAGTGCGCATACATTCATTCCGCAACGGCCCGGCAATCTCGCAACGGCCCAGTCCATACCGGTATGATGGACCGGAATCCCGGAACGGCCCAGAACATATATAACCAGGCTACCTATAGGTATATACAGATACTCCTCGTAACTATACCCTACACTCGCATACAATCAAATCTAAAACCTAGTCCTTTACCAAGAAAACTCACCGATTTCTACATGCTACCGAAAATACGCACCAACCAGACTGCAGAAATACCTTTAATCTATACCAAGCTATGTCTCTTCCCCACTGGCTCCAAATCCAACAAACACACATCCCTCCGTACTCCCGCATACCTTCTCAACCACTCCCTCTCCCACTCACCCATTCCCCCCTCAGCCCCCCAAACTTCCCAGGGTCTCCTCGGGCCCGTAAACACAACAAAGTGCGTCTCTTCTCTCACCCTTCCCGGATCCCATCTCCCATCCTTTCCAAGTAACCCACCGTGCCTCCTTCCCACCAACGTCGTCGGATACTCATCTTCAAAAATCGGTACATGCCAAGGGTGAGCTGGGAGTACGAGAGCCGTACTAGGGGAGAATACATCCTCAAGGACTTCATTTGCTAAATCATATGCGAGCCCTAATCCATGCCATCCTCCAGTTATAGCTACGATATGTATCTCGTCGGTTGTAGCCCTAGGGGTTACGGTTCCTAGCCAGGATTCGAAGTGCTGCGTGTGGAGAAGGTGGGATAGCAGTATTGAGAATATTTTGTGACTGGGTTTCATGACCCAGAAATGCGGCGAGAATTCACAACTTTTCCTCCTATTCTTATTATGGGTCCAGTATGTTCTTGGTGTAGCGATGCGGGTGGACGGTGGGAGTTGCGTGACTAGTTTATCGAGGTTCTTCATAGGTAGGCCTAGAGGGGAGAGGTATATAATGCGAGAAAATTGCGTCAAGTTGAAGAGGTGGAGGGGGGTGATAACTCTGGTCAACGCACTTGTTAATTTTGAAGTTGTCCGGGACCGAGCGTAGGCTGTGGAGGAGAGGGATCCCGAGGCGGGGAGATGGATTTCGTGGGGGAGTGCATCCAAATCCACTTCGCTGCTATATCGGGGGAAGAATGAAGAGATTGGGAGCGGATCAACGGGCATTAATTGCACCCCGTACCGGGTAATCGCAGAGAGGAGCATTCGGCGTGCGGATCTCTCCCATCTGTTTGCGTAACGCTCGCCAGGCCATGTCCCCGGGAAAATCAGTGTTTGGTCTTGTGGAGGACGATATTCGCCTGCGACCCAGGTGGGTGCTGCGGCTCCTCTATTTCTGGAGTCCCTCTGTAAAGCCTTTCGGCGGAGCTCGAGTTTGAGCTGCTCTTCGCGGATACCCCTAGCAAGACCAAGTGAGGAATCGTCATCCCAGTGGCGGGGGTAAAGAAGGACTAAGACGCCAACTGTACTCAGATCGTGCACGCGCGCGAGGGTCATGAGTGCAGAGCAGACGTGGTGCGGGTGGTTAGCGATTTGGATGTAAGCGTAGGGTTTCTTCGGTGGAGGTTTCTTTTCCCTCGCACTTGCGGCGGGATTGGCCCCACTGAGTCCAAGATCTTCCCCATTCACACCTTTCCTTGGTCGCCAGCCTGCTACTGGGCCGGTGGTGACCACTTCGGATGATGAGAGCTCGTCATCTTCATCGTCATGGAGGCCCGGATCTGGAGGGAGAAGGTTGGATCTGGGTATGAATTTGGGGCGGGGGGGGATTGCATCTTGTATGGCATGCAGCGATTTTTGCTGAGAGGAATAGCCGGAGTAGAAGAGAGCAAAGATGAAGGTGATGCTGAGGAGGAGGATAGGGAGGAAGGGGGAGCGGCGGTGCCGGACCCTCTGGAATAGGCTAGCGCCCAGGCTTCGCGCTCGGCGGCGGGGCATAGCCGCGCTCCGTAACGATTCGTTTACTTCGTTAAAGCTCGTGGTATGTTATGATGAGGGGAACGACCATGAGGCTACATTAGGTATCCCTTGCTTTCAATTCTCGTCCAGCGTGAGGGCTAAAAGCCATGTCGCAAAGTCCACGGAAAGCTGCGAAGGCACGAGATTTGTGAGTTTGCTTATAATTATGTCAATAAGCTGCTGGACAGATTCATCCCTGTAAACAACAACAATGGGCAGGTGAGGGAGTTGCCACGGCAACTCGCGGGACCGTCGACATCACCTGACCCTGCCAAACGAACGTCACCTAAAAACTCAAGCTCGTTGATATATATTACATCTATTATTATATGCTCTTCATACAGCAAAACCCGAGGCCCAATCGCATTCCATACATACAATTACCTTTCATAAGGGGATGTAGGGGTGGTAGGGTCAGGACCGATATTAAAGGTATTTGGCGTCACCCGGGGGAAGAAAACACCAAAAACATACTATAACTATAAGATGTCCATGCATCCACCCGTATCAGCTGGATCGCCCATTGCACGCATGTACAATCCATCTCCAACTGACGGCCAAACAATGAGGCTCCCCACATATATACCCAACTGCAGTATCCCCCATAGGTTCTATTTATACCCTCTATCCCCGCTCCATCATGCTCGGTACCCCGCCTCCGTGACTTTGAATTCTCCATTTTTGCTACACGGAATGCCGAAGTGTGCTCGGTGCAATACCCTGAGTAGGTCGAACGTGGATTTGTGTATCCAAGATTATCTCCCGAGTCTCGCATCGTGATCAGCGCGTCTAGACACACAATTATCATGGTGGGAAGTTATTGGGTGAGGTGGATCTTCGAAGGTGATCTGGCATTGGCGAGATTTGTACTACCACTACTGTCGTGCACGTATTACGTACAGAGTGTGCTGAGTGCACTGGAACACAATCTCATTATATTTACAGTACCAATTGCAATACTAAGGTTCTGGGTGAGGTCGCACAGAGGGAGCGAGTGCCCGAGTTCGAGCTGTGGGATTAGGACAGATAGCAATGAGAACTGTACTATACTGGAAGGCACAATGCGCCATGCCCTATACCAGGCGGCGGCTCATGTCATGCTGTGGTGGTATAGTATGTATAAATCTCACGACCGTACCTTAATTCCAAACTCTTCAATATAACATTCCCATACTCTGTCTTCAATTAAAGTTCCTACTTTGCTCCACTTGATATACCCCAATTTGAGAACCTGTGCCCCTTGTGCTACCACCCAACCCCATGCCCCGCGTCGACATCGAACTCCACCCCTTCCCTTCCCTCATTCTCCTCCTCTGCTGCTGCATCCTCCCCCAAATTGAACGCGAACCCCACCGCCCCCAAGGCGTACACATCGGCTGCTGTCCCAGGCTCTCCGCCTCCACACGCATTCCATCCCGGCAGAATTCCCGCGCATACCGGAGGCAAAGCCAGTTGAATTATTCATCTCATCAGAGGCCTGTATCCTACATACCATCCTCAGTCCGTCGAAATCCACAAGTGCCAAATGCAAATATAGTTGAGGTCCGGCCTGGCCACCGGGGGGAGCCGAGTGTTAATGTCGTTGAGGTTACGCCGGAGGGGGGGGTCATTGCACATGCGGAGCCGAGGGGTGGTACTGGTAGTAGGGCAAGGGGGGGGGGATAAGAGGGGGTTATACACATTAAATATGACTCCTACTTCGGAAGATGGATCATACACATCGTCGGGAAGGAGAGTGTTGCTGGGATGTATAGCGGACCGCTGTCAAGGGTTCCAGAGTTTAGTGGAACAGGGAGTAGGAGTAGGGAGAAGGGGAGGAAGGGGAGGGGGTTTAGTAGGAGTAGGGGGAGGAAGGGGAGGGGGATTAGTTCGCTGGGGGCGATGGTGTAAGGGTGGGGTTAGCTCTGTTACGTCGTTCGTGTTGGCAGCAGATTCTGTGCTGGGCGGACATTACAGCGTTAAGGCTCGGGTTGTGTTAGGATATTTGGTTTGGGCGCGGGTTAGGATCCTCCGGTAGTGGTATATTGGTAGGTTTAGGTTGTGCATCAGGTTTAGAGTCGAATGCAAAGCTCTTTGGCAGGTTCCAATGCATCAGCCACTGGTACTTGTCGAATCCCTACACTTTGTGGGCCGGTGCCTAGTCCCCGAGGCCCAATGCAAACTTCAGGAATGATGTTCTCAGCCGGCCCGGCCGACAGCTGGCCTGGGAGTGGCCACAGAAATGCTCCAGACGGCTTGGGCCTGCCTGGGTTTCTCGGGTGATTCAGACGGCCCGGGCCTTTCCAGCCATTTGTAAGCCAACGAAGAGGCAAATAAGTAGTGTCTCTTCAGGGTGACGATCTTGCTAACTCTAATTTCTCATCAGAAGCTTAAGTCTTCCCAGGCCATGTTGCGAAGTACAGCATCCCCAGAGCGGGCAGGATATACCAATGCCCAGGTTTTTCTAGGCTCGAAGCTTTACTAATCGCTAGCGCTTGTTCGAATCGATGATATACTGCTGGGCTTCTTGAGCTACTGGTGCTTGAAGTCTGCTACTGGAACCTGGTCATTAGCGTTACTCACTGGAGCTTGTTCGAATTTGGTCTCTAGATCTTGCAATTAGTAGGTCCTGGCAAGGTCGGTATCGGTGTTTGAGCCAGATCCAAATCTGAGAAGAGCGGGCACAGCATCTTCAAAAGCGAGGTGGATATAATTAGTGTGCGTTCCCAAGCATTCTCCTTGTAGTTCCAAGGCCCTTGGCATCACCGTTCCCTACTCCCTATGTAAGTAGTGGCGGCGGGATTTTCCTTCCATGTAAATATCTTCTGCTGTTGGCATAAGCTTAAAGGCTCTCTTGACCTCTATGGATGGCACCATAGCTCCTTTACCCTTCCTGTTATCCTCCAGGGGATTATTATCGTTACCCGCCGGTGTTCGAGCGATTGGGTGGGAATCGCTGATACCTGTTTGCGTGATTTTGGCTTTATTTGCAGAACCTACATTTCTGCATATGATCACACTGCTAAATGAATACCACTTTTTTTACATAACCTCCCCAATCTTGGTTCCCTGATTTTGAACCTATTCCCATCCCCTTTGAATTTTTATCCCAGGTATACGAGATCCCGAATTTTCAGCTAGGCAACGGAACTTGCGGTGAACATCCTGGATCTTCGCTCCGGTAACGGTATCGGTTACGGAAGATTCGAAGAGTCCCCCAACGATATTTTCCCAGCGACCAAGGTAATTCGGCTGGGCTCTAGCAATGGTAGAAAGTTCAGAGAGCTGGTTAAGGTAAGTATCATTACAGTATGGTCGGCCGGTCGTGCAATAAGAGCAAACTCACCGTAGTTGGGACCAGCTTGTATACATAGACTTTCAGTAACGACAAGTTCAGAAATCTCCTTGTGAATCGGTGCCCATCGACATTTCCGCGGAACAGCAAGCATAGCAAGGCCAAAAAAAAAAGTATATTCACTATTCCTACGTAGAGGAAATAGTGACATTTATCTACGGCCAGTAAGAGTGAAAATAGGTAGTCAGGCGTTTAAGGGTATAATTGAACCGAGTAAGCAAGCAGTTAGGTAGAGAATGTTGATTAGGCTGTATCCCTGTGAAGTACCCGGGAGCAGGTTTTTAAGAAATCAAGTAGAAATTAGCAGAAAGTCTCGATTGTGCAGGAAAGCATTGGACATACAGGGGAATGAGTTCCTTATATAGTACTCTCTTAGGTCCATTACTAACATCCTCCCCAGCTGCAGGGTGAATAACAATCAATTCTGGGATATTTAATCAATAGTGTGAATTTCGTAAAAATTTTTACTGTGAGTTTCTCACCTAAAGGATTCATTTAAATTATATGAACACAGTCGGTGGGTAAAAGCTACGGTGAAACATCGATCGGCGTGACGGAAAATCAGCGCAGATTTCAAGCCTCATACCCCAACAACGATGCTTCCCTCAATGCGACGTGAGATGAGAGCGGTAGAGAGGGGTATTATCCCTGCCATTTTCCACCTACAATATACTATTAGTATGATTTCACAAAATTCCGTTTTTGGGTGCCTATCTTTTGGTCCACTGACCTAGGAGCATTATCAATAGTCCTCAGTTCTCTCAGTCGATCCAGGTAGTGACCAAGCTTGAGAACAACTAGAAATCTGTGGAATTAAAAAGATGACTCGGGTAATACCTCTCTCTACCACAGTCATCTCATGTCGCCTAGGGTTTTTGAGATAAGGGCTTGAGGCCTGTCGTCCGGTCACTGATTCTACCCTTTTTCTCCACCGCGATCGGGTTTTCATCTGCCACTTACTTAGGTAAGGTACCACCAGCTTAATACGTTATATACTTTCCACATAGCTTGCACCAGCGTCGTCCATATCAGATCAGTCCAAACATATGGCCAGTAAGTTTTGGCGGCTACCGGCCAAGGGGTGGAGATAATCTCCGGGGGATCGGAGATGCGGGCTCTCTGTCATGAGCTAGATAGTTCGAATACGAGTACTGAGTTATGTGGAATGGCAGTTCAACTTAAAGCTTCCGGCGGTTCTCACGACGTGCAGACTCATAATTATCGATATATAAAAATTAGTGCGGCCATAGCTACAAGGTAGTGCCACTGGTGGCCGGCCAATCAACCTCCGCGGGCGATCTTCAATTGTTTACTCAGAACATCCCTTTCTGGGAAGTCACACAAGTAAGTTTGTGCCCTTTTGGGTAGAGAGCTAGTCCCACTTGGGAGTCGCGCACAGCAAGAAGTAAATACCATAGCCAGTGACGTTTCTGCGTCAATATATATATATATATATGGGTATCGATGCTGACTTTGGACTATATCTAATATGGGAGAATACTTGTATCGAGTATGGATCTCGCATCTTCGGTGCCTTGTGAGCATAGCACACGATCATATATCATACCTCAGAGATCCCTTGGCCTTAAATCCACTGAGTGGTCGCCATGGCCCACTTACTGGAACCGCATACGGGTACTAAGTATCTAAAGAAAAAAAATATATATACCCCAAACATATGCATTGATATTAGTTATTGTCATTATATATTATTCCCATCTAGCACATAATATCATCAAGATGTAACAGTCTCTTAGTTTTTTGTCATTAGACCTACCACCAATCCAAAGTGACTTCGATGTGGAATACGGATGACAATTGGCGTACCGATTGAGCTTGCAAGCCGGATGCAAGGTAGAATCCACGACGGGTTTTCCGCTCACCGAGGTTTTCAACTATAGCTCAACTGTTTTTAGTGGGATGGGCTCAAATGTTCGGGAAACCTTATACATGTAT
The DNA here is from genome assembly GCA_003788615.2 of Terfezia boudieri ATCC MYA-4762. NCBI lineage: Eukaryota > Fungi > Ascomycota > Pezizomycetes > Pezizales > Pezizaceae > Terfezia > Terfezia boudieri. The sequence continues at coordinate 15,733 of ML121570.1, read as the reverse complement.
GGTATTTTCACAAGTGGGCAAGGATTTCTTCAGGGGCCAGAATAATTGCCTTGAAATCATTGCAATGAACAAAAAGTTCTGGCACTATTCAAACAGCAGGAGTATTACTGATGTTGATGTGAAGATCGAGAACGCTGAGAAGTGTCTGGGACGTTAAGAAGGAAGTAGCTGAACATGGTGTGAGGCTCGGGAGTATCGTGGCGAAGATGAAGGACCAAACTAGGATGCTCTATATACTAATGTAGGCTTCTGGTGGCTCAAGGGGGCTTTTCTTGCTGATACGGCAAAATAGTGTAATGAGTCTGACGGGACTGACTGTTAGTGTATGATTTAGAGACGATTACATGTAAGTGATTTAGTGAAAGTTGCTGTAGGTGATAGGGACCGTCTGGCCTATTTGATATATGATTTGCACTTGTATGGGTATTTGACGAATTTGCTACTTCATTAGAGCTTTTGCGGCCTGAAACCAGCCCTGCACATCTACTCCGGAGGTTTTAGAAGACCTTAATCGGCTTACTAGTAGTAGCCTGGTGCGCTGCGATTTGAGGGAAAGTATTGACTTAACTTTTGTGGAGGCTTTTCAAAAGCAAACCAGATCTAGGTACCTAAGATCTAGGGTACCTAAGATCTAGGGTACCTAAGTAACCCTTACCAGTACCTACCCCTGGCACGCCTACAGGCACCGATCTGGCTCAACTTCACAGACAAGACGAGTGCGAGAGAACTGCCATTGAGTGACCATCAATCTAGAAATATTCATGGTTACCCCTGGATCTTAGTTCAGGGTAATAGGCACAAAGAAATTCAGTGACAACAAAACAGGATTACTTTATCACATTAGCAGCAACCATGCACCTTAAATATGATAAAAAAATTTTTAAAGTCCTGTTTTTTTCCTTTTGTATTATTATTGAAGTTGTGACTTGGCAAGAAAATAGGATTAGGATAACGAACAACGCTCTACGTGAAATGCAATCCATAGCACCGCCAGTACTAATCTGTATTGCGCTTTCCCTCGTTGACAAAGAGACTTGCTCTTCCTCCAATCAAACAATAAAAACCTGTACTCTATTTGTATACCCTTGTGGAAGCGTAGTCAGGCGTAATAGCCCAAATGGCGTCATATATCTCGATTTCGGCGGCGCCAACGCACACTGATCGTATCCAGAAAACAAATCCAACGTTAAAACCAGTGAGTACCCCGAAAAATCCTCACTGAAAACATCAACAGCCGGTGATAAACTTATCCTAGCCGTGTTTGAATGTGTTGCCGCAATAATTAACCTATATTTGCCATTTTCCTGAAACCATGGGTTTCTATATGGCCCGAACTATGCTCTAACGTTCCACACTTGATCCTATCTTCACAAATCTTAATAATTTCAGGAATGAGTATGTGAAAATTCTGAGCTTGCCATGGTTTATATGGTATTGTAGGTATCTTGTGTGGCGGTTCGATCTCATTACCTCGAAAAACAACCGTTTGCGTGAAGTCAAAAGCAATTGCGGCTTCTCGTTTAAAGAAGAAGCTCTATCTTTTCCTATGCTGTTATACCCTCTACGATCCGTAAATTTTCCACTCGTTCCGGGGTTAATCTCGAACCTTTTGCAATGTCCGAGTATTTAGGAATAATCCAACACTTCGCATAGAGAGAAGGGTCTATTCTCGAATTGGGTCGTGCCGGTGCGACTGTCAAATAAAGTCGATTCCCACTCGATATGCTTCTCTCGCCAATCATCGTCTCCAGCTGGTTTCGCATCATCTTCATGAGGCCTATTCACCGGTCTCACTTTTTCCGCCTTTCTTTTATACTTCCGAGAACTTTCTCGACTTCTTTTCTTCCCTTATCTTACCCTAAATTTTTCGTTTAAAACACTTACTGAATAACAAAACCTGCTTCATCTCTGTACTTGCCCAAATACTTACCTTTTTCTTCCATTATTCCTGGCATTAATGACCTCCGGGATTGTCACTGACGTTCGCAGTTTACCGTGGGTTGCATAAATTTTGTTTATCCTGCTGAATTTTATGCTGACCTTGTTGTAGCGATTTATTGATGTGTACGATGCCCAGCCTTGAAATTGCTCTTTTTGCGGGGGTTCAGTAGGGGAAAACGATGTTACAAGAGTTTGGAAACCTGAAAAATATGAGGCTTGTCTGTATATATACTATAATCTAAATTGCTGAGAGTCTCTCTAGCAATGAATATACCTGTGGTTTGGGCTGTTTGAGCATCATACACATTGTCATTGTTATGGCATGTGTGCCCACATTGTACCTTGCGTTCATATGGCGTGCGATGACATGCGCTTAGAACATCATCAAACTTCAGATATGTAATGAGTCTCCACTTATCGTCATGGTTATGACTTAAAAAAAAAACCCTACTAAGCAATTAACCAGTTTCTGAGCACATCGGATTTCGCATCCGGCAAAGGTGGCTTCCATTTGTATGTAGCATAGTCCGGCTTTTTTTACCCTGTGGGAAAAATATTCATAGATGAAAAGAGTGAGATAGCTATCGCATAGATATGAGTAGAATTCTGCTGTTCTGCAACTTTTATACTGCTCTAGCATTTTGCCCTGGCTCAGCATGTTACATCTTTTCACCTACCCCACTGACGATTTTTTGATAGTGAGGATGCCTGAGTGGCGAAATTCGAACGCTCGGTGTAGGATATAGCTATGACATATGCGGAGTTGGATGTATGTGGAAGATTCATCCGGCCATATAAGTGCAACCCTCATTCCACGCCATATGAAGGTAGTGCGCGCAGACATCCCTCCGTGCAGAATCAGATCATGTGCTGGAATAGCTAGCGGTAAGAGAGATACCCAGCTAGCGATCGCAGTCGTGGGCTCATTGGCAGGATATTCTACACACACAACCTCGAGTTTCACCAGGTTGAGAAAGATGTCTTGGAACCGGATTGCTTGTGGAAGATGGCTAGGTAAATCCCCTCATAGGAGCCGTGGGCTTATGGGGTAGAAGAGGGGGGGGGTTGGTTTTGGTGGGATGTGAGGGGAATCATGTTGTAAAGTAGCTGCGGAGATGCTGATTGAGATGGTCCTAGTCACTAAAATGATGGCTGGTCACTATATATGTATCAACTGTACTTATAATAGGCAAAGGTACATAATGTGCATACAGTGCGTGGGCGAAAGTTAGGCACGCCCCTTTATATCCAACGATGATACAGTATGTGAAACACGAGTGATGTCGCGGTAACTAACCAGATCAAGCACAACAATGGAGGTATTTACATTAAACATGTACAAGATAGATCATCAATACGTTCCATACACTTGTTAGAATAGTATAAAACATAGCTAAGGGTACATACTTGGTTCCATCAGCTGATCCAACCATGTCTGGATCTTATCCTCCATACTTAAATAAATACCCACATCTTAACAGTCCTGGTACTACCTTCCTCAACACCAGAGTCATTACTCCAGATATACCGGTAATTCCGCACTGCTCTGAAAGTCCAATCTCTTCTTTGATATCGGCCAAAAGTATGAGGATGGGCCTCCACTAGTTTTTCTGCTATCCTGTGCTACCGTGCTGCTTTTGTATTCAGCGGCCAGCGTCCTTTAATAGCTTTTTAAATGTTATTCTGTAATTTTAGGGGGCAGACCACTGCGCGTAGCATTGTAGGGTTTTGACCATTTCTGCATACTTGTCTGAATTGATGTCAGTCTAAGCTGCCCATGTACCTACTTAGTAGATCTGCTCTTTACCAACTGCTTTTAAAATGCTCGAACTGTCGACTCATTCCGTCCCAGCTGACGCCCTTGACAACCTTTATCATGCTATTCGACACGTCGCCCTTTACCAGACTCATTTCTCCCCGATATTTACTCTTACCACCAGTACCACTTGCGCCCACACTGGTTGTCCTGATCGAATATACAACCTCAGTTGGAACCTCAACGATCTCGAGCTTAAGCTCAAGTAATGCCCCGCTGCCTGGGTTGTCTTACCACTGTACTCAGCCGTATGCTGGCACTGCATAGTATGTATGTAGGGGTATGCGCCATAACGTACCAGTACTGTTCTTTAGCGAGTACCTAGTCAGGTTGGTATGTAGGTACCTAGTGCGTACATGTATGCAAAGGCTGCGGGGCAACTGTCTCTCGAGCTCGTACTCCTCGATGTGGGCCAGGGTCTCAATCAATACTTGAATCTGATAACTCAATGGTGCCATGGGTTCACATCACGATAGAGTACGGAAGCGAACGTGTAAACGCGGGGGTATTCGGGGTGGACTACTGGGGACAAGGGCGTTGACTTAGCGAGACCTCGGTCGTGGCAAATAGCAAGCATCCAATGGTACTGGGATTGTACGATAGCCATTCTTCTCTGTGTATTCTTCTGCTGCCAATCAATACGCCTACCTTTCTGGATTCCTTGAATCTTCTACTCCGGTGCCGGAATACCACTTACAGCCCCGGGTCCCAGAATACACCGACAGCTATATATTATAAGCCCCACCTCTCAGCAGTGATGTCAACCAACAACACCAGTGCTGCTCCCGTTGGCCTCACCTCCCCCCCTTGGGTTCCCATCCCCGGTATAGCCAATTTCCGGGACATTGGTGGCTACCCCACCGCCAATGGCACCGGCACCGTTAGTTCAACACCCCCCTTCACATACAATCTTGCCCCGCAACACCTCCTGAACCCCACTCATTATGCCTACTTCCATATCTAAGCTCCTAAGCTCACACTCACTACCCCCAGGTCCGCAAAGGCCTCATCTACCGCTGCGCCGAGCCTTCCAAAATCACCGAAGCCGGAAAGGAAAGACTCCGCTCCCTCGGCGTAAAGAAGATGTACGACCTCCGCAGCGAGCCGGAGCTTAAACGGTTAGGTGACTTGACGAAGATTATTGAGGTGGAGGGGGTGGAGAGGTTCTTTGTTCCGGTAATTAGGACTGAGGATTATAGTCCACAGTAAGATTCGCCTGCTCTGGATATCGGGGTTGAATTTGTGTGGGTGAGCAAGGATGGAAACTTGGAGGTTGACTGAGAGGTGGTGGCTAATATGAGGAGCGGGTAAAGTGCAGGGCGTTGGCGAAACGCTATCAGGCTTAGTATGTTCCCCCCTCCCCAACCCTCCAACCGATATAGTATATATAAAATGGCTAACTATATGCAACAGCATGAGCGGCGACCACGAGAATGCATACCGACACATCCTATCCAGTGACCCTACCGCCTACCGCACCATCTTTCAAAACATCCTTGCCTCACCAAATCCAGATCCCTGTGTGATACACTGCACCGCAGGCAAAGACCGCACGGGAGTAATCTGTGCGTTGATCTTAATGCTAGCTGGGGTTCGAGACGAAGATATAGCCAAGGAGTATGCGTATACAGCCGAGGGACTTGCGTCTGTGAAGGAGGGTATGCTGCAGTATTTGATGAAGGATAAGGCGAGTATGGATGGGGGTGGGAGGGAGAGGGCGGAGAATATGTTGAACTCAAAGTGGGTCTTTTTAGCAGAGGGTTTGAAATGGGCTGTGGGCTAATATAATGGATGGATGTAGGCCGGAATCGATGCTGAGGTTCGTGGAGATTGTTAGGTCGGAGTATGGTGGGGTTGAGGGGTATATGATGAATACGTTAGGGTTTACGAAGGAGGAGATAGAGACTATTAGATGCCATCTAGTTACTGATGAGCCTGTGGGTTTTGTGAGTGGGTAGTTTGTGGTCCCATAGTAGGTAGGTAGGTCGAGAGAAGAGTCGCTGGATGATGTGGAGGGAGTTTCTAGCCATGGCAGTATACCCGGCAAGAGCAATAAGACATTGCAAATATATCCATACCAGTTTGGGGGCAGGGTTAAATCTGTGACATTGATGCCCATTTTCATGAGCAGTAATGAGACTTAACTTGCCAGGTACCAACCTGAAGGATTTGAGTCGTCTTGCAAGATAAGAATCTCACCCCAAACCTGGCTTTCGTGAGCGGACATTATAATAATGGATTGGGTGTCATCTGTATATATGATATGCATAGATGAACGATTGAAATAGCTATAAGGCTACATGTATGTCCAGACTGTTTAGGCGGAGCCTTTTTATAAGAAACGGATCCCACTGTGCATGGAATTATCTGATGTACTTTTACCAGTGTTAATATTGCCTGTGGCTTCGTGACTAGCTCTGGCCCATTAGTGTAATGGGGTTGTGGCTGTGAGCACTTTCCAAGGAGCGCTGGGCTGTGATAGAGGAAGAGGTTCCAAGGAGGAACGTATTGTATTAAACTCGGCTAAGATACAATACTTTGCGTGGAGAGAGAGAGAGAACATGAGAGTGGGATTTGGGGATCCTTTATAGGAATTCCCCCCCGGGGTCTGCTTTAGGGTTCCTACCCTGGTAGCGCAACCAGACTAGGTTCCATGTGTCTTACTGTAGTGCCCTTATTCCATAACTCAGTCATGTGAATAGTTCTAAGCGCTTGGTGTTGACAAGTATTAGCGCCCACATGATCTCTTGTCTTACTTTGCCCCCATCGAATATCACGTCTCTTCACTCAGTTGACTCTCAGAGTGAAGAACGCTTATTGCTGTAAAGCCGCATGTGTCGGGGCAAGTGCCATAGTGACTATTATGGCTGAGACAAGAGATGTTATATTATATGGGAGAGCTGAGAAAGTAATATAACCATGTCGCGACTTATACCCTCTGACTCTATCCATAAAGCCGTTCCCATAACCATACGTCCATTATAACCATTCTTCCAGTATAATCTTTAACTCGATCACATAGAGCTGCAGGATTACTCTAACTTTAACAGACATGCCACCCTTATTGAAAATACCGAGTATCGCACCAGAGGATACCTAATCAGAGAAAGGGAAGTCCAGAACGCCCGAAGTGTCTAGTCGATCGATAGTGCAACAGAGACGGATGAAGCATTAGATTCATGTGACGGAATATCGGTCGAATGCAATCGGCAAATAAACGTTACCAGAATCGGAATCCGAGCCCGAGAGTAATTGATCGAATGGAGGACGCGAACATGCTCGGTACCAAGTAGTGAGAGTCTAGTGTTACTAGACAAAAGGAGTAGGATCCCTCGGGTCTATCTCCCCTAGTGTAGGTTTGCAGGGCATGTCAGGACGTATGAAGGATATTCAGCTTGGACAAAGATTTTCTCCTCATAACCCCTTTTCCATAACCCATTTTCCACTCAATTAGCGTTTCTATGTACATAGTTCGCGCGGGGAGACAGCTTAACTTGCCTCTATTCGGCTTCAGGGTAACTAAAACTCTGTCGGAGGGAAAGTATTGTTATTTTATACAATAATATATGTATACAAAGGGGAATAGTGCATGAAGGCCCGATACCATATTTGCTTAGTAGGCACTGGTGTTTCTAAGTGACTTTCCTATCTGGTGGTCAACTCTAGCTAATTATAAAATAGAGGGATTTAGCAACTTAGATTCTTGTTAATATTCTTGTTAAGTTACCATGGCAACCCGACAACTTCCGATGTTACCATAGCAACCATTTGTTAGTAAATAAAAATAGCCGCACACTTATTGTTATGTACCATCAATACCTACCCCTTTTGCGCTCGCTCTCTACCTTTGAATAGTTCTCAGAACACATCCAGACTCTCACTATAGCTCCTCAGGATCAAGCTCCTCTTCAAACTCCAGAGTGCGTGTTATCTCATAGCGTAAATCAAACACAAATTACCGATGTGCAACCTCCTATTTTGAGCGCTATCCCAAGCTGCTGCAGCTGCCAAGATGTACGGTACGTTGTTGGTGGCATTTAACATTAACATCAGAGCTTGCTAAACCTCTTTTTTTTTTTTCGCTAACTTTTAGGCTATTTCTGCTTAGTAACGATAGCAATAACATTAACAAGAAAAGCTTGCTAAATCCCTCTAATGGTCAGTGGTGCTATAGTCAACTGTTTGCATAATGGTGGCCCCACTGGTCTCACCGCAACGTCCTTACTTATTCTGTCGCTGTCACTTTAATTAGTCGTCATACTACGTCAACAGCTAGAGTATGAGGCTAATATAGCCTATTGCTACTGAATCCTCCGCGGCCGAATATAATTTCTCCCTCAGAGCCATCGCCCAACCGGTGGAGACTGCAAGATTTCTTTAATGGGCACAAGAATGTCGGAACGAAAGTGGGGTCTGTTTGCTGTCCGAGTTTGAATTATGTAGTTTGGCTACGACCGTCTGAGTAGCGAGGAATTCGCTTGATAACCCAAGGATGTGCTAGTAGAAACAAACATGATTATCCTGTATCCGTTGATTTCTGAACGATTGAAAGTGAGATGAGAGAGAAAAATGTCGAAAAATCGAAATGGAGGTCTGGGGTAAAAACCCTAGTTCCCAGAGTACTGGTTGTACAGCACTCTATCCATACTTCCAGCAACTGTCTCTTGACTTCATCCCTCTATTGTAGAAATTCCTGTCACTTGCACTTCAATAAGCAGTATAGCGTTCACTGCGTGACATTCAATACTTCAATTGGTACTTCTTGTGTTACCAACAAAATAATACTCGTCGCATTCTGCACGCAAGAAATTTTTGAATCCTAGTTTCTACCAATTTGAAGAGTATATCATTGAGGTTTTGTGCAACTGTATTCCTCCTGAAAGCTGTGGCTTGTTATTGTCTCCAGTGAAAGGAGTGGCAAGCCGTAAAGTATCAAACTCTTTAGTCAACATTGGATGCTGCTCATCAGATCTGATATATCTCTGCAGTAGTCAAGAAGCTGAGCATTTGTATTACTGCGACCTGACTCTTGCTTTTGTAGAGCTTCGCCTCCAGTTGTAAACGGCTAGCTTCTAATGGTACAGAAATAGCAAGAGTAACTAGACCAGAGAGCTGGCCGAGATGTTGCTGGTACTCACGGTCTAAGGATCTCAAAGTGGCTAAAGGTAATATATAAGTGGCATATGTAGGAGTGAGCAAACTGAGGGTTAAAGGTAAACAATTCCTACGGTATCCTAAAGCTGCGAGTAGTCTTACCAATATCGGAGCAGTCTTGATGCTCCAGGAGGCAAACCATGCAGCAATAGCGGCCTCCAAGTCCTGTAGATTTCCAGTTGTTCCATATTGGCTCCTCAACATGTTGCCAAGGATAAACCATCCTGCTAGGTCGGGATGATCCACTGGTGTTCTCTCTACTGCTGCCTCTATGTATATAATGGCGGCCTCCGAGTCCTGTGGATCTCCAGTTCGTTCATATCACATACCCAAACAAGTCCCAAAGTCGTTCAACCAAACTGCTAGGTCAGGTTGATCCTGGGATGTTGCTTTTACCGCTGCATATAGGTAATTATGGCAGCCGGCCTCCAAGTCCTGTGGATTCCAGTTCGTTCATATCGGCTTGTCTTCAGCATCCTTGCTAGGCGAGAGTGGTCTCTGCTGTTGCCTTTATTGCTGCGTTTTTCTACTGGCGGCCTCCAAGGTCCTGTAATTTCCAGTTCGTTTATATCTCATGCTCAAAACTATTCCCAACGTTTATCAAACCCTCTGCTCGCTTTGGTGCTGCATCTACTGCTGACTGTAATTGGGCAATCACATCTTCTAGGTTCTGAAGATTTCCAGTTCGTGTTTAGATCGCATGCTCAACCTAGCCCCAAACTTACTGCCAAAGTTACTTTATCTCGCTGCTTGTTTAGGGTAATCCTTTGGTATTTCTTCTATTGCAACCTGTAATTTGACAATCGCATCCTACAAGTCCTGTAGATTTCCAGTACGTTTATATCGGACGCCCAAAGCAGCCCCCAAGTTATGCAAACTAAAGGGTGATCCTTTGGTGCTTCCTATAATTGGACAATCGCATCCTCCAAGTCCTGCGGCTTTCCAGTTCTTTCATATCCAATGGCAGCCTACAAGTCCTGTAGCTTTGCAGTCCATCCATATCGGGTGTTAAATTTGATACCAAATTTTGTCCAACATCCTAGCTAGCTCAGTCAGGGAATTCCCTCTACTGCTGCCTATATGAGTTCAATGGTGGCCTCTAAGATTTGTAAATTTCCAGTCCGTTCATATTGCATGCCCAAATGGACACCAAAATTGTTTAACATCCCAGCTCAGTCAAGATGATACTCTTGTGTACTACCTGGTAAGTTGGCCATTGCATCCTTCAAGTCCTGTAGATTTCCAGTACATCTATATTGAGTTCTCGACTGGTTATCGAGACTGCCAACATCATTGTCCGGCCAGGGTGATAGTTAAAACTGGAAGAATCATTGATACTGTTAATGAATCAAAGTGGAAACCTCAAAATACACACAAATCAATCCAGCTGAAAAAAAAAATTACTGCGCCATTATAGAATTACTATAGAGAAAAATTTAAAGTGTAAATATGTTGGCCTTCGGCATAAGTAAAGATATCATAAGTACTCCTCTGGTGTTGCTTATACTGCTGCCTGTAATGTAATCACATTGTCCAAGTCCTGCGGATTTCCAGTTCGTTCATATCGCATGCCCAAAGTTATCCGATCTCCCTACTCGGGTGATGACGTTCCCTCTACTGTATTAATGGCAGCCTCCAAATCCTGTTGATTTCCTGTTCGTTGGTATTGGCTCTTCAAGTACTTTCCAATTCTATTCAACCGCCCTGCTTGATCAGAGTGACCCTCTGGAATTGCCTCTGCGGCTGCCTCTAATCTTACAGTGCTGCGGGATGAATTCCCACTAGTGCTTGGCCTGTTCCGGGCCAGCCGCGAGAATGGTTTGTTGTCTCGCGAGGGGCCTGGGCCCCGCGGGAGAACACAGGAGCACATAATTTCGCAAGTAAGTAAAATTTGAAATATAGTAGATACAACGTGGGATAAAGAATACAAAGTGGGGAGAAAAGTACGAAATGAGTTTGGACATTAAGAAGAAGGGCCGGCAGCATGTATTGTGCCCCCCTTGGAGGATTCTGACGAGGATGGACTGGAACGATTAAAGGCATTCTTCGGTTGCCTTTACAGAAGCTCGCCGGAAGAGGGGCCCTCATGCGAAAAGGCAAGCAGAGGTTTGGAACAGGCTTCAGTCAGGTTCCTTAGAGTCATTCGGCACATGGGAGTGCGCTTCACTTGAGTTTATTTTATTTTTATTTTTATATTTCATATGGGTTTGGTTGGGGCCGCCTCTCGGGGTAGCCGGTGAATGACAGGGCGTTTGTTTCACATGAGTTTATTTGCTTTCTTTTAGCAATATCTGCTTTCCCAATTGGGACTCGAGTTTATTTGTTTGCGATAAATAGCCGCCGTTCATGGATTCTTTACTGAGCCCACATATGAATAAATAATTTATTAAATAAATAGTATAATAAAATATGTAAGAATAATAAGTCAAAAAAAAAAAAATACATTTACATGATTTAGTTGCAGGCTGGGTCAATGTAGTTAAGGAAGCAGCCTCTCTTAATGGTAGCATCATATGCGCATAGTGTTTGCAATTCATCCAAGTCAGGATGTGTAAAATTTGGTGGAGCTGCTGTAGTTCACAGGTTGGATGATACCTTTGATTTTTTTTTTTCCTAAAAAAAAAAATACTCATTACTCCTATTCAGTCCCAATAAGGGGACCATGAGGAGCCACCAGGAAACCCGGATGGATTCAGGACAAGAAAAGTTAATCTGCCAGGTCCAGCGCCTATATACCAAAATATAAAAACGATTGGTGAGAATTAAACTATAAGCATAGCTGAGATCCGGAATTGTGAGATTTATTCATTCCTCAATATCAATACATTACAATACCTGCCCCTGGTTTTCTACCGGTTTATTTACCATTCCACCTTACTACTCTACCATTCATTTTCGTTATGTCCGCAACTCATTTATTTGGATGAAGATGTGAAACTTTGTTGTAGAGAACTGGAAGAGAGCTTCGAGTTCTTAACTAGAATCACAAAAGCGGTTTTGTGGTATGAGACTTATTTTGTATTGCTCGAAGGTCTTAACGAGAGAATCTAATGATTATAGAAAGAAAGAGAGGAGAAATATGGGTACCCGAAAACATCCCATTGACTCTTCCCCAAAACAGACAAACATCGTGGCTTTCTTCACCAGTGCAAAACTGGACGTCATGCTTCCCGCAAACAACTAACTGGCTATCATCGGCAATCGTCAGCCGGCAATAATTACCCCTTCCAACAGACTCTTTGGTGTGATCTCTAATATACATTGTGCAATTCCTCATTGAGATTAGGGAAAGAATTTAATATTAAATAATTACTACCTATTATGGTATAATTCGGCCAGAAAAATGTTGGCTACTTAAGCACTGTAAGGAGTGGAAAATAAATTCTTAATTTTAGGTCTAGATGAAAAATATGAAAAATATAGATGTGTGGACTTAACTGTCCAAATCGAACAATGCCGCCCCTCCAGCCAATTGCGGATACTCCAACTACTCGACAAAACTACAATCATCTTAGCCAAGGCTGCTCAGAAGCATCTACAACAACTCGAGTTTCAGACTCATGTACTTGCAAAAATTCCTGTGCCAATCGTCGCTGCTGATGCTACAAAAAGTCACTTGAAATGTTCCATTTATTGTCATACCAAAGTACTAGCAGATCATCCTGGCAGCTCTAGCTGAACGAACACAAATTAAACTATCATTATATAATATAATAACCCAATAATTGACCTCTGGAGGATGACCCGGAGCAGATCACGTCCCACAGCTCTGATACTGCCTGCGCCGGGTTCAATGAAAGCCCAGTGGGTATGTGACCCGCCGACGGCTGATTGAGGGATGTGATCATGTCTCCAGGACACCCATTCTTTGCCGGCAAGATGCACTGCAGTCCACCTTACTGATAGAACTTGTAAATGAAATATCTAGGGAACTAATGTGCGCGCAACCTAACACGAGCTTACCACCTACGCTGTATAATCTATCTAATTAAGCCTCCAGGATCCGAGCGAAGCGAGAAGCTGGCCTTCCTGAGCCGCATAATATAGTGTACTTACAATACACCTTGTCTGTGAGCCTTGAGAGCCCTGTAGACATCCCAATTACGATCAGAGGTGACATCACCTGATCCTAAGCGTCTACTCTCTATATATGCATGAATCTATAACATAAATGTTATTTTCCATTTTTAAACCATGCAGTAGTAATGCTCGATACATACATAACATAATTTGCACTGGTGCGAAGGCAATTGCATCAACTGTGCGCCAATAGAAACAGTTCACCCAACATCACACCTGCTGATTATCACGCCGGTGAAAGACAACAAACCAAGCAAAGGCCAAACTCATGACTGTAATTACAGAGGTCCTTTCTCATCCCCAAGTGCTTACTCTCGCTGGGATATTTATTGAGGGCCTACTGTAGCAGAACTGACATCCTCTGGTGGCTGTGCACTTGCAGTACTGGTGCAGTGCATACGTAGTTACAGGCCAGTCCATTTTTTGGGCACTCAATATTAGTACAGCTATTATCTAGGTACAGTACATATCAATATCATGCTCTTTTTCTTTAATTGCTTTTTAACGCTACGATAACTAAACGGGTAAGTACAATGGTGTGATTACTAAGTGACTATAGGTACACTTCTGTTTCTGCTCCAGCTGTTTTCACAGTCTGGTTGGCACTGCTCTCATTCGCTTGTGTATACTTCAATGGGAATATGAACAGCCTTAGATAGAGTCTGAAACTGCGTAACGATCGACACCCATGTGACGATCGACATGCCCCTCCTACCCTAATGCAGTAATCTCTTAATATATACACCAACCTGTAACGAGGCTCGAGGGGCTGGTGCGACCAAGGGGTACGAGTGGAGCGGGGGCAGAAGGCAGAGGCAAAGGCGGAGGGGAGGTCCAGGACGAAGGCGAGGGCGGAGGCGAGGACGGAGGCCAAGGCAAGGCAAGGCAAGGCAAGACGAGGGGAGGTGCACGAGGAAGGTGCACCAGCGTGGAGAGAAGCAAGATCCTGTATTAGGTATACAAGACGTTGGATAGGGATCCAACGAGAGGGCGGAGAGAGCAAGCTATATATACAGGCTTCCTTCCTGGCCAAGGCCACCGGAAGGAATAAGGTTCCCGAGACCCCTTATCTCGGGAGCCGAGATAACAACGCTATCACCTGAGTTCGCAGGTGATGCCAGAAGGAACAATGAATAACAACAACGAGGTCAGACTAGGCTGGGAAGGGACGGTTGTGACACTATCCCCCCTTTAGGCTCGGAGCCCCAGCGACGAAAGGCAAGGCGAAAGGCAGGGCGGAAACAAACAAAACAGGTGAGTGAAACCAATAACCAATAACCCAACCCTAACGCCGGAAGCAGGTAAAACAACACAACAACAACAACAACAACAACAACAACAAAATCCAGGCCATAACTCCGAATATCAAAAAAACACACAAAGGGCACAATCCACGACTCTGGGCGAGTAAGGACAAGGCGGGGCATTATTCAGTGGGCCGAGGCTTCCGTGGATAACGTTGGTGGAACAGGGCGACCAAGTCCGGGGCGTTCTCCAGATCTTCAGCGGGCTGCCAGGTCGTTTCCTCATCCCCTAGCCACTTGACCTTATAGTGCAGACGCCCATACCTTCTCCGTGAGTCTAGTACTTCCTCCACCTCCCATTCCTCTTCACCTTCGATAACCACGGGAGGGGGTGGAGGGTGTTCCTGTCCTGGAAGGGGGTCCTCCGCGGCGGGCTCGATCTCGGAAACATGGACAACCGGGTAGCGTTTGATGTCCTTGGGGAACCTCAATCTATAGGCATGAGTCCCCACAGCTGCTAATACCTCGAAGGGGCCCAGGAACTTATGATCAAGCTTGCGGGATGGGCGCTCTGTCCGGAAATGGCGGCTGGAGAGCCACACCTTATCCCCTGGCTGGTACCTTGGAGCTGGCAATCTCGAGTTGTTTGCATATTCCGATTGCTGGGCCTGCGCGTATGCCAATTCTGACTTCAGGGTGGAGTGGAGCTCAGCAATTCCAGCTGCGAACTCCTTGGCCGGGGCGTCTGTTTTGGCTTTTTGCAGGGGCGCCAGGGCATCCACGAACCGGGGGTGCCAACCGTAGTTAGCCAGGAAAGGCGAGGTTTTGGAGGATTCCGAGAACTGGTTGTTCGCGGCGAATTCGCAGGTGGCCAGCAACGAAACCCAGTTATCCTGCTGGTAGTTAACGAAGGCCCGCAGATATTGCTCCATAATGGCATTCATCCTCTCCGATTGGCCGTCCGTCTGGGGGTGATATGCGGTTGACAAATGCACTTTGATCCCCAGAAGCTCGCAGAAGGCTTGCCAGAATTCTGAGGTGAACTGAGGGCCACGGTCGGATACGATGGATTCGGGAAGGCCGTGATATCGGAATACATTGTTGAGGTAGAGCTTGGCTAACTCTGGGGCAGAGCAGGTATCCCGGCAAGGTATAACATGCCTCATTTTCATCAACCGATCTACCACTATCAAGATGGCGTTGAATCCCGAGTCTTCCGGCAATCCCATCACGAAATCCATAGTCAGGTGCAGCCACGGCCTATCCAGGATATTCAGGGGCTTCAGGGTCCCATACGGGGCGTGGCGAACAGGCTTTGCATACTTGCAAACGTGGCAGTTCCATATGTACCGCTCCACGTCCTTCCGTTGGTCAATCCATGTGTATTCCCTGGCCAGAAGCTCTAACGTTTTGGCCACTCCAGGGTGACCTGCAGCCAGGCTGTCGTGGTGATCCTTGATCAGTCGCAGGCGCAGCTCTCCTACCGGCACATAGAGCC